>LPNX010933063.1:534627-741339 GCA_001517045.1 Pseudotsuga menziesii
AAATGCATTGTAAAATGTTGTAATACATAGCCCATGGTATTCCCTTTATAAAAGGAAGGCATTGTAATACAGCTATGTATTGTACTGTATTGTATCATTGTAAAATGATCTCTATGATTGTGTGAGAGAGAATGTGAGAGAGTGAAGAGGAAGTGCAGTAGGTGTGTTGCAAGTTGTATCCCTTCATTTTGTTGGATGGTATAATAAAAAGGACTAGCAATTTTTGTGTGGACGTAGCCCATCTTGGTTGAACCACATTATATTGGTGTCTCTCTTGTAATGTATTTATGTGTTTAATATTTGCATCTTGTTTATTTTTATTGCTTTGCGATCTTCGTTTTCTAACAAGAAATACCATGTGACCTTATGCAATTCACATGAAACATTGACAAGCCTTAGAGATTTCCCCTTAGCCATTTCCATCATATTAGTTCTCAACTCATCCAAATTCAACTTAAGGATGTAGGTTGTAGGCGACATGGCACAAAACCAAGGCATATCTACATGGCCATCCTACTCTCATCGCTCATCCCTTGAGATTTGAAAATAGTCTTTTAGAGATTCACAAATCATTTTTCCAATATATTCTTGCTTGGTGATGCAAACCTCAACTGATTTAAGGGTTGAGGCCCTTAAAAAGGAATTCGTCAGCCTATACGTAGATTTATCCAATGGAATTTTGATCATAACTAGGATTCCCTAGCATAATGTATTTCATCCATTTCAAACAAATGTATTACTTCAATAGACTAGGTTTGTAATTCCTCGCTGAAAGGGTTGAGGTAAGGTTTCTAGTTATGTTGTTCCAACTCATACTTTACAAATTCGTGGCATTTGTGTATGATGACAACAATCTACCCCCAAAATCACATCAAAAATATATGACCTAATTGATAACATCCCCTTACCAAGTAATCCATCCTTCATTTCCTATTAGCTTTGACAAAAGATTCCAACTTAATCATTTTGATAAAGTTAACATAATTGGAGTGTTGTAAGTGTGAAGCATTGAGCAAGAAGTAAGTATTCTAAGCCTCACATCCTCTCAATCCCCCAAGAAATGGAAAAAGTAATGGGTTGATAGTATGAGAGAGTCATCTCTCTTGTAATCAAGATTTCCCTACCTCCACTACAATGAAAAATAAAGGTATTTTAATCCAAGAGCATGGCTTTATCAATCCTTTTCAAAATATTATAAATGTTTTTTTTTCAAAAAAATGACCATGTGAAGCATAGCTCGAAAGAGCCATGCCTTCTAAATTTATTGGTATCATACAATCTCATCCTAGACTTAAGCCCAATATGGACAATCTACTCCACTTGAGGGATTCAGACACGCAACAATCCTTATTTGGCATCTCAAGTATTAACCATGTTGAAATACCCACAAACAACCCAATGGGCCTCATGCATTTCACTGACCATCCAAGTCTAGAAGGTCATTATTTCCTCCACAACATTTGAATCATATATTTTAGTCATCCCCAAGAACGAACCTTCCATGTTCAAAATCATTAAGCTATAAGTAGTTGTATAAAGTCAACCATGTAGCTCCCAAACTTCCTTAATACAAGCCTCCATAATGAACTCAAGTTGAATATGATCGTAGGTATCAACCCTACTCAATGCACCATATTTGATGTATAAGACCACCTTTTTGGGGTCACCTCATCCCTACATAAATGCTTTTTAGGTCTTGACCCTAAGAAACACACCTATTTGATATAAAACACCCTTCTTGTGGGTCACCTTACATATTTGGGTTTCGACCTCATGACATAACCGAAGAGCAAGCTACACTTTACCCCTCTTTCTCTCTCCAACTCAAATTGTTGGGCTACTGCTTGGAAATAAGGTCATGTTTGGAATATCATCCAAGTCAAACTTGACTTGCACAATTATAAAGGTAAGATAATGCACTTCATGTGTACAACTAAATGTAATCCCAAATGGCGAAGGGAAAAGTGTTCCCACTTTTGTGTAGAACCAAATACTCATTTGCCTCTACCTATACTGTGTAAACACACATACTTGAAGAAGCATTCCCAATGGTCTCCACTATAACGTAAATACTTCCTTCCACTTAAACTCCACCACGACTCCTTCTTATCTAATGCTTCATTAAGCCAAGATTTAATCCTTGTATAACCATATTCATAATGGACACTAAAATTATCTTTATAAATTGCATTATTTTATATTATTGATTTAATGTCTGCACATTTCACATTCACAATTATGTAAGATGCATGTTTCATTGTTATGACCACGACCTATTTGTTTATGACATTATAATTTTCACAAAAAAAAAATGGATATGACTTTTTAATGAAAAAGTGGATGTGAAAGTCCTAGAGTGACACATCATTATCTTGTCCATCCCAACCTACATAATAAGTTTTTTTCGGTGAATATATTAGAATATCCCATCTATTGTCTATTGATGATTTTATGTTATTTAGAAGAGGTACAGTTCCATAATGGAAGGTTTATAGGGAACTTTTGAATATTTTTTGCAATGCTTTTGGGATGCAAATTAGTGGACCAATTCCAATTTCTTAGAAAATGATGTAGAGGATGAGGTACTTTCACAGATGGGTCAAATCTTACCATATCGAATAACCTTTCTCAATGGGTATAAAATACTTGGGTTACTTTATAAAGCCAAATAAATATATACTGGAATATTGGGCATGGTTACTAAGGCGTATTGACAAAAGGATTAACCATTAATGTTGGAGGTGGTTGTCTCTCGAGGGCAGACTGTCTCTAGTCAAATATGTATTACAAAATATTTCAGTTTATTGGTTCTCTTTAGCCAAGATCTTGAAAGCTATCTTAAAAAAATTTTAATAAAGGGTATTCAATTTTTTTTGGATAGGTAAAAGGTCAAGGGAAATATTTCATTTAGTAAATTGGGATCTTTAGCCAAGCCTAAGTCTCTGGGGGGATGGGACATTAAAATTGTTTTCATTTTTACTAAAGCCTTAATGGAAAAAAAGCTTGTGGCGTGATCTGTTCTCTGAAGGTTTGTGGAGCAATGTGTTAAAATGAAAATACTTAAGAGGTTATTCTATTCTAAAGTGGATCATGTATAATGTCAAAAAAGTTAAGGGGGGTTCCAATATTTGGAGTGGCCAAGTAATCTCCTTCCATGTTTTGGGGGCCTGGTTTTTCTGGTTTACCAGGAATGGTCATATAATTAGGATTAGGAAAGATCCTATATTGGGTGCATCTAGTTTTTCAAAATTATCTTAGGAGTTGTTGGATATGCTCCACACAATCCATACATTGCACGTGTGGCCTTATATCCTAGGGATATTGATGTTGGTTCCAGGAGGTTAAAGGCTCGGGATCTTGGTCTATAGTGGATTCGTATAGAGGAATGGAACATGTATCTCTTGGGGTTATAGAGGAGTGGATTTCAATTCTCTATTAATAAGGATTCCCTGGTCTAGAGCTGAAACAAGAAGAATGGTAAGGTGAATGCCAAATTAGCCTACGGAATTTTATGTTCTAATCTAGTAGTGGAGAAGTGCTAGTGGTATTGTTCTATATGGAAGTGGTTTTCTGACTTTGAAAATGTAATTCTTTATATGGTTGTCCTTAGGAAATAAAATACTTTCTTGCTATAATTACCTTATAAGAGGGGGTGTTGGACCAAATTGTTGTATCTTATGTAAAAATGAGGTTGAGAATGTGGACTACTTGTTGGTACACTACCCATTCATATGTTTAGCAAGCGGAGAAGGGGTTTTTCCATCTCTCTCATGAATAATGTTCATTCATCGAAAGAATTGCCATGGTTTGTCTGTTGGGAAGTGTAGAAGCATAGAAACCTCATTCTTTTTTAAGATAGAGACATGAATGCATTAAGAGTGGGTATTAAAGCAGTTGCAACTTACAAGGAAGTCTTCAAGGAACAAGCTTCCTCCCATGGTTCTCAGTTGAGAAGGGCCATTACACCCAAGTTTGATAGCGAGTGGCCTATTAGTTTATTTGATGGGGCATCTCAAGATAACAATCAGAGGTATGGGGCAGGAGCAGTCCTCTTTGTCAGCAATTCCTTGTCTTACCATCTCAAATTTAACTATGGTGGGGGGACAAACACCCGAAGTGAACTCCTTGCATTATGAATCTTGTTATTATTTTCTCAAAAAAAATTATTCTACACTTAGAAGTGGAAATGACTCAAAGATCATTATTGATTGGATCCTCTCAACTTGCATTCTATATGTTGAAACACTGGGTAGCTGGATGGACAAAATTAAAAGGTTGCAAGCTCAGTTTGTGAAGATATACTTTCAACATGTATATAGGGAGCATAATGTTGTTGTAGAAAGGTTGTCTAAACAATCATTTTATATGCCTGAAAGATATATCATTTATGAGGCATTTAGTGGTTCTATATCTCTATACAAAGATAACATCCAGATTTATCACTTTTGAGTAGTTGGAGTCTGTGGTTGTTAGTGCAACATATGCTTATGTTGGACACTTTTTACGGTGTAGGTTCTAGTGGTCGTAATTATGGTTTATACTATGTGTTTTTTTATTGCCAGATATTGTTTCTATCTTCCCTGTACAAAAAATTGATACTTTTGGTATGTTGGCTATAAATATGCCATACAATATTTATTCTCTTAGCTATTTTGTGTTTTGAGTTATGGATTTTTAGGTTGATGGAAATTCTTTGTCCATGGTTGGGTTTACCAACATCTAGTCTGTATTTATTCAATGTTGCTTCATGTATGTCTGAATGCATATAAAGATGGTTTATGGATTGTTTTGCTTCGGTTTCATAATGAGTTTTTGGTTTGAACCTTATGTAATGTTAATTATACTTCTTTAATAAAGCATATCTTATTTTTCATACCAAAGATTTTGTTTTGGAAGATTCTTGTTTTTTCATATTTTTGTTCCTCAAATGTGACAAAAGCTTAGAGGTAACCAATGTTTGAAGCATAGAGAGACGTGCATACAAATATAGAAAGTGTTCAACACAATAGTATTATCATAATTGTTGTTGGAGTTTCTAGAGGTAATTATGTCAATTTTTCATAATTTGTTGTATTCATCATATAGTAGCAAGTTTGAACATGCAATTTAGAAAAGAAGCTATGTGATTGGGCATAAATCTTAATTGATAATCAACTTATTATGGATTCCCATAATTATAAGTAACAATGTGTAATTTAATTGTCACATTTTTAAGTGAGGTTATCTTTTGATTAATAATTTTATTTAGGACTTCAAACTCTTATGTTTGGGAGGAAAAAACATAAGACACAACAACCCTTTATAAAATAATATACTCTTAATAACACTATTATTGTTTATGCACTAATATGATTCATGGTAGGAACAAACACAAAATACAACAACCCAAAATTTATCATGGGTTCTGGGATAACATCTACTTGTAATACAACACAACACATTTTTTTAAGACTATTTTGTTGTTGTGCAAAAATGTAGAATTGGATTGCAGAAGACATGCTATGCTACTCCTTTAAAAAAACATTCTACACATTAGCAAGACCCCCTAAAAAGATCGTTTGCATAAGCCACACATGGATGAGGTGAGAAAATAAATACAAAAGAACATCAATAAAGGAAATTGAACAACAAAAAACATTAAAACAAAGAAGAATCTAAATCATTATTTCCATTGTACCCTTTCTAATGTTGCCTCAAATTCTCCTCCATCAACACAAAGGGCCCATCACCGGTACTCATTTCATTACTTATCTTTTATTATCTATTGAGTTGTGTGGACCTACTATGACCCAAAGGGGGGCGATATGAGGTTAAATGTATATATAAGGGGGTGAATGTATATGTAATAGGTATATATAGAGGTCATGGAGTCATTAATAATGAGGACATGATTTACATATATGAATGTGTTGGCGTATTTGAAGGAGGTTATCTTATTCATTAAGCAATTATTGTGCAATTCATCTCTCTTATCTCTTTTTGAGTTGTGCTCCATGTTTACAATTGGTGTGCATTATGTATAGCCTGATATTTTTGGTATTTTTTACTTAACAAGAGTTTAGGTAAAGTGACAATATCTACAAAAGGATTATCCTACTCAACATAAGTATAATTTTGTACTTAGTATAAGTAGATATTGTACCTTCCAATAAGCTTCCTCATGTGGCATATTATTCTATTTTCATTTTCAATGGTTTACTTTGCATTTAAATAGTTTCATTTGCTTTTTATACTTCAACAATTATATCTTGGAAATCATTACTTCTAATTTGTTAGAAGTTATTTATTGAGATCAGGAATGTTGGTAGTCATGTCGTTGGCACATGAAAGATTTCTTAGAACCCGCCTTATAAAATATCGTATTCTCAATAATACTAATATGGTTTATAGGAGGAAAAGGAACAAAATACAACAACCCAAAAACACTATGGTTTATGGGAGAACATCAATATGCAATACAACCCAAAATTAGTTAAAACCATTTTATTTGTCATGCAAATTGTAGGCTTAGCTTGGATAAGGATTTCTCTTTTGCTCCTTAAAAAAACATTCTACACATTTGCAAGATTTCATAAAGAAAGAGAATTTATCATATGTTGCACATGCATGAGGCAAGAAAAAGAGACAAAATAATGTTGATCAAGGAAATGGAGCAACCAAAAACAATCGAAACAAAGAAGAATCTAAATCATGATTGCTTGAGTACTCTTTCTAATATTGCCTCAAAGTGTCCTCCATCAAATGAAGGACCCAACAATAGTACTCATTTAATTTCTCAATATTTATTTTCTAATGGGTTTTGTGGATCTAAGAAACAATGATAATCTACACAAAAGGATTATCCACTCAACATGAGTATAATTTTTGTACTTAGTATAAGTAGATATTGCACCTCTTTAAGTGTTTGCATGTTGCATATTTCTATTTTCATTTTGGATGGTTTACTTTGCATTTAGATAGTTGCATTTGCCTTTTATATTTCATCATTTACATATTGGAAATCATTACTTCTAATTCTTTAGATTATATATATATATATATATATATATCTAGATCGGTAACATTGGTGGTGGTGGTACTGGCATAAGAAAACTCTCTTAGAAACCACTTTGTAGAAACATTTACGCTCAATAACACTACTATGGTTTATGGGAGGGAAAAACACACAAGACGACAACACTTCATAAGTCAACATACTCTCAACAACACTGCTGCAATGTATAGGAGGAAAAAGCACAAAATCACCATGGTTTATGGGAGAACATCAACCTACAATACAACACAAAACTACTTGTTAAAACCATTTTTTTGTTGTTGAAATTGTAGGTTTGTCTTGGATAAGACTTGCTCCTTTTCTCCTTAAAACTACATTCTACACATTCACAAGACCTCATAAAAAGAGAAATTATCATACGCTACACATGCATGAGTAAAGCAAAAAAAAAGACAAAAGAACATTGATAAATGAAATCAAGCAACAAAAAAATAATAGAAACAAAGAATAATCTAATTCATGATTGCTTGAGTACACATGTTGCCTCAAATTGTCCTCCATCGTAATGAAGGGCCCAACACTAGTGTACTCATTTCATTACTCATCTTTTATTTTCTATCAAGTTGTGTAGACCCAAGTCAAAGTGATAATATCAACAAAAGGATTATCCTACTCAACATAAGTATAGTCTTTGTACCTAGTAAATGTAGGCATTACACCTTGTATTAAGCTTCCTCGTGTTGCATATTATCTTATTTTCATTTTCAATGGTTTACTTTGTATTTAGATAGTTGCATTTGCTTTTTATATTTCACTATTTACATTTTGGAATCCATTACATCTAATTCATTAGAAGTTTTTCCTATAATGGTAACATTGGTAGTGGTGCTAATGGCATAAGAAAACTCTATTAGAAACCACTTCATAAAATATATTACTCTTAGTAACACTATTATGGTTTATGTGAGGGAAAAACACAAGAGACAACAACCCTTCATAAAACAACATACTCTTGACAACACTACTACATTGTATGGGATGAAACAACACAAAATACAATAACCCAAAGTCACCATGGCTTCTAGAAGAACATGAACTTGTAATACAACACCAAACTAAATGTTAAAACCATTTATTTGTTGTGCAAATTGTAGGTTTGTCTTGGAGAAGAATTGCTCTTTCTGTCCTCATTACAAAAAAAATACACATTTTCAAGACCTATAAGAAAAAAAAATTATCATAAATCTCACATGTATGAAGCAAGAGAAATAAAATAAAATAAAATATATATATAGGAAATGGAGCAACAAAAACAATAAAAACAACGAACATAATCATTATTACTCGAGTGTCTTCAAAGTGTCCTCCATCAAAACAAAGGGCCCACTAGTACTCATTTCATTAGTCATCTTTTGTTTTCTATTGGGTTGTGTGGAGTTGAGACAATCTCTACAAAAGGATTATCCTACTCAACACAAGTACAATATTAAGTATAATATTTGTACTCGTCATTTGTATATATTGCACCTCCTATTAAGCTTCCTTATGTTGCACGCTATTCTATTTTCATTTTCAATGGTTTACTTCGCATTTAGATAGCCACACTTTATTTTTATATTTAATCAATTATAAATAGTTTGTGAAACCCCCCCTTTCTCATTTTGTAAGGGATACCAATTTTGTAGGACAACTTATCATATTGTGTTAAAGAGGCACATTTGAAGAATATATTGATGCTCCTAACTGCTTGGTGATCATAACAAAAAGGCTAGGCACAATGTTAATAAGATGCAAATACGATAAACATGACAAAAGCTTTGTTTTTTTATGGTCTTTCATGGCTGCTACTCTATAGATTTTGAAAATCCAACTCTTTAGCCTCCTCCAATCTTATCCCACCATCGAATATATTTCCTATTTGCATCTCCTCATAATCTATAGGTCATGATCTATAGGTGGTGAATTGACTTTGTAATTACCCATTATACCATGTTCAAAGATGTGTTCATTTCAGTTGTGAATTAATATTGCATACCCAATGAAGGATAGAGGAAGGTAATACAATAAATGAAGACTGGTGTGTTTGTGCAATTACAAGTCTCAGCCACTTATACAACTAATGACTTCAAGACATGTTTGTTTTTTATTATTTATTTATTTTCATTGACAAATAGCATTGAAAGCCCTTAGAAAATGTCATGTAACTCCTCCCCAACCAAGCACAAGCTATAATTGTGATTTGAAAAATAAAAGTAATTTTTAATAAATATTATTAATATTTTTTTTGAAGAATATTAAAAAGATTTAATAATGTTTTTGTGTTGTTACGAAGGCCATATCAAAATAATCTAAGAAGGCAAAGACTATAGTTACCTTGTGAACCAAAACAGATTCTATAATAAGTGACTAATAATTTGACTATTTGATTTTCATGAGATTTCACACTCTTGTCCAAGGCTAAAGACACGATGGTTGATTATGAGAAAGGATAAATGCTATTAATTGTGCCAAATCTGTTATGTCAAATTTAAGTAAGAGCATTAGAATAGCACCAACAAAAATTATACATTACGTAATGGCCATATGTAACAAGGCTACATGGTAGTGTAGTCAAGTTCCAAAATATAAATAAATCAACTCTGCAAATGATTTGAAAAACAACTTCTAATCCCTGAGCGCAACTATGCTAATAGGCTAATGATGACTTATTTAAGTTTGTATGCACTATAATATATAGAGATATTACATTTATATGCATTGCAGTAAATACACATATTTAACCATTCAATAACCAATTCCCTCATACTAAGGTTTTGCCGTCAAATCTAGCACATAATTGACCAAATATTTGATCACTAAAATTTTCTTTTCAACATTTTCATGACCAATGAACCTTTAATAGTAGAGATGTTCTTAAAGCAATTGTTTGTAATATTTACGCTATTCTCCGTGATTATTTTTATCTTTATCAATCATTTGTATATATTTGACAAAATTGAGCTTTTGCCTCATTTTTCACACAACCTAGTCCATATATCAAGAGTGCACTATGCTTGTAAATTACATCCAATTACTGAAATCGTGATCTTCCTAAACTATGTTATTTGGTGGGGAAATTGAAATTTATTTTTTAAGATAAATTCCATAAAACGTCTTAGGATACTTAAGCTTTCCAGCTCTTTTAACCATAACAACCACTAAAAGCAATACATAGGGAGTAAGGTTTTGCCATCAAATCTAGCACATAATTGACCAATTATTTGATCACTAAAATTTTCTTTTCAACATTTTCATGACCAGTGAACCTTTAATAGTAGAGATGTTCTTAAAGCAATTGTTTGTAATATTTACGCTATTCTTCATTATTATTTTTATCTTTATCAATCATTTGTATATATTTGACAAAATTGAGCTTTTGCCTCGTTTTTCACACAACTTGGTCCATATATCAAGAGTGCACTATGCTTGTAAACTACATCCAATTACTGAAATCGTGATCTTCCTAAACTATGTTATTTGGTGGGGAAATTGAAATTTATTTTTTAAGATAAATTCCATAAAACGTCTTAGGATACTCAAGCTTTCGAGCTCTTTTAACCATAACAACCACTAAAAGCTATACATAGGGAGTAACAAATTTTACTACAACCCCCAAAAAAATATTAGATTAAGTGAACAATCATATGCTTCCTTTATGTAAGATAGAGTCATGCATGTGTATGAAAAAATCTCAAATCTGCCCTTTATATGTATATAATTTGCTTCCATGAATAGATATGCAAAAGAGGCATATATTACCACAATCAACAGTCTAGGGTATTTAGGCATATAATATTTGTCTTTTCATAATCTTTGCCAAATTAAACGGCCAAGTCACTACTAAGTTGTTTCCTTTTCTTTATTTTAATATTATATCAAAATTTGAATTAATGGTGTTAATAAGATAAAAAAGCTTGTGTTACGTCTATGAACATCACCCTTTAACAAAGTCTTTGCAAAATGTTATAATCCTGAGCTAGATTCATTGTACAAAATAGACGTTATGCTCAACTAAGTTAGAAGAAATATTAGAGGGAAGGGGCAAATTCATATCAATCGATTTAGTTAATTCAATTGATCCAATTTCGGAGTTTGTAGTATTCACCGCAAACCAAATAATAGTCGAGGCTAAAACAACTAAGGTGGTAAATAGTGAGTGGAGCATAGATGGGACAAAGCAAGATAGAGCTATCGTAGCATACATGGTAGGGTAAAATGATTAGTAACGAAACAAATCTACGGGCAACAATAATAGATAGTGCATTAGATCATTAAACACTATCACTACTGATTAAGAGATTTCACGCTCCAAGAAGATTTGAATACTTCTTCTGGTTTTCTTGATTTGTGAAGAGCCTTCGGTTCTAGTTCCTCCTCGGGAGACCCTGTTTTCTAGTGCACTAATCTGGAGGACCATTCCTAAGAGGATAGGCCGTTGCAGTTATTGATTGAGGTTTTGTTGCAGGTTGATGACCAAGTGCCAGCGTGGAGTTCCTTCTCCTCTGTGTTTGTGATTTGGTGTTGCGTGGAGGGTTTTCCTTTGCGCTTTTTTTTTCTGGAGTGGTCATGATCAAGAGACTGGTGTTTGGATAGAGTGTAGAGGTTCTTAAGTTCTAAGAAGGGGTTCCCTTCTGTTGGATAGCTCCAAGATCTTGGATATGAACCCGCACGTTGGTTGTTATCTGGATTTTTGAGTCTCCAAGTTGCGGGTCGCATTTCTTGTCCATTGGTAGGCTTTCCAGGTGTGCTGAAATTTGTAGCTCATCTTCATCGGTTTTGCTTCGCCATTTTAGAAGGATTTTGGAGTCTGCTCGCCGATCCATTTTTGCTGACTTTCATTACATTTCTTCTTCATTTATCAAAATTCTTGTTCCCTTCGTTGTCGTCGTTTTGGAAGGATTTTCTTCTCGCCGATCCACTGTTTTGGAAGGCCTTTGGAGATAGGTGTTCCACTCGCCGATGCCGAGGAATCACTTCCCATGAGCTTTTAATCACCGCTGTATCGAATGTAATTTGGTGATTGGGCCGAGTCTATCCAATCGTTGATCGTTGATTGAACACTTTGTGTTGATTCACTTCATCCTTTCTCATCGATTAGTCAAGCTCTCTCAGCTTGCCGAAGCTTTGAGCTGTTGGTGACCATGGAGGCTCCATTTCCATTTCGCTCCAAGTTTATTCTTGGTCGTTCTGGTACGGGTGCGTAGAACTCTTTTTGATGTCACCGGTTCGGAATGATAATGGAGTCTACTCATCGATCTACTGAGGCTGGTTAATGGTGAGGTTTAAAAAATATAATAAAAAAAAAATTTACTACGTGAACCCAGAACCCTGGCCTTCAGCGTTGTGGAGTTTCGATCCTTCCGACTCCCTTCCTAGGAGATATTCAGCTCCTGTTTTTGTTCGTTGTCTTTGGCTGATTATTCCCTCTTGTTAGTTTGATATCCATAGAGGACTCTCTGTCCAAGCAGAGTTTGATTGTGATCCTGGTGGAGCTTCATCCTTGGAGCAATCCAGTAACCTCTTGCTGATCTTGATTTTTGCAGAGGATTATTTGTTCAAACAGCTTCTCAACCTGGTGGAGATTCTGTTCGACCTTGAGTTAGTAGTAAGCTCAGCACTGGTGGGATTTTTTTATTCTTTTTTGGTGGTTCTGTTTTGGGGTCATGGAGGATGAAGGGGGCTCTTCCCCTATTCCTGATCTAAACACCTTCAGAAGATTGACAGCTTCAGGAAGAAAAAGGAAACTCACTTAAACCCAACAAACTTTTGTAAAGAAGCTTGATAATATTCCTTCAGTAGCCCTACCAGTGGAAACTTGTCAAATAGCTATAAACATTGATGACCAAGGTCTCATTGGTCAGTTCACTGGGCTTTGGCCTTCCCCTAAGACAATTGCAGGATGGGTGCATCGGAATTGGAAACCTTTCATCTTAGAAGGTATCTACAACAATTTGATAGGTAAGGGATATTATCTTTTTCTCTTTGAAAATTCTGCTGATAGAGATTTGATTTTTCGAAATGGGCCATACTTCATGGGTCCCCAGGGACTCTACTTGAACAAATGGTCTCTGTACTTTGATCCAAACCAAGATGTTCCCTCAGCGGTCCCTGTCTGGGTTAAGTTGCCGCACCTTCCTCTTCATTGCTGGAATCCAAGAGCCCTTGAAGCTATTGGAAACACCCTGGGGAAATATATTGATAGGGTTGATCGTCGAGATCAATATACCTGTGCTAGAATCTGTGTTGAAGTGGATTTGGAGGTAGGATTACCAGAAATTATTAACTTGACAATAGCAGATTGGACCTATGTACAAGAGCTAGACTATGAACAACTGCCCTTTAAGTGCAGGTTTTGTCATGGTTATGGACACTTTGCTAGATCTTGCAAGAAAAAAGGTAAAGAAGAAGTTGTTAAAGAAAAGGGAGATGAATGGATTCAAGTTCAAAAAACTAAATCAGCAAATCAAGGAAATAAAGAAAAGAAACAAAAAGGAGAATTGGGGACAAGCAGCAACACCTCTGGATAGAAAGAACATGGAGAAGTTATGAAAGAATCAATGACTAAAAACAATTTTGAAGTATTGAGCATTCCCGAAGACCAAACTCTTGAAGAGGGAGAAGTCCCTCAAACTTAAATCCAAACAAGTGAAGAAGATAAAGGCCATGAATCAAAGCTCAACACACCTGTGGAAGGTCACTCTCCTACTTATGCAGAAATGGAAAAAAAAAGAAACCTATGGACAATTTTGGCTCTTCAGATGAAGATCCTCTTGGTAAGTCATCCAAACAAGGGCAGAAATCTCTCAAGACGGTCCGGGAGGAAGAAGCCGAACGACTTAAGATGCAGGGAAGTCAAACAACTTTAGAGATTGTAGAGGGCTCGACAATTCTACAAAAACTGAAGTAGTGAATGATATCATCAGAATGGCCTCTCCAAATGTCCTTATGCTCCAAGAGACAAAAATCGATGAGGAAAGCTTACTCTCCATTAGTAGCAAGAGTTGGAAACTGAATGTTGGTAAGGCAGTGAGTTCCAGAGGCACTACTAGTGGAATAGCCACATTATGGACAGGAATTGACTTTATTCTGGAAAATTCTCACAAATCGTAGCATTGGATTTTCACTCAACTTTGTCATATTCCAAGTAAGAAAGTGTTTTGCCTTTTTAATCTGTATGTGCCTGTCAATTTACAGGAAAAAAGAGAATGCTGGAACTCGCTGGCAGCCTTTCTCGTTGCAAACTCTTTTTCAAATTTAATAATTGTCGGAGATTTAAATTTAATTCTGAATGCTAAAGAAAAGTTGGTGGTGTCTATGGGAGAGATCCCATGCTGAACTGGGTGGATAAATTCATACTTAAGTGGGCGCTAATTGATTTCAAACCCAAAAGAGGAAAGTTTACATGGACAAATAACAGATTAGGAGCAGCCAACATTTCTGCTAGATTAGACCATTTTCTGGTTCAGAGCTCCTTGTTGGCAGATAAAATAGTCATATCCTCTAGTATCTTGCTGAAGATCACCTCAGACCATAAACCGATTTATTACAGATTGAAAATGAAGAGGACCTTGGCCCCATTCCTTTTAGATTCAGTCCACTATGAAAAGATAGAGATGGATTCATGAGCACTGTCATCTTGGCTTGGGCAATTCCAGTTGTTAGATCTCCAAATTATGTCTAGGAGAGGAAGCTTATTAATACCAAATATGCACTTAAGAATTGGGTAAAACTTGCTCATAAAAATCCAACCAGCAAAAGGAAAGAAGCCCTTCAAAACCTGGAAAAAAATCAATTGGAAATGGAAGAAACATAAATAACTCCAGCTTTACTAGCAAAAGAGAAAAATGCACAGTCCATTTCTTTCCAGGCCTTCAAGAGAGAAGAAGAATATTGGAGATTAAAATCTCGAAGTACTTGGCTGAAAGCTAGCGATAGGAATACCTCCTTCTTTCATAAGCAATGTAGAGTTAGAATTTCTCAAAATCATATCTCGAAAATTTACTCCCAATCTGGTGAAGTGGTAAAAGGAAATTCTCAAATCAAACAACTGGTTGAAATTCATTTTCAGAATCTCTTCAAGGAAGATGGACTCTCTGATCCTGATCTTACCTCTAATTTTTTGGCCAACATTCCAAGCTTGGTGAGTGAGGCAGAAAACGATGAACTAATGCAGCCTTTTAAGGAGCAAGAAATTATTGACGTTATTTGGTCCATGGAGACAAATAAAGCTCCTGGTCCTAATGGGTTCTCCTTTTAGTTTTATGGAATTTGTTGGCCAGTTATTAGGAAAGATCTCCTCCGAATGTTAAAAGCTTTCTAGATTAAAGCCAAAGTGGGGGGTTGCACAAATTCCACCTTTCTTGCATTAATTCCTAAAGAAGCCAATCCTTCTTCCTTTGATAGATTTAGACCTATCTCCCTTTGCAATGCGTCCTATAAAATCTTTTCTAAACTGTTAGCAAATCAACTTAAACCTTTGCTTGAGAAACTAATTTCTCCTCTTCAAAGAGGGTTTGTGAAAGGGAGACATATTCTGGATAATGTTATTCAAGTTCAAGAAGCGATGCATTCCAGTTTTCTTCGAAAGGAGAAGGGTAGGCTCATCAAACTTGATATGCAAAATGCCTTTGACAAGGTAAAGCACTCTTTTCTTTTTTCCATTCTTCGGTCTTTTGGATTTAGCTCTGCATTTTTAAATTTGATAAAAGCTTGCATTCACAATCCCTGGATAGCGCCACTGGTAAATGGCAGGCCAGCAAACTTCTTTCAAACCTCGAGGGGTCTCCGACAGGGTTGTCCTTTGTCGCCTTTTTTGTACATTCTTATGGTCGACTCCCTAAGCAGGAAGTTATCAGCAGGAAAAATTGATGGTATCATTTCGGGCATTTCTACAGCAGTAGGATTTGAAGCTATCAACCATGCCCTCTTTGCGGATGACACCTTGCTCTTGGGAGGGGCATCTTTAAAAATGGCAAGAGATTTCTCTGAAATTATGCAACATTTTTGTATTGTATCAGGGGCTCGAATTAATAACCAAAAGAGTGCAGTATATGGATGGAATGTTGATCAATCAAAAGTAGATAAAATATCTCAAATCTTGGGCTTTGAAGGATATGCTTATTGGGACAAGGTTAAATACTTGGGTCTACCTTTAACTTTGGGGAAAAACAATCCCTCTCTTTGGATGGAAATCATCAGCAAAGATCATTTCTTGGGGAGGTCATTGGCTAACCAAGGCAGGAAAGGTCACTCTGATTAAGTCAGTACTCTCATCTCTTCCTATATATCAATCCTCTTTACTTCTAGCGCCAAAAGCTATTATGAATCAGATTTCTAAATTACTCAGAGACTTCTTATGGGGAGGTGGGAAAGGAAATCAACACCATATGAATCTGGTTAATTAGGAAACAGTAAAAAGACCTCTTCTTGATGGAGGATTACAATTCAAAGATCCGGAATTGTCCAACATAGAAATGGGAGGAAAAATGTTATGGCAGTTGTTTTATAACAAACAACACCCTGTTAGTCAATTACTATGGAAAAAATACCTTCACGGCAGATCATTAATGAATATTCAAATGGAAAATACCACTAAAGGATCAACTATATGGAATTCATGTAGGAAAGTATTTGGTTTCTTTGTTCAACATCTGTATCGCATTACAGGAAATGGTCAGAATACTTTTATGTGGGAAGATAGAATTAATGGACACGATCCACTTCTTGCTGATGATGCTATTGCTGAGATCTAAAATTGGTTAACAAATAAAGGAATCCACAAATTGGCTGATATAGCTTCATAGGATGCCAAAGGAAATTGGATCGACTGGTCTTCCTCTCATGATAGAGCGTGATCTTCCTAATCTCTCTGACCATCAAAATCTGTTAATAACCAGGCTGAAAGGAAAGATTCCTATCCATCAATTTTGCAGAGACTCGTGGGGATGGGGATCATCTGGAGTTTATACTGCTACTTCCGGTTACTCTCATCTGCAGATTTCAGCGCATGCCAGTGCAGTGGATTCCTTTGGCTCCCACAATGCAGCTCTCTGGAAGTTGGTGTGGATTCTGCCCAGCATTCCAAAGATTAATTTCTTCACTTGGACTGTAATGCATCAAAAACTGTTAACGGGTGAAAATTTGTCAAAAAAAGGTTTTTATGGACCATTTAGATGTTGTCTATGTTTTCAGGCTGCTGAGTCTTCATCACACATTTTAGTTGAGTGCGTCTTTGCTCAAAAGGTTTGGGCTTTAGTTCTGCGTGGGCTGTCATTCTCTTTTTTTCCTCTAAATGCTGAACCGGTCATTCTTTTTAAAAATTGGCAATCAAGATATCGTGGTGCTCTTTCTTCCAATCATGCTTGGAGAAAAATCTGGCAAGCTATACCAAAATTTATCTGGTGGAAATTATGGCTGGCCTGAAATGATATGATTTTTAATGGCAAAATCCCAAAACCTGAAATTATAGCATCTAAAGCTAAGGCATTTCTATTAGAAGCAATAGGAAACCTTCAAATAGCTAGAAATAATCTAGAAGCTGAACAAAATTGGCTTGGTATGAAATCACTGGATAAAATTCAGGTGTGTTTAAGTAAACCTATCATCAAACTTTTTGGCAGATCAGGATCTCAGAAAAGGAGTTTTCAGATTGGTGGAAATCTAAAAATAAGACTTTGATATTCTTTGATGGTGCGTCAAAAGGAAATCCGGGGAAAGGTGGGGCAGGGGGTTTGATATTTCATCTAGGCGGAAAATTAGAAACAAGTTTCAGTTGGGGAATAGGGCAAAATACAAATAATCAAGCAGAATTATTTGCTCTTTTGAAAGCATGTCAACTAGCAAAGGAAGCAGGGCATAATAATCTGCAAATCTTTGGAGATTCTGAAATCATCATCAAAATTCTAAATTCGAATCCAATGTTCAATAATCTTTTACTGAATTTGACCATGCAAAGGTTGCATTACATTTTGATGGACTGTGACTCAGTTACTTCTTATTACATTCTTCATGATTTGAATAAGCTGGCAAATCTCAAAGCAAATTAGGGCTGCCTTCTCCCTTCGGGAATGTTATGTGTGAATGACGGGCCTTGCCTATTGCATTCCATTCCATGACAACTCATTCTGGTGTAAGGAATTGTATTCTTTGGAACAAATTGTAATTGGGTGAAAGCCCAATTTTTCCTTTTTAAATAAAAAGAAAAAAGAAAAAAATTAATCGTTTTGGTTATAAAAAAAAACATTATCGCTACTCTTATTACTTGTTAAACCAGACATAGCATTTGTAGAGAAATTTGTATACATGTGTACAATTCTCAAACAAATGGACACATGTAATACACTGCATTCTTAGGGAAATGTGAAGCTTGACAAACAATTTAACACATTTCTAATCCATCAATAGTTGTATCCATGACAACATAAATATATCCTAATATTACATTACTTAATTTATTATCCAATTAACATGTCATGTAGTTATTCACCACCATAGTTTGGTACAACACATGTATGCCACGCATTGGCAGTGACCATAAGAAATTATTTTCAAAGGGCAAGTTGTGGCATTGAATGGCTCACCATTATTCTCAAAGGTTGTGTGGTGGCATTGAATACTATAATAAGGGAAATGTGTTTTCCAATGTTCCATATGGCAATTGTGAACAAATAATCCATTTGTTAAGTTCTCTACACAATGAGCAAAACCATGTTAGACGAAACAAGCTTTAGTGCAGGATCCCAACCCTCAAAGAGTTCCATTACCAAAGGAAGCTACATACAACCACTAATGATTGATGAAGACAAAGAGCCATGCACAAACAAGGATGCTTATGTAGTTTGGTTGTGTCGAATGGTTGGAATTATGATCCCTTTGATTTAAACAACAAAGACTTTGAATCAGACTTAGCTCAATTTGGGTAATGCAGATAAATACCTATATTGAGGAAGGGTTTATAAGAAGTCTTAAGTAATATTCATTGAGGGTTTGGAGTTGGAGCAACAATTCAACAATGGAAATGGCTAAGGGAGCTTTTCCCACACTATTGATACTTGCTACCCTGATTTTGGATGAAAAACTACACATTCCTCTTCCTCTATCTCGGTGTGCAAATCCTCTCCAAATAAGAATACCAATGATGCAATGAAAGAACCTTTAACTAGAATCAAATTTCGTTGCTCCAAGGATGACTACTTACTCTTAGGCACAATCATTCGATGCAAGTTGGGACAACTATCAACTATTATTGTTCCTTTTCTTCTTCTTCAAGATAGTGAATGGAAATAATCAATAATACATACACACACTGTGTTGTTTTCTTAGTGTAATTTTTTTAAAGCTCAAGCATACGCCATTGGCCTGTACATGGAAGATGGAAACAACGTAGATCAATGGATGCCAAATTTAGGCATTCTTCTTTATTATTTCACCATTTTTTATAATATTGAGGATGAGAATTTCTAGCCATTTAATCTGTAGGAATGCAAGAATAAGGAATCAAATTTATATACTCAATTTATTGATGATAATGTTTGAAATTTGTCTTTCTTGACTTTATGTTTTCTTTTGTTGTTATAATCTTAGAAAATTAATCTAGTGAGAAGAACTTTTGTCCTTTCCAACTCTATGTCTATGACGACATTTAATTTGTGAAGACCCCTATGAACGAGGTGAGGGATCTATAAAAGCTATATAAGGTCCCTAATACATAGAACATGGGGTTTCCACCCAAATAATCTACAAGTTTCAAGAGGTGGGCAACATCCATCTTCACTTTCTAGACAGACACAATGATAATAGGTATGTCTGACGGAGTTCATGCTTGTTGTTTTACCCCACTACGTGTATAACCCGTATGTTTAACATTTATAGCTAGGGTTGTTGCAACGTCATTAGGTTTTGTTTAATACATGCAATCTTATATTCATTTTTCTTAAGTTATATATCAATGTGCTTTAAATAATTGTGTCTATCTTTTAAATTTTTGATAATATTCTTGGATCCCAAGTTGATGGTTTACTATGTTGTTCTCTACTCTAGGTCGTGGATAGAGGAAGTTATAAATTATATAATATGATGGTCTGTAGAACCATGGGTTGAGGCAAAATAAGATTGAGAATGGCATTGACATGTTCCTCAAAATTGCCTTTGAAGAAATCCATCTCTCTCTATAATATTCCTTGAATGCTTATGATAATTAGCTAAAAAAATACGTCAAGAAAGTACATCACTTCGTATTGCTTGCAAAACCAAACCTTGAAAACACATGTATCTTAGTTATTCATAATATATTTTAAAGCGCTTGTAAATTATGAAATCTATAGTTTAAAGTTTATAAAATAATAATACTATGCTCATTCATGGATCATTAGGAGCATTTTTTTTTACATTGCTTGGGAAATTGGGAGGCTAGGTGTTTGAATAACACCAATGGCAAATTCAAGCATAAGGAGGAAGGAAACATTTTAATGTTGCACCATTAAAAGTAATGGCAAGGTCGTGGAAATTGTTTACATTGCTGATAAGTCAACCAAATTCATTGTGTAAGGTGTCTACATATATCAATTATCAAGAGCATGTTCAAGGAAACTAGTGCCATTGGTTTTATAATTGAAAGCATATACATGGCTAAGGGAGCCAAGCTTTGGTATGAATTGTAGATTCCATCCACCAAAATCCACAAGTACATATGGAAAATATTCTCTAAATTATTTCTCTATTTGAAGCAACACTAATTAGAGAAGTGACATTATGCTGAAATTGAAAAGAAAAAGAAAAATCTTCATATTGTATAAAACAATAAAGTGTCAACAACTCCGAACCAAATAATAGTAAAATAAATAAATTGACAAGAATAACCTTTGTCTCAATGTTCAAGGATTATTGGATTAGGGTAGCAACAACATTAATATCTCTTTAACTTGGAGGCTAATGATTCTTGGATAGAAGTGGCAACAATGTTGATAGCTTTGTCACTTAGAAGCTGATAACTCTTTTCACTTAGAGGACATTAGAAGAATTAACAAAATTAACTCATTGGTAGGACAATTTACAAAACATTATGCCCTTCGAGTTCTTGAAAAATGCCCAACTATATTGTATATGGCTTGTCATCGTATCAAATAGCGGTGAATTGGAAAAAAGGTGGTTAGTAGCGACACAACAGACATGCAGTCGAAAGGCACAACAGTGATGTACCTAGGTTATATTTTTTCATATATGCAAACTTTGATTATTTGGGTCAAAATGTGGAAGGGTGGTTGAAAGGAATGGCGACGATATACTCAGGTTTTATTTTTTCGTATATGCAAACTTTGGTTATTTGGTATCAATTACTTGACAACCCAACACAATCAAATTTATTCTATTGTTACATACATAATATTAAAACTTTGGTTCATTTTTCATAGGAGTAGTCTATTTATTCTACGTTTTGAACTTTTCGGTGGTTTTTGGTTGGAATCCAATTTTTGGGGGTAAATTCTAAATTTGGAAGTGTTTAAATTGTGCTTTTGAATGAATAAATGGATTCAACACCCTCAAATACCCTATGGAACTCAAATTATGCATTTTCCACAACTAATATATGTGGGCAACAACATTAATATCTCTTTAACTCAGAGGCTAATGATTCTTGGATAGAAGTGGCAACAATGTTGATAGCTTTGTCACTTAGAGGCTAATAACTCTTTTCACTTAGAGGACATTAGAAGAATTAACAAAATTAGCTCATTGGTAGGACAATTTGCAAAACATTATGCCCTTTGAGTTCTTGAAAAATGCCCAACTATATTGTATATGGCTTGTCATCATATCAAATAGCGGTGAATTGGAAAAAATACAGTTAGTAGCGGCACAACAAAAAGGAAGTCGAAAGGCACAACAGTGATGTACCAAGGTTATATTTTTTCATATATGCAAACTTTGATTATTTGGGTCAAAATGTGGAAGGGTGGTTGAAAGGAATGGCGACAATATACTCAGGTTTGATTTTTTCATATATGCAAACTTTGGTTATTTGGTATTAATTACTTGCCAACCCAACACAATCAAATTTATTCTATTGTTACATACATAATATTAAAACTTTGGTTCATTTTTCATAAGAGTAGTCTATTTATTCTACGTTTTTAACTTTTCGGTGGTTTTTGGTTGGAATCCATTTTTGGGGGGTAAATTCTAAATTTGGAAGTGTTTAAATTGTGCTTTTGAATGAATAAATGGATTCATCACCCTCAAATACCCTTATGGCAGTCAAATTATGCAATTTCCACAACTAATATATGTGGCTTTAATCTTTTTTGAAGATTTCCAACAGGAGTTTGAACAAAAAAAACTGAAAAATACACCCAAGAAAAAGGTAGAAAACGTAGAATTTAGACTACTCATTTTTCATATATGCAAACTTTGGTTATTTTCTCGCATTATATATAATTAAATGCACAATAAATGTGTACAATGCTTCTATCACCCAACAAATAAAAGAATGAATCAAAATTTAATCATTTCAATAAAAAGTATTAAATAATCGTGTAGTCTAAACGTTCAATGATTTCGAACATATTATTTTGCTTTTTTGGGTACTATTTTGAAAATTTTAGCAGAAATTTTTAAAAATATTGGTTAAAATTGTCAAACTCTAAAATTTTGGGTGCCCTAAGAGTTTTTGACAGTGTTGAATCTATTTCTACCATCAAAATTGGCATTAAACACAATTAAATTCAAAATTTGCAAAATAAAAAAGGTCGAATTTCAGAGAAAATCCCTTGTCTGGGCTTTTTCCCATTATATATCGTTAAATTCCCAATAAATGCATAATAAATGTGTATAGTGCTTCTATCACCCAACAAATAAAACAATGACTCAAGGTTTAATCAAACCAATAAAAATAACAAACAATAGTTGAGGATATGCTTTTTGTCAAGCAACATTGATTAATGTTTCTAGAAAACTGAGAGGCCAACAATAAGACCTCAAAGTTTATATTGAATGGGAAAAAATATTTAGTTCATAAAAAATCTATAAATTATTTCCAATGTAAAACTATTAGAATTATGGAAAAAATTAAAAGTCAACTATGAACTAATCAGATTTCAACGAGAAACTCATTGCAATAGTAAAAACATTTATGATTGGTATATCAAAGTTCACACGTGACATTGGACACTCACAAAGTGGTACCATTTGTATACAGAGCAAGTCAATAAGTCGGCAATATCAACCACTCTATTGTGGGAATTCTTCCCCAATTTCGTCAGAAATGTGTTTTGTTTTGTTTTATAATTTAGAGTTAGTCCTTCTATTGCCTTGGAAAAAAGAATACAGACATCATCCTATGCTTAGCCCTCCCAAGAGAGGGAAAAAAAGGCTCTAAGATTTTGAGTTTGACTGAGCCCTCCCAACAAAGGAAAATAGGCTCAGAAGTAAGTAAAACACCAAAGTTTTGCCTCTGAAAGAGACTAGGCTAGACCATTTACAAACAAAGTTGTTTTGCACTATTCTATTACTGCTTTTCATTCAACAAAGAGAAAAAACTATATACCAAGAGAAAAGCATAAACTAACATATTTCAGGCTTCACCTCTGAACTGGAGGGGACATGCTCAGTGTTGCTAGTCAGCTTGATTCCTAGGTGCTTGGAAATTTGTTGTAGGTGAGTTGTGATCTCGTCGAGCTGCAACCAAATCTCTCGATGAGCTTCACCTCGTTCAGTAAGCGCATTTCTCGTGAGGTACTTCTACAACCATGCAAAGTCCAGTGCCTTTAAGTGTTGGGAGACTCTACCACAAGAGTAACCAGTATCTGGGAGTAAAGCTTCAAACTCTGCTCGAACTTCCTTGTCCGAAATGCAACCCCAAGTGGTTTTGGCCTCATCTTCCACTTCTGCAATTTCATTCCTGATATTTTTCTGAATATGTTGTTTATACAGGCAAGTTTTGTGCACTATGCTTTGCATGGAATGAGTAGGAGGGGGGCAAGTTGAACATAGGAAGGCCCTGCAGCCCCAGGGTTCTTCGTGAGGTAAATTCTCTTCTATGGAGGCATCCTACCCAAGGGTTTCAAAAGATGTACAGAGTCATGCCAAAAGAGGAACAAATACTACAGCATGTTAAGCATAGAGAGAGCAGAGGCTAGGTTATTCTTGCAGGGAGAAGACACGGGTTTACCAGTCTCAAGCCAAAAGCGAGTGGATTTAAATCCCCCGAGAGCTAGCCAAAACAATAAGAACCCGTACCCACAAAGAGAAAAACTCTTAACCCGCAGGCCGGGATGAGCACAAAGAAATAGAGAGCCAAATATTAACTCAAGGTGAACCAAGGTGCCTCCCTCAGGCTGAGAAAAATCGACAAAATGACCTTGCTTCCAAGAAATCCAATCTAAGACAATCATGAAGGAGATTCCTTATTTTGTAGTTTGAACGATGAGGTTGAGCATCGATCATCTACCACCCTACGTAATGAGGATCCAACTCCTTATCATACCTTTATGTGCAAGGGTTTTTATCATTGCAAAAGGTGACAGGAACATCTCGCATGCTTTCCAGATCATGCACGATCCCAACCTCGGCTTGGTGCTCAGGCACATGGGAGAGAGTATGCGAGGTTACTTTCAAACAAGTGATTAAACATGGGAGGAGTAAGCTCATTTCTTATCAAGGTTTCATGGGATGTTGAGGTAGAAGCATGGCCGCACTGAGGGCTGGTCACGTGCCCCTCATGCATCCCTCCATATGCCGCATTTTGCACCCGCGATGGGGGAGTGAAGTCCTACTTCATTACTACAATGGCATGATCCTTAAGCAGATGAACCTAAAGGAGCATCCAATCATTATCCAATGCTTGATTTTCCAAGTGATCTACCATGTTATTGCCTGTTCGCTTGATGTGATTCGGTTGTAAGACCTGGAAGTGATTAAGCAGGCCTCTGAGTTTTTATTTCAGCCATTCTAATCTCTAATGTTTGGAAAGCTTGTTTAGAGGGATTCCATTAGAGAGTATATGCACATTGTTAATGATTATTTGTGAGTCTCCTTCAATGACCAAAGCCAATCAGTGTTGTATTTGGGCTATAGTGAGCCATGTGATCAGTGAGAGCAATTCTGCTACATTGTCAGTGGAGGTGCCAATGAATTCCAAAAAAATATGGATAATTTCTCCTTTATCATTTTGGAAAACTCCTCTTGTTCCTGTAGGACTGTGATTCCCTTTTGAAGCCCCATCAAAGTTTAACTTAAGAAAAGGGGAAGGTGGGGGTGACCAAACAGAGGGTATGGCCACTCTAGGAAGATGAGGCTTAGAATAGGGTTACAACTAGCACCATGAAAATCCCAAGCGTTTAAAATAAAGAGTTCAATAGGGGGGCAAACTAAATCAGAGTTTGACTAACGAGAGAGCAACACTGTCTCCAAAAGATTGGCTTTGATTGCTTGGAAAACCATCTGGAGTGGGAGGGATTCATTTTTGAAAATTATTTCGTTGCATTCCTTCCAGAGGTTCCAGAGTGTAAGGCCCAGAAAGAGCACCCACATCCTGTTAAGAATTGGATTGGTGTAAGGGTGAGGGCTCCAATTGTGGATGGTAGTCCTGGTGTTGGATCTATCCCGGTACGATCTTCTGAAGAGACTGCCCCCTAATCCCAAATCTTGGAAACAAAATGACAATGATTTAAGAGATGCTCTAGAGTTTCCTCCTACTATCACATAGAACACATCTGGAAGGGCCCTGAAAGCCTCTCTTGTAAAGATGGTCCCATGTAATAATTTTACCATGTCCTAACAGCCATAGGAAAGCTGTAACTTTCAACCAAAGATTGGCGTCCCAAATGGTTTTCCATATAGTATCTTTTGGAGTGTCTCATTGAGGATGCTCCATATTGTAGGCTTCTTTGACTTAGAAGTATCCTTTAAGTTGTGTCCCCATCGAAGCTTGTCTGAGCTCTGATTAACAAGAATTTTTTTGGAGCTTAAGGAATTCTAGAATTCTTGATTCTCCTAGTTGGCCCTGTGTCCCATCCATTCCCTCTGGGTAGCCAATAATGCCATATTATTTGATGAGGAGGTGGGGTCCAATAATGTGCCACTTTGATCTTGTTTGCTGCATGTGAATCTGTATATCTTGAATGTCATCTCTTGATTGTAAAGGAGGAAGTTGCTGCTAAGAGTCCTCCCAGAATAAGGCAATATTTCCATATCATATCTCCCAGAAACTGTGCTTACGAATGAGATCTCGTTGCGCCCAGGCAGAGTTCCAGATGGTCGATCCCCTCTATAGAGCTTCCATCATGATGAGAACATCATGAGGCATGTCCTTAGCATATTTGTCTCTCCATATGTTTTCCCAGGGAATGGTTATTCAATGAGGCATCTCCACCATAGGTTTTCACAAAGGGTCTTGTTTAGGATGAGAGGGTCCCTAAGTCGTAGACCTTCATTACTTTTGTCTCTGTAGAGCGTTTTCCAAGCCATGAGAGTCCATTTTCTGTGTTGTAGAGCTCCCCCCCATAGAAAATTTCTCTGGAGATTGTGTATGGATTTGAGTACATTCTTTGGATCCTCCATAACAGAGAATAAGTACAAAGGCATGGCTTGCAATATAGATTTTAAGAGGGTGAGACAACCTGGGAAATTTAGAGCCCGAAAAGTCCAGGAGGAGAGCTTAAGTTCCAACTTGGCAACAAGGTCTTTCCAAGAGGATTTCTTGAGGGTCGTCTCAATGAGGGGCACCAAAAAATTTGGAGGGGAGAGAGGCCTTCTAGAAGCCCAAGATCATGGTGATGTGAAGCTGGGTAAGAATTGGAGTGTTGAAGAAAAAGAATTGCGACTTGAGGTTATTGATGGACATCCCTGAGGCATCCCCAAAAATTTTAAGGATGAGCTTGAAGGGTTTTGCTTCTAATATAGAGGATTTACCCATTAACATGGTGTCATCCATGAACTAAAGATGAGAATGAGGAGTTCAATTAGAGGTGAGGTTGAGCCCTTGAATGTGATGTTCCTGCACATGAGCTTTGATGAATCTCCCTAGACCTTTGATAAGGATGATGAAAAGGCAAGGAGATAATGGATTCCCCTACTTATGCCCTGAGAGATGGAAAAAGTGGTCGAGGGGGATCCATTAATCAAAATTGAAAAGAAGGATGAAGAGACTATATCTAACACCCAAGTCACCGAGGATGGTGAGAATCCAAAGGCTAAAAGCATCTCTCTAAGAAATTGCCAGCTTATTTTATCAAAGGATTTGGACATATTCAACTTGATGGGCATGCTAGAGTGCTTGGAGTTTTTGAGAGAGTGTATTGCTTCGTGGGCAATGATAATACCATCTAGGATTTTCCTCCCTTCTACATAACCAATTTGCTCTGGGGAGATGATAAGAGGGAGAAGGGGCTTCAGTCGATTGGCAATGATTTTGTAGATAACATTACAAAGTGTAATGGGCTTGGAATTTGAGGGATCCACAGGATTTTCAATTTTAGGGATAAGGGTGAGGAAGGTGGCATGAAGGATGAGGCTAGATTTTCTGGAAGATTCCACCACTTTCCAAACATCCAGTTTAATGATGTTCTCACAAGCTTGGAAAAAATCTGTTATGAAGCCATCAAGACCTGGGGCCTTCCCCAAGTTCATTTCCATCACTAATGTTTCCACTTCTTGCCTTGTGGTGTCCTGTGAAAGGGTGAGGTTTTGATCGTCCGAGATGATGGGATGGATGTGCTACAGGACTTGTTGGATGGCTGGAGATCTGTCCCTTATTGGTTCGGTGAGGAGGTCTTTGTAAAAGTGGACCAACTCCTATTCAATTTCTTGGTGATTTTTCAACATAGTTCCTTAACCAAAGTTGAGCCTAGTTATCATGTTTTGTTGCCTTCTTTAAAGCATGGAGTGATGGAATAATTTGGTATTCCTTTATCCTTCCTTAAGCCATTGAATTCGAGATTTCTTCTTCCATAGATCTTCCTCCTATCGGTACCTGATGTTTAGTTGCTCCTGTGTGTTCCCCTAAGTTTTTAGCTCGTCTATGTACCCCGATTGGATGGCTTGCATCTAGGTAGCATTTAATTTATTCTCCAACTTTTGTTTCTCCTCAAAGATGTTGCCAAACTCCATTTTGTTGTAGTGTTTGAGATTAAATTTTAGTTGCTTTAGTCTTTGTTGAAATATGTACATGACTGAGCCTTCAATGTGGGCCGAGTCAAGCCACTATTCTTGAATTTTTGAAATGAAGTCTAGGTGAGAGAGCCAGAATGTTTGGAACCTAAAAGGCCTTTTATAGTGGGGGCCTTCCAGTTCCATGAGAAGGAAAACATGCCAATGGTCCGATCATGCCATAGGGAGAATGGTAATAGAAAGGTTGATTTCGTTTTGCAGAAGCGTATCTGAAATAAGAAATCTATCCAACCGATAAGCCACCTGCATGTCTCCCCCTCTGCGATTATTCCAAGTATAAATTCCATTAGTTGTTTGAATATCTGCTAGCTTATGATCTCTAATGAGAGTTTGTAAGTTGCACTATCTCTGTCAAGCTTTAGAATTCCTCCTTTTTTCTCCAACAGAGTGGTGATCATGTTGAAATCCCCTCCAATGATCCAATTTTGGGAGGGGTTTTCGGCCTTCATCCAGGCTAGGTGATTGAGAAAAGAGAGCTTTTTCTCTATTTGTTGGGGTCCATAAACATTGGTGACCACACCTACCAGGGTGGTTCCATTGATCTTAAACCATCTAGATAGAGTGTTTTGAGAAGAGAAGAATCCTTCCATGTGCAGAAGGTTGGGGTCCCATATAATTGCTTATCCCCCTGCGCTACCTCTGGCATCTAAAGCTATGGATTGAGAATTCTTCCAACATTAATTAATGAAAACCTGGATCTTTTGCTTCGAACATTTAGTTTCTTGTAGCATTATAATAATAGGATTTTAAGTGAGAATCATGTTCTTTAGCATT
This sequence comes from Pseudotsuga menziesii, assembly GCA_001517045.1. NCBI lineage: Eukaryota > Viridiplantae > Streptophyta > Pinopsida > Pinales > Pinaceae > Pseudotsuga > Pseudotsuga menziesii. Next base: position 563,597 of record LPNX010933063.1, read on the forward strand.
CTTCTTTTGGAATCACTCCCTATTCTTCTGATGTTCCATGAAATGAATTTTAATTCCATTTAGACCATGGGATAAAAGTGAGAGTCTATTCAGACACTCTTCACCGAGTCTATTAAGTAGAATCCCAATTCTTTGATTAATTGTTTGTTGGATTTTCTTCTTTTTTTAAGATTGTCTCCTTGGTTTTTTAGCATGTCTCTGTGCTTTTGGGCTTTTAAGTCTAGCTGATTCTGCCCTGAGTTTTGCTAAGATGTTTCAGTTTGCTTGGGGAGATGTTTGTCCTTACCTATAGAGTGATACAGATCTGCGAAGAGATCCAGTTGATGAGTTGGTATGTTGTTGGTGTCTCCATTGTGAATAGCCTCTGAAAGGGTTGAAACATCAAATTCTATTAACTCCATATCATCTGCTTATTGTAAGTGCCCTTCATAATTCATTAGCAATTCTTTTGCCAAGGGATAAGGAAGCTTCTTTGAAGAGGGAATGGGGTGAAAAAGAGGAGGCATGTGGTCCTGGGGGGAGGTTTTCTCTGGGTTAGGGCAGGGAGGAGAGACTTTTGTAAGCTTTTCTACAGGGATGACGGTGTCCAAAATCTCGGCTGGGTTTTGTTGAGATAAAATGGAGAAGTTTTTTTGAATGTTCAGGTCAGTGAGAGGGTTAGAGGCGAGAGTTTTCTTATTTGGTCTACATCGAATTGGGGCTTTGGTGAGCCCTTCCTCGTCCACTTTGGCTGACGGGCCTGAGGGATTAGGTTTGGTTTTCAAAGGGTTGTCCCGAAAAAGATGTCAATGTTCATGGCACTTGCGGCAACGAGAAGGAATGTGATCGTAATCAATGGGTTGAATTCATTCTATGTCTCTGTGACTTAGGAAAATAGCTTCAGGAAGGGATGCAAATATGTCAAGGTAGAGGCAGATGCAAGCATAAGAAGTATAGCGCTCGACCAGGGTTGCATCTGATATTTGCACGGAGGTGCCAAGGGTGTTACCAATGCATGTAAGTGTTTCGATATTCCAAAATTGATGAGGTAACGAATATAGTTGCACCCAGATTGACACCACTTTGATGTCTTCTTTTTCAGGGGAGAACCGCTCCTTCCAGTTGCACATATATAACACTGTTGAATGGAAAAAATAAGGTCCTCCTTGAAATATTATGTGCTTGTCTTCCAGGTTGTGGAACATGACTATAAAGAATCCTTTTGAGCCAAGTTTTAATTTGCATTTCCTTTTTGGTTTCTAGGTGTTGGTGAGCCAACCCACCAAGTCTTTTTTTGAGGGCCATAACCCAATGAATTTGCAAATGATATCATGGTCTTTCATAAACTAAATTTTTTTATGTACCAGGGTTGAAGTTACCTCATATCTTGGGATTTGAAGGGATTTGGGTTTACATTTTGAGTTGTCTTTGGCAGCTTCCTCAAACCCTGTCGTGTTAGGATTGATAGCTTCTGAAGTACCCTGTTTATCCAAAGGATCTTCCGTTAAACCTGCTCCTCCCTTTCCTTTTGCGCCTTTAGATAGTGCTTCCTGAGTCATCACCCCAAGCAATAGAAGGGGATTTTCCGTGGGAGCCATAGGGGCTAGAACATTGTTGAAGGACGAATTCTTCCTCCCCCCACAGCTGGTAGCCATGGCCAAAAGGACAAGAAACCCTAACTAAAACTCCACTATAAAAAATCTCTCATAGGTTTCACTTTGCCAACGTCCCTGATAGAAATGTTATCATAAGTTAATAGTTCTAATTGATTGATTGGAACATTGACAATGGAAGTTTTCTCTTAGGGACAAAATCAATTATTCTTTTGTTACAAACACAATATTAAAACTTTATTTAACTTTTCATATATGGAAACTTTGGTTATTTTCTCACATTATATATAATTTTTCTTTTGTTTGTTATAAATGCCCATCATGGGGCCAGTGTATTTCAACCATTGGCTAAGAAACCACAACCCAGGGGCATCTAAGCTGTCAAAATCACCTGGGGATCGCACCTGGCTTGGACCACACCAACCCTTAATACGGTTGGATTTTTTGGTGTCTCCTCCCAACTGAATCACCCCTATGGGTAGTGAATTTGGGTCACCTTGCAAACAAAACTAACACCTCAATCGAGTGAGCTAGCGAGAATTGACCTCACACTATATATCATTAAATGCACAATAAATGGGTATAGTGCTTATTTCACCCAACAAATAAAACAATGAATCAAAGTTTAATCAGATCAATAAAAATATGAAACAATAGTTAAGGATATGCTTTTTCGCATTATATATCATTAAATGCCCAATAAATGCATATAATGTTTTTATCGCCCAACATATAAAACAATGACTCAAGTTTAATGAGATCAATAAAAATATTAAACAATAGTTAAGGATATGCAATAGTACCCTGACCTTAGACATGGACTAATGACATGTATGACTTGTATGATCAAAGCTCACATGTGACATTGTACACTTACAAAGCGATACCCTTTGTATACAGAGCAAGTTAATTGGTGGACAAATCCAACCACTTTATAATGGAAATTCTTCTCCAAATTCAATAGAAATGTTTTTTTTAGACAAAAAGCAGTTAAATTTATAGGTGGTTTAACCACAAAAACATAGGTCCAGAAATAACATAGATGCCCTTGTGGAAGCGACAAAGTAGTTCAGATATGCAAGTCTTCCTATAGTTCAAACAGTGTCATTCTTCTTACAGCTTACAATATATAGAGTTCTATTCATAAACAGTAAACAAAGGTGCTTCTAGCTAAACATAGGAACAACAACCAGCTATTGAAATTCAAAATTTGAGACTAAAAGTTCTAAATTCACTTGGATTTCTCTCCATGGAGAGAAGATGAACTTGGGAAATTTGCCACTTCCAGCTTTGCTACCTTCAACTCCATCTTCTCGAACTTGAATTCCAAATCTGCTAGCATACCTGTCAAAACATTCTCTATGCGGCGTGCAATTGAGTGTTCACATTCTTTCTTCACATGGGCCATGTCTTTGTAAACATTATCAAACTGATGAGCACACTTAGAATCAATCCTGTCAAGAACCCTATTAATTCCTTTGATCTTCTTCTTCATTTCCTTAATGTCTGTTTCGATGAATTGAGTAGGCGGGGAAGAACCAGTGGATTCAGATGAAGCTTCCATATTGCGAATAACGAATAGAACCTGAGCACAATCCTTCTAAGAAGCAGATGAACCAACCAAATCCTCACAGATCCAAACAAACCAAAGCACAATTTCCTTACTGGAGCAGTCGACCCAAAACATAAAACGACGACCAATTCCCATGACCTGTCTAATAAGAAAACCACTAAATTCACCCTGCTTGTCCATAATTTCCTGTGAATTCATGTCCGGGTTCGCATTAGGTGGACGAGACGGGAAACCATCATCACAATGAGTGCAAGCATTCGGTCGTAGAAGCAATAAATCTCCTGGTCCTTAAACACGTGTCATTACGGAGGATGCCATCATGCCACATGATGGGGCATGCGTCACACAGTCCTTCCAAACTTTTTCCACGATGAGGAAAGTGCACACCTTAAGCCCCTTGGTCCATGCTAGGGTTTTATGGGGGCCGGCAGAAGGTGTTGACCCCATTACACTCTAAAACTCTGAAACCAAGAGCAACGCCTATGTTTGCAACTCGGTCTGCTTTCCTGTTGAACTCCCTTAGAATATGAAAAAACTCAATTTTGTGGAAGGAGGAGACCAGAGCTTGGATTTTCCGAATCATCTATCGGAGATGCAAATGGGATAGAAGAGAGTTTTCAGCTAGGGCTTGAATTATTACTCTCAAGTCCCCCAACATGATAATTTCATTGATTCCCTGAGTTCTGGCAATCTTAAGTCCCTGCCATAGCACCAAAGATTCTGCTATGTTATTAGTTTCCCTTCCCAGTCCCCAAGAAAAACTGAATTCCAATTCTCCATCCGGGGTGATGAAAACCCTGCCCCCCCCATCGCCCCGGGATTTCCTTTAGAGGCTCCATCAGTGAAGAGAACCTCTCGACAAAGCTGGCTCAACCATATTTCAAACTCAGGTCCTTCTGTCCTTATTTCCCACGATCGATTTCCTCTCTTAACCTTTACATTTGCCTTAGCTAAATCAGGAGAAAGACTATGCATCCAGGCTTCTTCCGATGGGGAGAGAGGGCACCCAGACGAATCGCTCCAAAGATGTTTGAGGCAGCCCCCCAACATCCCTTCGACTTTTGCAGCAACGTAACTGTTCAGTGCATCTTTCCCTCTGAAGATGAGGGAATTCCTTTCAAGCGATAGTTTCCATAGAAGAAACCCAGGGAGAGTCATCCAACAAGATTTGGTTATCGAATTTTTAAGATTGGAAAAGGGGGAGAAGGAATCCTAGTTGATAAGTAGGGAATGGATGTTGACAAGGGACAGACTTGCCTTACCATGTAGAGCTACTTTCCATACCTCTTTAGCAGAAGGGCAGGAGATCTGTTAATTGCATGGGCAGATTCGGGTTTACTGTAATCAATCAACAACACCCCTAATCCACTGTCCCTTTCGGTGACAGACCGCAAAGCGGCTTGAAGTCTCACCCGAGTGAATCTAATGGGTTGGCCAAGACTCAAGTGTCTTGGACCAGGTTCTGTGGCAGTCCTACTGATGCTGCGCAGCTCTTCAGGCTGCGGGATCTCCTACTGGGTGGGTGCATTGCGCACTCTCTCTGTCGCGCAGTCCTTCTCACCGCAGCTTCTCTACCCTCGCGTGCACCGCATAGGGTCTTCCCTTGTCTCACTCCTTCTACCTTCTCACAATATCTCCTTCCTTATCGCATCGTTGCGCACCGTTGGACAAACAACCCCTTCTCAACGCCAGACCCTCAACTCGCAGTATTGCGCACCGCAGCTTCTCTGCCGGTGCGATATCGCCTCTCTGCGATATTCTACCTCCACGACTTGCGCTCTAACATTGGCTGTGTCAATGGGCGAAGTTCGACCTCTAGGAAGTTATATTCCAATTAAACAGTCATTTAGAAACAATATAAGGGAGCCTTTATGCAACTTACTGAAATACTTCATTTACTTTAATCCCCAAGTACTACTGTAAGCTGAGCAATACATACATTCATTGACTGCAACTAATATCATAAGCATAATAACCAGTAACAGTAAACAAATGCAATCACATTCATACAACACATAACGCGCGGATTTAACGTGGTTCACCCCCAGGATGGGAGTTACGTCCACCAAACTGTGCTTCTATTATCTATCTTGAGGGAAGTTGGCACAGTCTGTTGCTCGGCATATGCAGCGCGAGATCTCCTCTAGATCCCTGGCCTTTTTCTATCTCTATACTGCCTTTCTTACAATGTATCCTTCCCTCTCTGTTCTCTCTCTGGATGGTTACATACAGACTCAAATGACTCACAGACAAGCTAGGTGTCTGGATCGTTACAACACAGTCTGTCTGACTGACTCCTGAATCTACTTCAAAAGTATTCAACTAATCAACTAAGGAATCAACCTCTGAACCAACCCTTTTACAATACAAAATGCAAGATTTTATAGGCAGCCCGAAGGTCGTGCCCTTACAACACTGTGGGCCTGTCCCAACAGTAAACCCATACCCTAATTAGTGACAGTCGGTCCTCTCTGTCCTTGAGGTAGCTACTTCCCGTCACACTGCAGCTTTCTGCAGTCTTCCATGCTTCCCGGCGCTGATCATGGATACTATGCACCGCTTCACCTGTTCTCTCTCTGGCCTTTGTCTTTAATGCTTGAGCCTCGTTGCTCCTTCTTCTTTATGAGGGTCGCTGAGCCCTCCTATCTTCCGCCGCTGCCTTCAATGCAGTGGTTGAGCTTTCTTCTCTCGGCCGCTCAGGTACCGTTGCCTTATAGACTTTTCTATCTCAAAAGTCAATGTTTCCGGCTCTGCTCTACAGCTGGAAACACGCTACAGCGTCGTAGCCTTGCCTTCTCCTCTTTCCGCCAAAACTTTACCTTTCCGCTAAACTAGCAACTTCCTCTGTAGCTGGGGGACCCTACTCCAACAAGATCGGTAAGTGCTTGACCGATTCTTCATTTTTCATACATAATGGGCATCTCATGGGGCCTTCCCATCCCTTTTTTTTAGGTTGTCTCCAGTCAGAATTTTCTCATGGTCCAGAGTCTAGATAAATAAATCAACTTTGGGAAGGATTTTAACTGCCCAGACACTCTTCTAGATGTCTGAGTTATCTAAGGGATGGGGATTTGAAATGAGCTTGTAGCCCACTGAAGTAGTGTAGATCTCATATTTTTTCCCCCATCCTCTAGCATCCTTTGCAGTCCTAGAAACCGGAGCTTTGCCTTGGAGATTTGTGATCAACAGGTTTTTTTCATTGTCTAGATGGGCTAGGCAATGTATATTCCATCCTATCCAAAAGTTAGAGCGGTTCGGGTTCCAATCAGAGATGTCCCAGAGCGTGAACATGTTGTGGGTGCGCATATACTCTAGAAGATGATCAATACCAGGAAGCTATTCTAGGGGAGGATCTCCCATTATCGATTCTTCCCAAATATTAATATGATTCCTATTCCTAGGAATCCAGGTGAGATTGGAAGAGAAGAAGCTTAGATCCTTGGAAAAAATAGAGAACATAGTTGAGCCTTTTCTTACCCGAGGAGGACTATGAAGATATCTTAGTCGATTCCTTGAGAAATATTTTTTCCATAGAGCAGCCTTGCACCAAGACACCTTGTGTGAGATGATATTCCAAAGAATTTTGGCTCCTAGAGCTAGGTTTTGAAGAGCCAAATTCCTGATTTGAAGACCTCCTTACATCAGTGGCTTTGAGACCTTGTCTCAACTTACCAACGAAAGCTTCTTCTCATTCTGCTTCCCTCCTTTCTAGAGGAACTTTTTGAGCAGGGGTTCAATGAGGGCAATGATCCCCTTTGAGGCCAAGAGAATGGAGCACTGATAGATAGGGATACTGGAGAGAACTACTTTTATAAGGACCACTTTCCCAGCTAGATATAACCAATTCGAGCCCCAGGTATTAATCCTATTTTTAATTTTGTCCACAATTGGCAGCCAGTTGGAAGACTTCGGGGAAGTATTGGAAATGGGAACTCCAAGATAATTGAATGCATCCCATTGAGTCTTCCCTTTGATTCCCATAATTCTACTTATGCCCGCCATTTCTCTAGGATTGCAATTCCACCCTAAAAGTTGACTTTTTTGAAGTTTATCTGACTCCCTGAGGCGTATTGATAGAGTTCCAGCTCTACTTTGAAGAGTCTTGCTGACTGAACACTAGCACCTCCCAAAAGAATGGTGTCATCAATGAATTGGCCATGGTTAATATCCTTGACTCCCCTGGCTATGCGAAGACCGATAAGGTTATTTTGAAACTGGCTTTGGTTTAGCTAAAAACTGAGCACAGAAGCTTGAATGGTATAGAGAAGAGGAGAGAGAGGACAACCTTGATGAAGCCCACAAAAGGCCTGGAATAAGCCAGCTGCCCGTCCATTGACAAGGGGGGCGATCCAAAGACCATTGATGCAGGCTTCGATCCAACTAATGAATCCTGGGTCAAAACCAAACCTGTGCATAACTTGAAAGAGAAACTCATATCTAACTCTGTCAAAAGCATTAGCTAAATCCAATTTAATAATCATGCCTTTTTCCCGACGATGGAGGATAGAGTGAATAGCTTCTTGGACCAAAATGATGTTGTCGGCGATATGCCTTCCCTTAATGAAACCTCCTTGATTCTCGGGGATTATGGAGGGGAGAACCTCCTTGATCCTGTTGTCAATTACTTTGGTAATGATTTTGTACCCAATGTTGCAGAGCAAAATAGGTCTGAATCTACCAAAGGAAGTGACCCCTTTTTCTTTCGGAATCAACGCAAGAAAGGCTGAATTGGTACTCCCACCAAATTTGTTGCAGCCTTGGGATTTAATAACCATTTTGTGAAGGTCATGCTTGTTGGTTTTCCAACATGTCTTAATAAATCTGGCCTTGAACCCATCAAGGCCAGGGGCTTTGTCGGGCTCCATTCCTGCAAGGGCCCTTTTGATTTCCTTTTTCGAGATAGGGGCCATGAGGCTTCTATTAGTAGAGTGGGTGATCATCTCTGGAACCAAATTGAGGATAGGCGAATTAGGGAGAGTGCCCAATGGGATTTCCTTAGTGTAGATATTTTGAAAGTGACTATGCGCCACCTTCTTGATTTCCTCAAAGTCCTAGATCGTTTGCCCTTGGCTCTGAATCTCCTTTACTGCTTTGTAGTTCTTACGTCCTTCTGATTGTTTATGGAAGAAGTTCATGTTTTTGTCCCCAACCTTTAACCATAGGCATCTCGCCTTCTGCCTCCAGTACTCTTCCTCAATCCTGCACGCTGCATGCAAGTTACGTTGCAGTGTAGTTTCCTTTTCTAGACTTGCATTATCCACGAGCTGATTCTCCTGCCATCTTGGATGAATTTCAAAAGTTTGTTGAGCTTCTAGCCTCTGCGCAGCCGGGGATTTCAATGTTTTAGCCTAGGCTTTGAGAGCTCTCTTGAGTCTCCTGAGTTTTTCTTCCCATACGTAGAATGGGGAGCTTGAGATCAGAGATTCCCAAACCTCTTGAATGAGCTCATGAAAACCATCCTGGTTGATCCAATTTAGACTAAATCGGAAAGGGATGGGGCCAAGGTTTTTCTCCTCGAATAAGTCCACCAATATTGGCTTATGATCGAACATGCTGAGGGGGAGAATGGAGGAATCCACTTTGAACTCCATAATCAGAAGTGATTGGTGTACCAAAAACCTGTCTAATCTTGCCGCAATATGACCCGAGTCGGTTCTTCTATTGGTCTAGGTGTATAGATCGTAAGCCAATTTAATATCTTTGAGATCCTAGTCCCTCATAATGTATTCAACTGTTTCACGCAAGGGATCCATGACTATAGAACCTCCTTTTTTTCTATAGCGCTGAGAGTGATATTCAAATCCCCGGCTAGGATGAGATTCTCAGGTTGATGAAAGTCAAGCGTGTCTTGAATACTTTGCCATCACTCTTTCTTTTTCGAAAACAAGACAGGGACATAGATATTGAAAATGCTTACTTGAGTTCCAATTTATTTATGTCATAGTTTGGTGAAGATCCAATGAGTGTGGTTGAGGGATTGAACCAGCTCGAAAGAATCTCTCTTCCAGATAGTCCCAAGTCCTCTAGAAGCTCCTCTTGCACTCCTAGCAATTTTTTCTCCATTTTCCAAAAGAACTGACTAGTTTGGAGGAAGTCTTCTTCCTCCATTTTTGTCTCCTGGATTGAAAGGATGTTGGGATTGGAAATTCTATTTAAATCTCTCATCGCTTCAATATTTTTCCTGTTCCCTAGACCTCTGCAGTTCCAAGAGACGATTTTCATTACCTAGCTTTGGAGGGGTTGGTGGCCCCATTAGAGGCTTGACCTTTCTGCCTGGTGGACCTTGAATTCATCATTGCTTCAATCGTGGCTTGTACTCCAAGGAGCTTATATTTGTAGGTAGTTTCTTCTCGATGCTCCTTATCAGTTTTCTTCCCTCGTTTTGATTTTTTATGAGAGAATTGAGATTGTCCAATTTCTCCTTCCTCAGCCTCCGAGGCTTCCTCTTCAGAAGAATGAATCGATTGCTCAGGATGGGGGGAGGTTTCTTTGTGAAACCCCTTGTCAGGAAAACTTTTCCCTTCTTCCCCTGGATTCGATGGAGGATCCCTGAGCATTGGTTCCCTCTCCTCTTCTGTCTTTTTTCCCTTCCCTTCATTCTCCAATTCTGCAAATTTGTTGCTTTCCTCTGGTTGAGGAGTCTAAATCATTTCTTCCTTTCTGTTGTTCTACGGTCCTAGATTTCTCCCATCTTTTTTCTGTGGCTGCTTTATGCCATTTTTGGCTCGTCTGGCTTGGGTCCAACCTTCTTTTGCTTCTTTATCTAATTGTTCTATTGGTAGCTTTGGACAGTTCTTTTGGAAGTGCCCATAATCATGACAATGCCGGCATTTGAAAGGCAGCTTCTCATAGTCCAGCTTCTGGTAGTGTTGTCATTCTCCCATCGTTAACTTGATTACCTCTGGCAGGCCAGCTTCCAGATTGAATTCCATGCATATTCTGGCACACGAGTAGTTCTCTTTGGGATTTGCTTTGTCGATGAATTTCCCCAACTTGTCCCCAATGGTTTGTAGGGATGAGGGAGTCCAACAGTGGATCAGAAGATTAGGGAGACGAACCCATACCGGCACAACCTTGGGGACATCCACTGCTGGGTCAAAATACGGAGTCCAACAGTTTAGGTAGAGTCCTTGGGGTCCCATGAAATACGGGTCATTACGGAAAATCAGATCTCGATCTTCTTTGGCAATAAATTCAAAGAGAAAGAACCCTCTTCCAATCGCGTAACAGGTGATGCTATTGGAGATCAAAGGTCTCCAGTTTTTTTGGATCCAATTATTAGTAGTCTTAGGAGAAGGCCAAAGACCTATGAACTGACCAACTAGGGCCCGATATGATAGGGAGACTGCAATATGGATGGGATGTTGCAGCGACAACATTAAATTGAGCACATAGATTTGTGGACCAACACACAACTCACAAGATAGATCATACAATTTACTCAGCAATTGAAGAATGAAACTGTGCAAAAATGGCTTGCAACTGTGAATGCTTTCATTAATAAAAAGTAATTAGATAATTAATTACAATGGAGTACAATGGCTAAATAGCCTCATGCAATTCGAATCCATGTGAGGAAATTTGAATTGGTTGGACTCTACTTGGCTGAATGGTTAACTGACCTTGTCTAAATCATTATTGGAGTTCAAAATCCAAACTCAAGTGTCTAATTTAGTGTTAACTAGTCTAACTGACTGAGGTAGGTGAGTAAATGCGCCTCACTTGCCATGCAATCCTAGCGCTAGCTGAGTAGAACTGAATGTAACAGTCTCCTAACTGAGCTTGACTAGTCACCAACTGAACTCAACTAATGGAGGTTGGTATCGGCACTCCTAGTGGCTCCTAATTTGCAGGGATTGATCTAGGAGGCTCCTAAACTGATGCATACAAGTGAAATCAGTGGCAGGTGGCCTCAATTAGTGTTCCCCGCACTTTAGTAACTGGTACATGTGACCCAATTAGGCCAAGTGGACCCAATGGTGCTAGTGACTAAAAATAGACTGAAAGGACTCTCGATTTAGACATGGCTCCTGATTTAGACATAATGACCAAATTGGACAAGGGAGGATTATAATCCTAACACCCCCCCTGAATGCTAACTTGGACAATTTTTGGGCCCTGGTAAATAAGACCATAGGTCACCCATTACAGCAAATAAAGTAACTGCTCAACACAAGGAGCTGGGGGAAAAACCACATGGGAAAACCCCCCCTGTCTAACTAAGCAGATAGAATCAGGATTCAAGTTTGAAAAACTTGAAAATGTGTTGCTGCAATCTCTGTGATGTAGCAAAGCAACATGCATGATGTTCGATGCATAGGTATCTTGGGGATTGGCATTGTAGTCTTCTCCATCTTCTCCCAAAATGATGATGGAAGGAAGGAGGAATGTAGCCTCTTTCTAGATGAAGAGGTGTATGATCCACTCTATTATTCTGAATGTAGTGTGACTGAGCCCTTGCCATGTAGCATCTTATAGGGAGTTTGTTGCATCTCTCTGAAGGAGGTAAGATTGCATGACATGGCGCAAGGTTCTTAGTCTTCTGAGTGAGATGGATTTCCAATCATCTTCCTAGCTTCCAGTTTCGAAGTAGGGACTGGATCTGGATTTGAATCACCCTGAATCTCAATCTCATAAACTGATATAGCTGGATCTGCAATACTAGTGGAAACTGTAAAAGAAGTAGATGGAATGTTTTGACCTTCCCTTGCAAGTGGTTGTTGAGAGTGCACTGGTTCTGAAAATGACATGAAGTGTGAGAACTCGTATGCCTTGGAGGCATGATTTACAACACCCTTCGCTATGATGTTCCTAGTAGAGATATCTGTGATATCCACTGAGTCAGGACCAAATATGACTCACTTTAGAGAGCCAATATCAATCATCTGGTATACAGATAACATATTTGTAGCTAAGGAGGGCACATAAAGCACATCTTTGAACTTTCCATGTTCAAGCTTGATAGATCCCTTCCCTTTGGCTTGAATTTTACTGTTATTGCCCGTCTAAATACTAGGAAAATCAAAAGACTGCAAGGAAGAGAAAGATTCTCTGGATGCAACCATATGATTGGAAGCTCTAGAATTAATGAGGAAGGCATGTGTTTTTGAGCAGCTAACCTTCAGTGCATGGCATGTCTCTTCATGTTCTTCAGTTTCTTCTCTATGGCTAGCCTTCCTTGTGCTAACATGTACAATAATGTTATGTTTCTTTAGAAGAAGAGCCATCTTATCAATTTGTCTTCTCATACAGGTGATTTTTGGATGAAACCCTCTTCCACAGCAAGAACAAAGTGTCTTTTCTTTACCATTCTTCTTGCTTCTCTTCGAACCTGAAGTCTCATTTGACTGCTCTTTCTCCACAGGAGACTCATCCTTTTGCTTCCCTTTATCATTCACTACCTTAGGTCATCCTGCAACCAATGCTTGATCTCTGGAAGATCGAATGATCCCCATTTGGATCAACTTGTCATGCTCCTGAGTGAGAGATTCAATGAAGGAGTTAAGAGTAGGCATCCTCCAATTTGGAGTAGTGAGCTTCACTGAATGAAATGTTGATACAAATATCTAATAGTCTGCACCAAGTTTTGAGAGAATGGCAAGGATGAATTGATCATCCTCCTTCTCAACCTTGAAGGGCTTCAACTGGAACACTAGATGCTTGAATTTGGTGAAGAAGTCATTTAGTGTTTCGAAATTGGCTGGATGAAGAAAAACCAGCTCATTCTCGAGCTGATAGATCCTCAGATCATCCTGCTTGTCAAATAAGGAAGTAAGCTTATCCCAAACCTGCTTGGGAGTCTTCAATCCATTGATGTGGAAGAGAAGATCTCGAGAGATTGAGAGGCACAAGCATCCATATGCTTCATTAAGCCTATTCCAATACTTTTCTTTGTCAACATAATGAGTTGGCTCTATCTCTGTCTCCATTGTAAGTCTGAAGAGTCTCTTGGAGCGAAGTTGCATCTCCATGTCCTCCTTCCACTGGTGGTAGTTGAAAGGAGTGAGAAGGTCCATTGGAGGAGCCCTTTAGAATGCAAAGAAGAGGACTGGGTTGCTGTAGCGAATGCAGTGAAGGAGACTGAGCTGCTTGTAGCAAATGCAGTGAAGGAGACTGATAAACCTGTAAATCACACAATCAAATAGACACAATAAGGTTGACAGTCTGCACTTTTGGAATTTCCTTCACACCCAACTTAGTTGATCAAGCAAGCTTGATCAACAATTCCTTTGCTTGGGGTATTAAGTGGTAAATTCTCCGCTTCTAGTGCAGTACTGGAAGGAGCAATTTTGCTCAATTTTTTTTCTTTTGATCTAAGTATGAATCAGTAGTAGGAGAAGTGCCTTGTCCTGCCGAGGCTCTGATACCATATTAAATTGAGCACATAGATTTGTGGACCAACACTCAACTCACAAGATAGATCATACAATTTACTCAGCAATTGAAGAATGAAACAATGCATAAATGGCTTGCAATTGTGAATGCTTTCATTAATCAAAAGTAATTAGATAATTAATTACAAAGGAGTACAATGGCTAAATAGCCTCATGCAATTCGAATCCATGTGAGGAAATTTGAATTGGTTGGACTCTACTTGACTGAATGGTTAACTCACCTTGTCTAAATCATTACTGGAGTTCAAAATCCAATCTCAAGTGTCTAATTCAATGTGAACTAGTCTAACTGACTGAGGTAGGTGAGTAAATGCGCCTCATCTGCATCCAGCCATGCAATCCTAGCGCTAACTAAATAGAACTGTATGTAGGGAACTAGAACTGAATGTAACTGACTCCTAACTGAGCTTGACTAGTCACCAACTGAACTTAACTAATGGAGGTTGGTATCGACACTCCTAGTTGCTCCTAATTTGTAGGGATTGATCTAGGAGGCTCCTAAACTGATGCATGCAAGTGCAATCAATGGCAGGTGGCCTCAATTAGTGTTCTCCACACTTTAGTAACTGGTACATGTGCCCCAATTAGGCCAAGTGGACCCAATGGTACTAGTGACTAAAAATAGACAGAAAGGACTCCCGATTTAGACATGAATCCCGATTTAGACATAATGACCAAATTGGACAAGGGAGGATTATAATCCTAACAGGCAGTTCAATGATTGGAACCTCATCGAGTTTCTTCACAAACTTTGGAACAAGAGTGGAACCGGGCTTCATGGATTCTCGGAGATTAATTTATTGAATGCAACAGAGTCTTCACAGGAGATCAAGGGAGGAGCCCCATCTCCAACCTCGGGCATGATGCCGATCCGAGCCCTAGCCAGAGTCTAATCGATTCTGCTTGACCCAGAGATGTGTAGAGGCCTGACAACCCAAGCCACGGACTGGTTCAAGACAAAGATCTGAGCCACGATCCAGATCTACATGCACGGCGACAAGCAGTGTAGCAGCATAACCCTGGCTCATACGACATAGTAACATTGGATTCAACCCCTCTCACCACTATGTTACAACACACTGATGCATGCATAAAGCCATGGTTTTTATTACAATTGCATTTATAAATTCGATAGAAATGTTATCAGAAGTCAATAGTTTTATTTGATTGATTGGAACATTGAAAACATAAGTTTGTTGTTAGGAGTTTTGACCTATTTTAAGATGAGTGGATTATCAAACTTTCAAAAAACTGAGTGGATAAGAGAGGACCTTTGCTTGGCTGTAAAAAATGAACTCATTACAAAGTTGTGTTTATTTACTTATTAACTCACTCTATTTATATGCGGTGTATAGTTAACGAATAAGTTTTGCACAAATTTGGAGTCACTTCTAATGATGCATTTTTTTCGATCAAATGCACATCACAGGGAACCCTTTAATCATTTATCCTCATTTCGAGGTACCTCTAATGATACTCACTGTTCCACCTTTACATGGATGAGGTATCTTCTAGTCAATTAGGTTTAAATATGGTCCACATACATACATATAGTGTGTGTGCTCGAAGCATTACAAATGGTAAGTAAAATTAGAAGGATACAACCATGCTCGACAACACAAGTACTTGGATGATTTTAAGCCCCTTTTAAAAGTATCGTTTTAACACTTCCTTGTGAGTGTTTACTGCCTGATACCTATTTGCAAATAAATAACAATGTCATTGTCATTTGTATTTTAGTAAGCTTCCACTCTTACCAAATGGTTTGAGTCCCTTAAGTTTTTACACATTTGTACTAACAACCTAAGCAATACTAAACAATTTTACACCAACAAAAAAACAATTTAAACTCATACTCCACAAGCAAAAACGGGAGTTCTCTAATGATTATATAATTTTTTTGACTTTTTGATAGATTTTTCATTGAATCTAGAAATTCAAAAAGGCCAAATCATAACTTTTCATTACTCTTAATCTATTTTTTATTATATAAATAGATTCAAAGTCCTCAAGAACCTTCCTACAATCTTAACACCTTATACCTGTGATTCAAAAAACTAGATTTCATGGAAAAAAAAAGTTGTTTATTCTTTATATAATGACATAGGAAAGTGATTTCAACATTTAACCGTACTTGCTATCGTACCCTTTTTCACTATGATGAACCATAAGCACCTCGTAATGTAACATTTAATTCTGTGATTGCGGGGACGTGAGCTGTTGGATCATTAAACACTACACTACGAAATGCGATCTAACAACTCATATCTCATATCCCTGTAGCTGTAACATTAGATTTTACACTGCGAAGTACTTATTGTTTGCCTTCGGTTACATAAAGATGGTATGAACAACACCTTACCTCTATCTTACACCAAGCAACCTATCATCACTAGGATAATGGTACATGAATACGTACTTTATTTTTTCCACATTTAATTTTAACATGGGTGATGCCTTCAACATATTATGTTAACGAACTTCTCGTTTTCCAACTTTACTTTACAACAAATTTAACATGGCTATACTCATCAAACGTCTCATATGAACGAACTTCTCGTTTTCCAACTTTACTTTACAACAAATTTAACATGGCTATACTGATCAAACGTCTCATGTGAACGAACTTCTCGTTATCACTGTACCGAGGAGCACGTGACAGGCCTTAATTAGCGAAGCGACATGCTCCACACTGGCGCTAGCTGATGACGTGGACGACAGCCAGATGGTGTTTTTGCGTAAACTGCGGATTTCTCGGACTCAGTATTTATATGCATATTTTCCGTAACACCTCGGATATCAAGTGAAGCCGGCCGGTCCTTAATGTTTCTAGAATAAAGAGGCCCGAGGGTTTCAATCGACGGTCGTTTATCTGCAAATAAATGATCCTCCGTCCTTACTGCAGCGAAGGCCGTCCTAATGGCAGGGAAGCGAAAGAATGTAAGTACTACGAAGACCCGCAACCCGGCACCACAAGCAACCGAAATAACGAACGCTTAAATTTCATCGAAATGGCTCTAAACCGCATTGATTTGGTCAGAATTGAGAGCTCTTTTAGTTTTATCTGTGATTTCAAGGCTATGCCGGTTTCATTGTTGTGATTTTGTGGACTCTTTATGAGAAACCCTTGAAAGAAAACAGGAATGTAACGTTTTCTGTATGATCTTTGCAAGGGTTCTGTAAATCTGTGCTTCCACTTGCTTGCAACATATTAGCAATGTTCATTTTATTTTATATATTAGGGTTTGTTTAATGGTCCACTGTGATTTATCCGGTGCTTCTTATAGATTTTAAAATTATTTCAGTAGTAAGGCGTTGGATGCTTCATACAATTTCCAATAGCATTATAAAGAGGCCTGAATAATTAAATGAGTTCTTTTAGGGCCGCTTTCCACTACTCTTCAATCCGGTGCGATTTAAGTATTTCTAGACTAGTTAAATTGGAAGATTTAATTGTAAAATTTTCTTGAAAGGAGCACAGATCTTAATTAAATTTAGATGGTAGGGTAATTAATAGGTTAGGACGGATCTATGCTGGTTTAGAAAGGAAGTATTGCACGTCATACGATAAAAAAATTAGTCTGCCTTATGTTGTTAGGGTTGTTTGATACAATCCGCGTTGGGTAGAAAGGTACCAAAGGCACTTTATCAGTTTTCCTTGTGTTGTTAGGGTTACTTTTAAAGAAATCGGGTAGGGGTTGTCAGGGTTGCTTGATAGAATCCGGCTTAGGTGAGCGACTTGGGTAAGCTTTTATTTAGTTTGACGTGGCGGGAAACTTTACATAAGTGCTCCATGAATTCGGGTGGGGGTTGTCAGGGTTGCTTGATAGAATCCGGCTTAGGTGAGCGACTTCGGTAAGCTTTTATTTAGTTTGACGTAGCGGGAAACTTTACATAAGTGCTCCATAGAATCTAGTTTGAAGTGGGAAGCAGCTTGGATAAGTTTCAAGTTAATTCGACGAGTAATAGTCAGTGGCTTTTATCCAAAGCAGCAATTAAAAGCTTAAATCAGATCAAATTGTAAAATGTACCTGAATTTGTCGAGAACAAGTGGCCCCAGAAGGCTTTATTTGCTCTAAAAGTATGCATTCTCATTACCCTTGCATTATAGAACTATTCTCTCGGATGGCTGTTGCTGTTTTTAAATCACTCATTTTTCTGGGGTTGCTTAGTTAAAGGATGGGGTTTTCATGAACCGTGCTTGGTATCGTGGTTTGTAATTGGCTATTGACAAATCATCGTAACAGCTATCAAGTTCTTTTTAATCTTACTTCCAAACACGGTAAATGATATGGCACAAGGTGGGATTGGGCACTGTGGGCGTGAATGGCTGAAACTGAGAATTTCCACGCTTGCAGAGCGTGCTAGTTCCAATGAACTCTTAGCACAGTTTTAACCATAATAGATGTGTAGCTAAGTTGTTACTGGCCAGGGTTACAGTTATGGGCATGGCACTTTTTGAAACAAGGAGAGGGATACATTAGGGATACAAAGAAAATATTATATATATATGAAAAAATAAGAAATAAAAAAAAAACAGAACTGTAAATTATGTGAATCGGCAATGAGTCAGATTCATTTTTGAATTTTGATCATCAAATTATTCAATATTCATCAGTTGACAGTCAGCATTCATCAATGATTAGAGAAGCTTGATCATTCTCATTGATAGCTTGAGTCTTAAACCAAGTTCCAAATACCTATTACCGAAGGACTTTCAAAAATTGAAAGAGCAACATAGCTGAGTGATAAAGGCTCTTACAGCCTTTGTTGCTTGCAGTTGCATAATCATCATTGATTAGGTCCACCATACTAAGCTCTCCAAGCAACTGCCGGTCTCAAGCATAGGCTCCTCCTTTGAGACTGTAACTGGAGCTGGAGTTAGCTTGACAAGGTCATTTGATTGTGGTTCCTCATTCAAACATGTAGCATCATCTATTTATTGGTCCATTTCTTGCAAGTTCCCTCCTTGTACTCTCAGTCTTTTTGAGCAATGAGGCACAATGCCTAGGAATGTAGACTATGTTCTTTGCCTTTGATTCCAACCAGCTTCTCTTCGCTAAATAGATGAGACAATAAATGCACCAATTTCTATGACAAGAAAAGGCACTTGCTACTAGTGAGACTGTGAGAGCTACTAGTGAGAGGTTACCATATGACAATTTCCTACAACTCTAGAGCCTTGTATCATGAAGCTACTATTCTTTTACTTGGATCCTTGTGTTTACGCCTATCATTTAGAGAGCCATATGACCCAAACACACCTCATCCACATGAAAATTTGGCAAACTAAGTCCGTATATCAGATACTCTTGTAGAGCCATGAATATTCTTGTAGAACCATAAATATTCCTAACAATAGTCAAGGGTCCTTTCATCATCTCTGTATTGTGAGTAGGAGGCCTCTTTGTTCTCTCATGATTATACCATTTTGGATTAATGACAGAAGTTGCCATATGAAGTGGGCTATTCAATTTATTTCATTGCCCATGTTTTCAATTGTGTATACAAGGTGGGATCTCTATTATCTACGATTGATCGGATTCTCTTACACAGTCAATCTTTTCATTAATATCACCTAAACATAGGTTATTTGTATCCACATAATGGATCATATCACATATACGTTCTACAATTTCTACAACAAATTTAGTGCATACCCAAAAATGATAGTCCAAAATCATATGCCTGGACTCAATGGCTATGTTTGAGGACGATTGCTTCCATATTTCCACATCTCATTGACAACTTTGGAAGATAAAGCCCTCTACACCTTCAATAGCCTCCAATGAAGACTGTAGTAAGTGGCAAATCTGGTTTAAGCAGCTCCACTATAGCAAATGTTGTATCTTCTTTATGTCAAACCTATTTTTTTTCCATGTTGCCATACTCTCACTCTCCAGTCTATAGGTGAGAATGAGATTGCTGGTACCTTGTCATCCCAATCAACAATTAGCTGACGAAGAGCCTCGAACAACAAATGGCTTACAAAGAGCAAACATGGCAGGACTGGGATTTGAACCTGGGTGGGGAGGATAACAACTTTTCTTCTCTGCCACTGAAGCTAGATCCAATTTGACAAATATGTTGAGCCTATTTCCATGTATGAGGGAAAATGTAAAGGAAATTAACATGTTTATTGAACATTCAATATGGGTTTCTAAAACTTCTATTGTTTTCATTTTCAATCTTTTTCTATCGTGCTAAAGTGAAAAACTTGTAGCAAACCAATTAATAGTCAATAGGCAATTTAAACAATAGATATGCAGCTTTAGAATACTTTCCATGAAACTGTGAACAAATGCAGTTGTAAGCCATAATTTTTTATCAAATGAAATTGGTCAGTAAGGAATCATATTTGTTTCTAACATGGACCAAGGGTGGTAAAATGCCCTGCTTCAAGAATTTGGTACAGACTAATTTTTATAAGGAGTAAGCTAATCTTGTAGCAAATGGACCCTCTTTTCCAGTCACAAATGTGGTAAGAATCTGTCATAAATTTCAAGCATGAGCAGAGTTCTACCATGCTAAGGTACTCCATGGTGAAACAATATCCTTAGTGTTTTTCTCCATTCTAAACCAACCCTGTTTGGAGTTCTAGATTAATGATTGTTGGATTCTGTCAACTAGAGGGCACTTTTCTACAAGATTACATGGTTCCTTTTTTAAAATTTTAATGTTGTGTATTTTAGATCTGAAAATGTTTTCAGTATCACATACAAGATATCCAAAGATAATATATAAATACTCCACACTTCATTAATATCCAACCCTTAATGTAGGGCAACCCCTTACAATTGATTTTTGTTATGGAAGGAATCCACTCTTGGTCACTTGCCTCTTTGAGGGGGGAACCTCCTACGAGCTTAAGTTCCAAATACAATATAATCCACACATCACTCCATCCTTATTTATAGATCACAAGACAACTCTAACCATAACAATTTTCTACCTACCTAGTGGACCTTTTTTAATGAGGCCCCATTACATTTATTCATTAATACTACTGTTGTGGGCCTTATTTTAACAATCACAAACATAGTGGACGTAGTCCACATTAGATTGAATGGCCTGCACTATTACCTAATGGGTCCTTCACCCCCCCATTGCACCCATCCCCCCTCAAAAAAGCGTTGTCCTCGATGTTGGAGGTGTGGAGGTACAACCATAAACCAAGGTCCCATGGATGAGCATCAACCAAAATGCTGAAGCCAATGTTATCAGAATCAGACCCGTCATCAAACCATTGGACCCCAAAAATTGGAAATCAGTCGAAATTAGAAAAAAAACCAGCTGATCAAAAAATACATACAATATTAAAATTTGATAAAAAATTATATTTTAATGTACATCCATCTGAAGTCAAACCACTAAACACAAATATGCAAAGCTTTCTCATGTATATGTCAGGTGAGGGTGCATATATCTAAAAATAACACAGAGTGCAATTCATATCTGAACCAAAATACATAAACAAAGATGCTCTAAATGGCCTTTAGAGTCCAACAATCATCATGCTACAACAAATAACTACATACCTTCAAAATCATTGCCTATATTGGGATCCTATTCATCAATAGTAACCTCTACCCCCCTCCTGTAGGCTCTAGCTCGAATCTTGAAGTTGATCCTCCAGGGACATTAGTCAACACCTCTCCAATTTTGATGAAACTTTCTAATCCAAGCATTAAATTAAGGTAGAAAACTTCCTGTGCCTAATAAGTGATTTTGCTTGAGTGAAGGTTACATTTTTATAGAGGTCATGATAGAGGAATATCAACATCATCAACATCAAACTTCGAAGTACATAGAGGGGTTGATGCTCTTGATTAAATGCCAATCCCATACCCTAAGAAGTGTAGAATCTAGTGGAAATGTTGCAATAATGAAATCTTGAAAATTGTTAAGTCTGTTGAATTATAAATGGTATATTAAATTCTGCTTTTTTCATATGAAGTCCAATGAGTCTGGAACTGCTCTCAAACATCTTGGCAATGTTAAATTTAAGTAAAGGTCGACGTTCTCGTTATCTTTTATTTCTATCCTTTTGCTTTAATAATTTAATATTAATAGTTATTACTATGGTCTAGGGTTACTTTTATGTTTTTTTTGTTTTACCTTATTATTTATTTATTTTGATGGTCGGTGTAAGCGCCTGTATTGAAATGGCCGATTCCATACAAAACCAGTCGGTATAGGCATTTAAGGACGGTTTCATACAGAACCGGTCAGTTTTGGTACAAAATTGACCATTTCCAGTTCAAGGCCACAATTTGGATTGGTTAAGCCTGTAAATGGATCGAATTGGCTGGTTTCGGCAAAATTGGTCCAATTCTAATAGCACTGTGCTGAATTAAGTTAGGGAACCAGGGTCCTATATACAACAGTACAAGTGCTAGCCACCTAGCTAAAGTAGTCCAAGTAGCTCCACCATAGACCTGGGTCCCATGTATGAGAGCTAACTGCTATGTTGAAGTAGCCAATGTCCCATATGCAAGAACTAATTTACACTTCTAAAGTAGTCCAAGGGACTCATCCCTAAACTTAGGTCCAATGTCCATGTGCTCAAGTTGACAATCCTTTGATGACACCTAAGCTCCACTAATCCCTGAGTGTTAAGCTTCCAATGCCCACCATGGTCATGTGAATCCAAATAAGTATAACCATCCAGAGCAAACAAATACTCCATATAGCAGTAAAAGGATGGATCTAAAAGTAACTCTACCATTGTAGAAGAAGCATACTAAAAATTGGTAGGCACTGCCTGCTGTTGTCTTTCTCCACAAGGTTCTCTTCATATGGTGGTAAAGAATCACTGAAAAGAAGATGGATGTAGTTGTCTTCCAAAAATTACACTGTCCATATACCAATCCTTGTAAACATCTTCTAAATCATACCATGCATATCTTTCTTGGTTATACTCTTCAATGATGAAAGAATGTGGGATGAATACCACAATCCTCAAATTTAGAAAATGCTTGGTTCACAGCTTTCAAATTTGCGCACATATCCTGTTACGTTTTGACCACCCATATGTTTTACTCCCATGGCATATTCCACCTCTTTTCCATTCTTTAATTCCGTGAGGGCTTGAGGACAGAATTTTGCAAGGGCTATAGCGTACTGGATATTAGGTGGAATTATATCATATAATATGTCATATCAAAGCCCTGCAAATTCTCCATCCAATGGTGTTGATCTGGCTGCAATATGACCCCCTTGTCAAATGCTATGTTCTCTGCAAAACCTGTGGTCATCACCAGAAGCCCTTAAAAAGAGCAAATTTCAAACTGCAATATCTCCTTCGTCTGGACTCCAATTTGAGCAATTGTTTTGTGGAATTGTGTATTTTTGCAAGGAGATACAGGTCTTCAATTTTTTTTCTTGAAATTCTGCAGAAAAAAACTCAGAAACTGATCTGAGTTTTGTGGCCTTCATTTTTCCCTTTGAAAAAAACCTGCAAAATATAAGGAAAAAACTTCTCATTTTTGGCCTTGGAAAGTGCTCTGATACCACTTGTGTGTGTTAGATCTGAAGATAGAATATAGAAAACTGTAAACATGATAACCAATACTTTATTAAACACAAACTATGATATTCACAAATTCTTCACTCTTTATTAATATCGAAAACCCTTGAGGTAGGGTAATACCATTAAATATTCCTTATGGAAGGAATCACTTGACAGCCACATGCTTGCTACAACTGTTCAAGCATGGTTAAAGGGGTGTAATAATGACAGTTGCTGTAGCAGTTAATTTAAATTATGGTCATTACAAAGCTACAAACCAATTTACTGCATTATCACATCGAACCATTTTGAGAAGGCTGTACAGCGTCCATCTAAGATAGGTGTACATTTTCAAGTTAGGGTGTTTAATTATTGGGTTGTCTACTTTCGTGGAATTTGATATTTTAACTTTTAAGAACTACGAGGATTGTAAACTGTCCTTTTTTATTTGGAGTATGTTTCAGCTGGACTACCCATAATCAAACTCAGGTCTACCCAAAATTTTCTATTAGTATAATATTGATCTGATTGTTGAAATTAGCGAATTCTGGCATGTGTTTTGGTTATCTAGTTTTCTTTTGAGTTGACTGGAAGTTGTTCACATGTGTTTTTGTTAGTGCTTTTCCCTTTTAATTTTTAAATTCGTGAGCAGTTAAACCGTACTTTTTTTTTGGATTAATTGATATAGTACACTTGTGTTAGCTTTTATCATGAACAATTACCAGAAAGATTATACATTGTACAAAGATATATCAGTATTGATAAATTTACTTTGTTGGAACAGGAGACATGGCATTCGACAAGTATCCAATATAGTGAACTTCTTCAAGGACTTCTTTGACAGGAGCGGTTGCCAAGCTTAACTTCTTAAGGACGTGCTTACTATTGTTATTGTTACAGAACACTGCAAGAAACTAAGATTTCTGTCTGCTGTTTCCTGTGCTTGCATGGGGTCGGTATTATACTGTGATTATAAGATTATGATAACAGGATATTAGATTTGATACTTTTTCTCTACTGCAATACCGTGAGATAATAATGGTTAAATTTTAGTTTTTTGTGCACAGTTTGAGTCACTTAACTGGCATTCCATCATTTGTTCACTATGGTCTATGTCTTGTAAAATTGGTTTTCTGAGCAGTAAGGCACCATATATTAAGCTCCATTTGTTTTTCATTCTCATTAATACTATTTTCAAACAGAGCAGTGGTTGTGTTGGAGGATATGCTAAACCCCCACCAGCCACCAACATAGAAAGATCTTCAAGAAGGCATCTATCGAAAAGGGGAGTGAGAGGACTGTTTCTGCTGAAAAAGGACTGGTGGTCTTCTAGCCCAGAGGATATGGAGAACAACGTGAGAAATTCCCATTCAATGCGAAGGAATCCATCGGTTGGCAGCACGAGCCAAGCTGAAGAAACACAGTTGGCAAATGACAGCACAAACAATACTACTTTTGTAAATCATGGTATGCATGTATTTCACTTTGCATATATGTTATAAAGGTTATATAATAGAGTGCCATCCTTGATAATGTTTCTTTTGTAGTTAAATAGTTCTTAATTATTTGATCTTAGCAAAGGAAACTCATGCAAAATGTTACATAAATAACTCCTCTTGGCATGTGGCCAAATAAAAAAATCATGAATTGTTTAAGCATATGTATTACGTGTTTGTTTTTAATATGCAGAACTAGAATGGCCATTATCTCTAGTTGCACAGGAACTGGTTTTGGGAGTTGGGAACCTGTTCCCTTTGTTTTCTAAGTTCCAGGAGCTTTAGAACTTGTAGGAAATATTCCAAAAGCCTGGGGAGTGGTTCTGGGAGTTTGTCAGGGGATCTTTTGGGCCAAAGGGGCAGGCTGCTCTTAATATTGTTCTCACAATGTTCCATTTGTTCCTGGACACATTGAGCCCAAATTGTCTGTGTTTTGGCACATTTTTCTGCTAGGGTACAAAGTCCAGATCACAGCAGCCTAGTTGGGCCCACAAACTGCCAGCTGTGATGGATGCGCCCTTGTGAATATGCTTCTTCGTGTGGTTTGCACTCATCGAGTTTACTCAGGTCATTGATTTGCAAGTTTAACGGTTGTTGTTCTGTTTTCTAGAGGTGTATGAAATCCATCGTTTCAATGCTTGTCACGTCTTAACTCTATTGAATACCTTTGTTAGTCATCTTTTCATTTTGATTTCTTGTCAATGGCCCCATGTTGGTTTATGTTTCCAAAGAGACCATGGTAATTTCAAAATTTCTCAAAGTACTGGGTTAATTGGGCTTTGCCTGGATGATATGGTCAAAATTCAAACCATTTTATAATAAAATATATTGATATCTATTATCAATAAATGAAAACCTAAAAAAACTCTGTGCAGGAAAGTCGTTGAAGTTTGTAGTGAGGATAGGTGCTTCTACATTGGCTTGTGTCTAGCACGTGGAGGTAGCCTGAAATTGTAACTCTCTTTGTAAAAGTGACTTTTATAATAATTTATGTAGAAGGTCAATTTTCCCATGGAATTGAAGGGTTCTTGAATGCTGCCATTTGCCAACTGTCCAACAAAGGTAGACAAAAGGGTATGACTAAGGTTACATTGCATACTACATAAATCTCATGGAATTAAATGAAGGGTGGGTTCACCCCTGTTTTGAACCAATTCTCTTTTTGCTAAATGAATTGCCGAGTTTGCCATGGCGTTTGCTTGGCTGTTACAATCTTGAAGGATATGATAAATTTCAAGAGATTTTAAGCAAGTGATCATTCCCTTTTGTTCTGGCTATAAACCTGGTGAGGGACAAAGAGAGACTTGATCCAACTTTTCTCACTTGGCTAATTGCGACGAATTGCGAAAAATTGAGTTTGTCCTTTCTCCCATCGCT
The DNA here is from genome assembly GCA_001517045.1 of Pseudotsuga menziesii. Classification (NCBI taxonomy): domain Eukaryota; kingdom Viridiplantae; phylum Streptophyta; class Pinopsida; order Pinales; family Pinaceae; genus Pseudotsuga; species Pseudotsuga menziesii. Next base: position 589,540 of record LPNX010933063.1, read on the forward strand.
TGCAAGATTAACCTTCCTTGATACAGAGTAAGGACTTATGCTTGGTTATTCGTTGTCTCACCTAGGCCCCATGCATTTTTTAGTTCTTGTTGTCCATTGGGGGCAACAATAAACCCCTGTCAACACTTATTACCCCTACAAAGAATACACACACACACACACACATTGTCAACTGGGTCTAGCTTAAGTGATTAAGCGGAGAAGTGTTGTCCTCCCCACCCAGGATCAATTCTTGCAAGAGACATGTTTGAGCTGCTAAGGAGTATATTGTCATAGTGACCTTGAGCCTTGTGTTGAGAAAGCTTCAAACTTTTGTGGAATCAGGTTTACCTTGGGTATCATCCTCAAAATGAGGGGAAATACCCGATCGCATGCATTTTTTATTTCTTGTTGTCCACTGGGGTCAACAATATATACATATATATATATATATATATATATATATNTTTGAGCTCTTAAGGAGTATATTGTTGCAATGACCTTTAGCCCTATGTCGACAAAGCCTCAAGCTTTTTGTGAATTCAGGTTTACCTTGGATATCATCCTCAAAATGAGGGGAAGTGCTCGATGGGTTTCTTCGAGATGTATATTTCACGAATACATATATATATGTGTGTGTGTGTGTGTGTTGCTATTGGGTCACTATTCAATTGGCACCCGCTTTACATGGGGTGCCACCCTCAAAATAAAGGGAAGTGCTCAGGGGTTTTCTAGGGATGTATTTTTTAATGAAGAAAAAACTAACTTATATAACAACTAATAGATATAATAACATTATATCATTGATTTTTGTGTGCATCATAATCTAAACCTTTCATTAATAATTATTATTTTTAACTCATTTCTTGACTTTAACCCAATTTACTTGGTAATTATCATTAATGAGAGAATATTCTTTGGATAACAAAACTAACTTAGTGTGATGTCACACATAATTTTCCTTAGTAGGCCCATTTTCGACCCCAATTTTTTTGTGGTGAGGTGCATTTGATCACTTCCTTTTTGTGGTGTTACCCTTAGTGAGGGGACTAAGAGATAGATCGACATCATTGCAACTTTCGACTCTAGAACAATGTAGACTTGTGGACCTTCCACCGGCCTTTAAGATCTTAGTGGCATGACCAAACTAGACCCCTCTCCGGGAGGTAGACGAAATCCCCCAAGCAGTGGAGGGCTACCTCTCCTACAGCACATAGGGTGGCATAGACCTTCCACTATCTCTTCCTTGAGATAGCATACTATTCTTAGAGGGTGGCCTAGACCTTCCACTCGCTCTTCCTTGAGATATATCAAGAGATGGACCCATCTGACCTAACATTCTCCTTGAATGTTAGGAGAGATGGGTCTATCTCTTGATAGACCTATCTCATTTCTTTTGGATTTCATTGCTCTTGGATCCTTTTCCTGCGTATTTCTCCACCCCATGTGGTTTCCAGTACTTGGGGTCGAGGGCTTTTCATGCTCCAGCATATATTTCTTCTATCTTCTCTTCTCTACTTTACATTCTTTTTTGTATATTGCCTTTTATAGGAGATCTTTTGTACTCTTGCTTTTTAACATCATTATACTTGGCAGTCCCACTGACCTACTTTTGTGGTCATTACTAATTAGTTGGACATTAATAAAATTATCTTATTTTATCTTATCTTATCTACTGAGCACATCAGTTTGTTGCGCTATTTTTTGGGGTCTGGAGTCTGGTTGAGTCTAGGTGAGGTTTTCCTTGGACAAGGGTAAGTATGAAGTTGAGTTTCTGAAGAGATTTAGACTAGACTCTAAGCCTGTGGCTACATGTATGGTAGCAAATCTGAAGTCGTTTGTTGATTCAAATTCAAATTGATCTATTGGAGTAAGCAGTTGATAGGCTTATGTATCTGGTAAATACTAGACCTAACAGTTGTTTTGCAGTCAACAACTTGAGTCAGTACATTGTGGGGCCCAGGTAGGTTCATTGGGTTGGTTGCTGCAAAACATTTTCTCTGGTACTTAAAGGGCACAATGCATTTTGGTTTGAGGTGTGGTGGTGATGGAGAGTTGATGCTGCATGGGTTTACAGATTCTATTTGGGTAGGTAGTGCTAATGATAGGAGGATCACTTCAGGGTATTGCTTCAGTTTGGGTTCAGGTATGGTTTCCTTGAGCAGGAAGTGGACTTCAATGCCACTTAGTTCAGGAGAGGCAGAGTATATGGCAGCTAGATCTGCTAGTTGTGAAACTATCTAGCTCTGCAAGTTATTAACAAAGTTGACAGATCAGACTTTGGACACTATTGTAATTTACTGTGACAACCTAAATGGCTTTGCAAATTATTAGCAAAGTTGACAGATCAGACAATGGGCATTACTGTGATTTACTGTGACAACCAAAGTTATATCAAACCCTCTAAGAACAGCGTTTCATGATCGATCCTAGCTTATTAAGATTAGGCACCACATCATCAGAGAGAGGGTTTAGAAGGGAGCAGTGGTTCTTCACTACATTCCTACAGATCATTGTGTTTCAGACATCTTGACCAAGCCCTGTACAAAGGGGAAGTTCAAGATGTTCAGTGATTGGGTTGGTGTGGTGGAGAACACTTCTATCATTAAGAGAGTGTTAGTTTACCTGTTGACGTCAGACAATGTTCCAGCTACAGTGTGTACTACAGCAGATTTCCTGTAAGACATGATGAGTGTGCACTAGTCTTTATGGAGGAGAGAGAGATAGGAGGCACATTCTTACCAAAAGCATGCATGTGCCATCTTTAGTATTTCCTCTTTTAGATGCTTTCCTATTTTCAGCAGTTCAGTTATAAATCAATGTTTTGCATTAATTAGTTTTTTGCACTAGTAGAGGGCGCAGTTCCCTAAGATACAAGGGGTGCTCATGCATGAGGTTTCCCAACTTAGTGAAGGGCACAGATCTTTTTAGGAGAGCACACTTTCCTTTTGGCTCTGTTGTCCATTCAACTGGGAAAACTAGGGTTAGGGGTTCTTACTGCCAGCCTAGGTGCTATCATGCATGCATCTAGATTCATTGTACCCCTCTTTTTCCTAGACTATAAATGAGAAGCAGGGCACACCATTTTGTGGTCGAGAATTTTGAGTTTGGAGCTGTAGCTTTCAATTTCTGCTTTCAGATCTACTAGAATTTATAGATGCTGTTTTGAGTGTTCGGAAATCCATGTTTGCCATTTTATTTTATCAACAGTATGCGTTTTTAGGTTAAAATACTCCTAGCAGAAATTTTGATTGGCTTTTTTCAGCTTTAATGATCTATAGTTGTTAGGTTATTTTTAGAGTGCAGAATCTGGTCACGATGTTCTGTTTTTTGATAGACAAAAGCTAACTACAACACTTGTGGTTGATACTTATTTCTATAGGATACGCTTTCTCAGATCACGACACAGACTACCAGACAGAAGCTAACTACAACATTCGTGGTTGACATTTATTTCTTTAGGATATACTTCCTGGGATCAGGGCACCGATTACTAGACAGAAAGCTAGCTACAACATTCATGGAAAAATAAGCTTATCTTCACAAGCGTTGTGTATATGATGGTGTGCTTTTTGAGCACCAGTTTCCTCATCTACCACTGAATTTGGGGACAGTTTCCTCTTAAAGCAGGGAGGAAATGATGAGCATGTTAGTTGGACTTTTAGAAAGTATCTGTTCTCATCATAGCTTTGTAAACATTAAGAGTTTGGAATTTTAGTTGGAATATTTAGAACAATCTGTCCTTAGGAATAATGTTTGTCCTTTGTGTACCCATCTATGTCTGGGATTCCCATCCAGAAATTATGCAAGTATCCTCTTTAGATAATGGGCAGTCACATAAGGTGACAGAAGCATGCAGAGGGTCTCCTCTATTTAAAGGTCCTCACTTTTCACTTACAACAAACTAAGTGTTCTCAGTTAATGGAGTTCACTCTTATGAGTAAGTTTTATGTGTCAACAGTTGAAGCTTTCCCACTTCCCATTTTGCTCTTTCCTTAGCTCAGATCGTTGGTTTAGCATCATTTATTAACGAGTTTCTCACAACAAGATAGATTTTTGTAGTCTGGCATTCATAGTGCTTTAGCTGTGAGTGAATGTGACAAAATATGTACTCTTTGGAAGCCAGCATCTGGCATTCATAGTGCTTTAGCTGTGAGTGGATGTGACAAAATATGTACTCTTTGGAAGCCAGCATCTATTTCACAATATATCTTTTTTTTTTAATTCTCTCTCTACTTCCTTGGATACTGTATGTTTGTAAGTTCTGGATGCTTGCCCACTTCATTATGAGTTCTTCGCTGTTATGACTTGAATATTTGGATAACATTATTTGTAATGTGTGGATTTGAGTTGCTTTTCCTTGTGTTGGGTCTTGCTGGTGCTGCCTTGTAGTGTGCTGGATTGGATTTATGTTTGCAAGAATTAATAGGATACATAATCCAAATTGCAGCATTGATATTGTGGAATGAAAGAAGAAGGGAGTGGCTAGGAAATCATTCTCAAAATCGGCCCCAAATGCCTAGAGAACCTATAATAAAGTATGTATTGTATCCTCCTTTTCACAATTTGAATTTTCAACATTTTGGCTGCCATAAATTAGGAGTTCGTTTTATGATGCCATCATACACAAGAAATGTTTCCCTTAGTTTTGAATTTCTTTAAACCTGGTTTGCTGAAGTGCTTAAACATGTAATTCTGTTTAATATCTTCTTCAATAAAGCAAAGAGGTTATGCACTTTTGTTCAACACAACTCAATTATAGAAGTTACGCATTATCTATTTACCATCTTTAATGAGCTTTATAGGTTTCATCTCGCTTAGAATTGCTTCTTAGAAGTACTCGTCGTGTTCAAAAGAATCATTTAATATATGTTTCAGGTTTCTGGATATTGAAGTTTCACATTGTCTGTTTAAACTTTACCATTTCTCTTAAGAGCTTTATATGCTTCAGGGCTTTCTGAGTGTTACTTCTCATAAGTACTTGTTTTCAGTAAAGGAATTCGATATACTTTCTTTGTAACTGTCAACCTAAAGTTAGTGGAAAACAACCCCAAACTTTTCCTTTTCACAAGTTTGATACAGCTTTGCATGATGCATATTACTTGGATACAAATAAGTTTGCATACAAATTTCTACTAAGAAATGCAAAATTGTTTCTTTTTTAGGTGGGGGAATTTAGATCTTTGAAATTTCTACATAAACATCTTTTAAGTATTAGACTAAACGTTGTTATATATAATACTCTATGGTTATAAATTAGTTATGTTGAATTTTCTTAATTTGCTTAGATGATATCTTAAAACAATTTGTCATTAGTAGATCACTGAAAGAACAACAAGCATAGAAACACAAGAACATAAGAACACAAAGATTTTTCTTGGGGAAACCACAAGGGAGAAAACCCTGCAAAACTTTCTTAGTATAGAACTCAACCAGAGCAGTGTAAAAGCTAGACAACTGCTTCTCTCTTCTTTCTAGAGCACTAATCTTTCTCTCTCTTGCTAAGACAGCTTGAGTGAGTGACTACAAATGAAGGGGAGCGCCTGCCTATTTATATTCTTCAGTTGACTTGACCTCTAACCTAACAGGGCCGACTTCTCTAACTTATTGGGCCCTCTTGTCCAACTGGACACCACAAATAACATTTATTATATTGACACTTGGGTGCTACTGACCCGACTTGTAGAAATTTCTGAGTTTTACTGTTTGCTGGTTTATGTCAACATTTCGTGATTTTCACCTACAGCCGGTTTTGCATTGGCTGTAGGTTACTTAAGAAATTTTTCTGAACAATTAAACACACAGTAAAAAACCACTAACAGGCTGAAAAACACATTTAACAGTCACACCATAAAAATATAGACTCAGAGATTTTTGGCCAAAACAAGCCCTGGAAAAACCACCATGGGGAAAACCAGTCAGAGAGAGAGAGAGTCTATTATTCCTTCAAGATAAAATTCAGACATTCATTTTTACAGTAAAAAAATCCAACTTATCTCAACCCAGAAATTTGACCAGCAGATTGTCTCGGTTTTCGTGCTTTTGCTGCCCCAATTTCTGTGCAAATCCCTTCTCGAAAAATGTGCAGAAATATCAGCAAAAAATCTGCCCTCGAAAACTGTGCCAACACTCTTAGAATCCGTACTGTACGGACATCATTTAATGCTGCTGTATGACCTCGATTTCTGTGCCAACAAAATGCTGCCTTGAAAAATGTGCCTGGAATCTACCTCGAAAATTGTGCCAAAATCCGTACTGTACGGAATCCGTACGGTCTCGATTTTTGTGCAGTCCGTACGGTCTGTACTCTCCTCGATTTCTGTGCAGAAATTTAATGCAGTCCGTACCCTCGATTTCTGTGCAGTCTCTCTTCTTGGGAATTGTGCCAATGCCCTAGCTCGACCTCCTTCTCCAGCTCTCTCTTCTTCCTTCTCCAAAAATGAAAAAGTGAAGAGTTATGCCTCCCTCAACCCTTTTTGTCTAAACCCTAAGTGGGAATCTAATCCAACAGTGGAAAAAGATCTAATCCAATGGCTAAGATTCAATGAGAGTAAAAATCACATTTATTTAAATCACTTAAATAAATTTACTCACCCACTTAAATTTATCAAAAAGTGACTTTAAGTTTATAAAGTCTCATTAAGTAGCTTTTAATGTGAGTGTCACCTTTTTCCCTTTTCTAAGTGACTTAGGCAAAAAGTCACTTAGGGAACATTTTCCTAGGTACAAAAACTAACACGACTTACATCCGGAGGTTTACATTGATTCTTTCAATGACACTAACAAGACCAAACTCGTCTCCCGAAGGAGGAATACAAACAAGACCAAACTCATCCCCTGAAGGAGGAATACAAACAGAACATCTGGAGTATCTTCCAAGGTTACAATATTTTAACACTCCCTCTTAACTAGGAAGGTATTCAACCACAACAACAACTGCTACTACAACTGTGCAACTGTCTGGTGAGACTCTATATGTCATAGGAAGTTTTGGAACATCATCTTTCATCTTCATCATCAATCTCAGTTGGATTATCTTCTGTAATCTGTCTTTCGTACATACTTGGACATCTTCTATCATCTTTTGGATTATCTTCTATAGCATCAGTATGTGAATACTGAATCATCTTCTAGATCCTCTTCTATCAGTATGTGAATATCGAGTCATCTTCCCGGGTCTTCTTCATGAAGCATCGGTATGGGAATACTAAACCATCGTTTATCTCGTCAGAGTATAAATGTTGGATCATCTTCTATCTTGTCACTGTATGAGTACTGGATCATCTTCTATACTGAATCATCTTCAAGATCATCTTCTTATAGTATCAATATGTGGATAGTGAGACATCATTTGTAACTTCATTATCTGCAACATCTCTGCATGGATACTAACAACATCAACAACAATATCATTAGCCTATTAGTGCTAAACTCAAAGAACAACTAATGCTAGATCATCATCTGCATTACCAACATAGAGATGCTGGAACATCGATAACATCATCAGTATAGGAATACTGAAGTAACATACATCAACAGTCATAAGTGCAACATCACTGGTACTAACTCTATCAATCAATCGATCAATCATCAATACCGAAGCAAACAGACAACAATACTGAACAAAACATCTCAATAATCATAGAAAAACATCTCAACAATCATCAGTATAGTGATACTGCAACAATCGTCTCAACAATCATCAAACATCTCAACAATCATCAACAACCAACAATATAACAATACTAAGGATACATCTTACCCTTCAACGTCTCAGAGTAGCATCACGGTGAGTTCTCTGGTAGATCCATTCGGGCATTTTGTCTAACTTACTAACTCTTTCGAGCCAAACAAGCCTAGTTAGACAGATGGATCTCCTTGGGGACCAAACAAGCCTTGTCTGGCTTACTAACCCTTTCGGGCTAAACAAGCCTAGCCAGACATATTGTTGATTTTTGAGCAGCATCGAGAGCCATTCTCTTAGGAGAATGGAGACACCTGGTTTGGGACCAGGGTGTGGAACCATTCCAACACTGGGGGACTCAACCTAGAGTTGAGCGACCATTCTGTTGAATGGGGATATCTTGTTTGGGACCAAGATATGGAACCAGTCCAACACTGGGGGACTCAACCTTGAGTTGAGTGACCATTCTGTTGAATGGTGACATCTGGTCCGAGACCAGGATGTGGAACTAGTCGAGCACTCGGGGACTCAACTTAGAGCTGAATGGCCATTCTTTGAATGGAGGCACCTGGTCAATTACCAAGAATTTAACCTAGTCCCAGACTAGGGGCTCAGCCCGGGGCTGAGGGCCATTCTTCGGGAGAATGGAGGCGCTTGGTCTGTTCCCAAGTATTGACCTTGTGTCAAATTATGTAGCCTATGGCTGAGGCACCTGGTCTGTTACCAGGATGACACTATAAGCCCTAGACTAGGTCTAGGCATGTGTGGCACTCTGACCCTCGATTAGTGGGCTTTGTGATCTTCTCCAAGGCTTAGCTACCCTTGGTTAAGAGTCAAGACACCTTAGTATCCGATCTTGGTGTCACATAGAGTGTGAGATAAAAGCATTAGTAATTCTCTCTGTTAATGATGATGTACTTTGAGTGGGGATGAAGGACCACCTTGACCCACTTGTTTTGACCACAAGGCACTTGAAGAAGGCTAAAGGAAAAGTCTAAAGTACATAAGGACCCTTGGTACCACTAAGTTGTCAAAGTGAAAGTGCAAAAAGACCTTTAGTACCACTAAAGGTAAAAGTCAAAGTGATAAAAGAAGAAAATATTAATATTTTGTTCTTTTAAGTTTTGGTCCACTTATAGATGACTCAGAGGCTATAAAAGAAGATCAATTCATTTCATTAATACACACTTTGCTCTCACAGGTATAGTTGCTCCAACAGAAGAAATTGTTGGTCATTGAAGAGAAGGAAGATTGATGTGATGCCCTAGCATGGATGAGTCTAGCTAGGGCATTCACTCTTGTTTTGTATAAACCCTAAATTAGGGTTTTATCCTTTTTGCAGCAACATACACCAGCTAGGGTTTTACCCTATCCTATTTCTCCTTCACGGTTGCATCACCATCTTCACGGGCAGCTGCAAAACTTCTCGGGTAGCCACCAGTCTTCAACGGGTAGCCTCTTTTCTCTTTCAAGCAGCGCTTAGACCTTTGGGCAGCCCCCTCTAAGGGATCGACCCCTTCTGCTATCACCTTAGGGAGCTAGAAGGCTAGATCGTGAGGGTTGTCGAGTTCCCACAAAACCCTCAGGCAACCAATAGGCTAGCCCGAGAGGGTTTAGGGCCTGTACAGACCCTTGGGCAGCCAACAGGCCAGCCCGAGAGGGTTCAGGGCCTGTACAGACCCTCAGGCAGCCATAAGGCTAGCCCGTGAGGGTTGCCGACCACCCTCGAGCATGCTACAAACTAGCTCAGAGGGTGTTGGGTCTGCACCAAACCCTCGGGTAGTCCATGGATTGGCCCAGCAGGGCTAAGGTAGCCCATAGATCATCTTGGCGGAGCCTTGGGAAGAACAGGGAAGGTTCGGGCAGGGCCACAATGAATCCAGGCAGCAGGTAAAATAGGTCTGGGGCAGGGCAATGGAACTTGGGAAGGGTAAAACAGGTCACGGGTAGACAGAGAAGGAATTTTGGGCCGCCTGCATTTTCTGGGCAGGAGAGAGAAAGATTAGGACAACAAGCCTTAATTTGCTAAAAGCCCTAATTGGGCATTTTTGTGTAAAATGATTATCTTCTGTGTAATTGTGAATCTACTGAACAAACCTGTTAGGGTCTGTGAATTCTTGAAGAACTCAGTCATCTCATTTACGAGATGAATTACTAATGCTTTTGGGGTTTTTGTCCTTTAAAGCTTTCCTTAGTGAAAAAATCTTGTGTTCAGTGTGTTGATGTGATTTACTACACTTGTCATTTGTTTTTGTTAGTCTGCAAATTTTGAAAAGTATTCATGCTAATGCTAAAATTCAACACATACTAATCCCCCTAGGATTGACAGGCCTCATCTGGCTTACTAACCCTTTTGGGTTGGACAAGCCTAGCTAGACTTACCCTCCTCTAGATTGAGCTACTCACCACTGCATCCATCATCCATCTACTGTCACTCCCTCTTTCGAGAGAGGTCCTTTCGGACTACACCAAGCTTGTCTCGAAAGTATTCAAAGTTTACACGAGCTAGAGGCTTAGTCAATACATCTGCTACTTGTTCTTTTGTAGGAACATACTTGAGCTTCACAGCTCCCTTCTGAACCATATCCTGGATGAAATGATATCTGATTTCAATGTGCTTTGTCTTATCATGAAACCCGGGATTTTTCGTCATCTTAATACAACTTGATTATCACAAAGGATATCAGTAGCATCTATCTCTGCATCGAATAGTCCTGCAAACATCTTTCGAAGGCATACTGCTTCGCTACATGCTGAACATGCTGCAATGTATTTAGTCTCTGCCCTACTAAGTGCAATACTGGTCTGCTTTTTACTGAACCAAGAGATCATGCCTCATCCTAGACTAAAACAACTTCTTGATGTGCTTTTTCTCTTTTTGGCACTTCCTCCCCAATCTAAATCTGTATATCCATGTAATTTGATCTCACCACTAGATGCATATCTGAGCCCATAATCTAAAGTTCCCTTTAGATACCTCATCACATGTTTTGCCCCAATAAGGTGAATGTGTTTAGGATTCACCATATACTGACTTAAGGTGTTTACTGCAAAACATATATGTGGTCTTGTATTGGTTAAGTACATCAGTAAACTAATGATCTGTCTATATAAGGTGGCATCGACTGCTTCTGAAGTATCGTTATTCAATAGCTTCAAACTTGTGGTCATCGCAGTTGTCATAGCTTTACAATTAAACATTCCGAATTTTTTAAAGATTTCTACAATACATTTTCCTTAGTTTAGGAAAATCTCATTTGGATATTGCCATACTTTAAGACCTAGAAAGTAATGCATCATTCCAAGGTCTTTCATTTCGGACTTTGCAGCAAGCTTCCTCTTACATTCGATGATAGGCTTATCTTCTCCTGTCAAGAACACATCATCTACATACAGTAACAAAATCATAATTCCATCATCATCAACCTTATAGTAGAGGTTGGAGTCTGCTTTACTTTTAGTAAAGCCTAAGCTCATCAGAAATCCATCGATCCTTCCATACCATGCTTTGGGTGCTTGCTTTAGTCCATACAATGCCTTCTTTAGTCTACATACATGAGTCATCTGATCATTAATCTTGAACCCTTGTGGTTGTTCGATATATACCTCTTCTTCAATCAAGTCATTTAGAAATGTTGTCTTCACATCCATTTGGTGTAGCTTCCACTTCATGTTGGATGCCAAGGCAAGGATAGTTCTGATTGAGGTGTAGCCACTGGTGCAAAGGTCTCCTCATAATCGATTTCCTCTTTCTCAAAGAATCCTTGGACTACAAATCTTGCCTTGTACTTTTCTATACTTCCATCTGTCGAGTGTTTAGTTTTGAATATCCACTTGGAGGATACCACTGACATGTCTTTTGGTCTTGGCACTACTTCCCACACATCATTCTTTATAATGGAATGGTATTCCTCGACCATTGCATCGGCCCACTCTTTTTGTTTTATTGCTTCTTCAAAACATGTTGGTTTTGACATGTCTTTTGGTCTCGACACTACTTCCCACACATCATTCTTTATAATGGATTGGTATTCCTCGACCATTGCATCAGCCTACTCTTTTTGTTTTATTGCTTCTTCAAAACATGTTGGTTCTTTATCAACTAGATCACACATCAAAGCCATATAACCGGGGTATGACTTTGGCTTCTTCCTTTCTCGGATGGTTGCCTCAGGAACACCATGTCTTTTTGCTTTTTCAATTACTTCACGAGCCTAGGCAGGTTCTCTTTCGAGAAGTCAACTCATTTGGTAAATCTTCAGGTAGCTGAGGTTCTTTCATATCATGCTCTTCAGGTATCTGGACTTCTTCTTTGTTTTTGATTGATTTAGGACTTTCAATAGTTTTGGGAGTTTCATGCTCCTCTTCATCTTCCTTATCTTTCTTTGATTTTCTGAAGCTGTATCTTCGTCAAATGTGACATCTCTGCTAAGTTCAATTTGACGGTATCCTGGGATATATCCTATAAGCTTTTGATTGTTTAGTATATCCTACGAACAATCCCTTCTTTCTTGAAGGATCTAACTTTGACCTTTTCTCCTTGGGAATGTGAATGTAAACAAGACAACCAAATATCTTTAGATGACTTACCTCTGGTTTTTCTCTGGAAAACATTTATTTTGGAGTTTTGTTCCCAAGGGCACTGTGGGAAATTCTATTATGTACATATACTGCTGTTCTTGCTGCTTCTGCCCACAGGTACATTGGAAGATCTTGATCATGTATCATAGCTTTCACAGCTTTCATGATAGATCTATTCTTTCTTTTCACCCCACCATTTTGTTGTGAATTATAGTGTATGGTGAGCTCCCTCTTAATCTTGACTTCCTTGCAAAAATCATTGAATTCATTTGAAGTGAACTCTCCTCCATATTTGACCTCAGAATCTTTATTTTCTTCTCAGAGAGCTTTTCTACTAGGGCCTTAAACTCCTTGAATATTTCAAACACTTCATCCTTCTTTTACAAGCAGTATATCCAAGTCTTTCGAGAGTAGTCATCCAATAAAATAAGGATAGTAGGCGTACCCACTTAATGAAGCGATTTGCATTGGCTTGCAGATATTTGAGTGAATAATATTTAAGATCCCTTTTGCTTTACTATCACTCTTTGGAAAAGGATTCTTAGTATTCTTCCCTTGTGCACATCCTTTGCACACTCCTTCATGCTTTATTTGAATTTCTGGTAAACTAGTCACAACCTTGCTTACAATTGGAAGAGCTTTGTAGTGAACATGAGCAAGCCTTATGTGCCATAGCTCACATGGGTTAATGGTATTGGTTGCTAATGCTGAATCTGCATGTCCCTTCAATTTGTAGAGTCCTCCTTCTACTCCAATCTCCATTGCATCATCTATGGTTTTACCTTTTGTCCACATGAGGACTTTTCCATCCACAAAGGCAACTTTGAAGCCTTTCTTATCTAAGGTTGAAATGGAAGGAAGATTCTTCTTTAGTCCTGGGACATACATGACATCTTTCATTTTCATAGGCTTTCCAGAATCCAATTTATAGGATGCTTCTCCTATTCCTTTAATGGGATATTGGGAATCATCTCCAAGCATCACTTTGTGTGGAGATTCCTTTTGTTCAAGGCATGAGCGTGATTCCTTGTAACCAGTCATGTGCTTGGAGGCACCACTATCAACTAACCGGTTGTCATTTCTTGGTGAGACAATCCTCCCAGAGCATGGATTAAAACATATTCTTCACTAGATTCTTCATCCTTCTTTGCTCCTCTTCAACTTCTTGATCACTATCTTCAACATGGGCCTAAAACCTTCTCATCTTTTTGATCCTTTCTGCTTTCATGGGACAGTTGATGGCAATGTGTCCCAACTTGTGGCAAGTGAAACACTCAAAATTTGAGAAGTCTCTCTTGGGTCTTTTAAACCCTTGAGTCATAGGAGGATGGCCATGACTCTTCCTTTTGCCTTTGGTGTGGGTGGTCAAGGCTTGATCCTCATTGTCATTTAGCTTTTCTTCTTTGGCTGATATCCTTTCTTCTTCTTGAACACATTCTTCCCATAACTTTCGGAATTTGGTTAGTTTCCTTCTTGAGCAAATTCCTCGGATAAAGCCTTCCCAATCTCTTGGAAGGCCATTTAAGGTTGTCATTACAATCTCTGCTTCTTCAACCATATCGTCAATGGCTTCTAGCTGATCCTTGATTTGAGCTACTCTTGTAAAGTAAGATTGCATAGTCTCTGACTTTTGAGCTCTTACACTTTTGAGTTGATTCCTCAGGTCATTTTCCTATTAATATTTCTCCCTTCAAATAGACCCCTAATAGGGCATCAAACATTTCTTTTGGAGTCTCCCTTGAGCATACTTGAGCAATCAAGTTATCTTTGATGGAGTCAGCTATGGTCCTTTTTGCTATGATCATATCCTTCTTCTGCTTGGACTTGGCTTCAGCTTCTTTTGGTTCTTTCACTTCCTCTTTCACAAACTTATCTAGATCATTTTCTTGGAGGATGAGCATGATCCTATACTTCCATGCTTTGAAGTTTTCAACGCCTTCAAGTTTTTCATCTAGCTTGGTATTCTTTGTCATCTTTAGAAGACTGAGAACTTCAAATGGAATAAGGAGAAAAGATACGTGAAGAAAACAACTCCTGACTGACCTCCTTCTGGATGACCTAGTGTTTGAAGGAGAAACCCTATTTTTTCAGTTGGGATCACAGGTGGAGATGAATGAAGACTGAGAACTTCAAATGGAATAAGGAGGAAAGATACTTGAAGAAAACAACTCCTGACTTACCTCCTTTTGGATGACCTAGGGTTTGAAGGAGAAACCCTAATTTTTCAGTTGGGATCACAGGTGGAGATGAATGGTGGAAAAGATGCGACTCCTTGAGGTGAGGTATACTATATCTTCCCTTTTCTGAGATTGATGATGAAACCTTAGGAAAACTAAAACCCTAGTTTGTCTCGACAACAGTAATTTGTCCAAAATTGAAAATTCTTGGAATTCAGTTCTGTCTTCACAGAAAGATGCGCTCTTCAGAGGCAAGTTGGGATAGCCCTCTTTTTTGGTTGATCTGTTGAGGGATTTGTTCGAAACAACAAAACCCTAACTGTGCAGTGCTTCTTTTCAGATTGACTCTGATACCATGTTGAATTTTCTTAATTTGCTTAGATGATATCTTAAAACAATTTGTCACTAGTAGATCACTGAAAGGACAACAAGCACAGAAACACAAGAACACAAGAACACAAATTTTCCCCGGGGAAACAACAAAGGAGAAAGCCCCTCAAAACTTCCTCAATATAGAACTCAACCAGAGTAGTGTAAAACCCAGACAACTACTTCTCTCTTCTTTCTGGTGCACTAATCTTTCTCTCTCTTGCTAGGGCAACTTGAGTGAGTGAGTACAAATGAAGGGGAGTGCCTCCCTATTTATATTCTTCAGTTGACTTGACCTCTAACCTAACAGGGCCAACTTCTCTAACTAACTGGGCCCACTTGTCCAACTAGACACCACAAATAACATTTATTATATTGACTCTTGGGTGCCATTGACCCGACTTACATCCGGAGGTTTACATTGATTCTTTTAATGACACTAACAAGACCAAATTCATCTCCCGAAGGAGGAATATAAACAATACATCTGGAATATCGTCCGAGGTTACAATGTTTTAACAAGTGACATTTAAAATCTGTGTTTTACCTTAAATTGAATCAAATAGTGAAATTAGTGTCCCGCTAATTTGGGATTGAAACTTGATGTTTTACAAAACAGACTAAGGTTTGTTTTTAAGCATTGTCAAATATTAGGTCATATATGTTGATCCTCAATATTACTCCAATATGATTTTTAACAAGCTAGGATGTTGATCCTCAATATTACTCCAACATAGTCAGATAAATCGACAGTGTTGGAAACTAACAAATGGGAAAAGACTTTCTAAAAGGCAAGTCAACCAACTTGACCCTAGATGGAATCCCTTGATAGATAACTAACCAAGCAAAAACGTTAGTCTTACAAGAAAGCCACATTGCCCAAACACCGGAGAGGATGATCCATTACACTCCTTTCATATTCCTGTAAGAGCTCACCTGATGTTAAACATTGTTAAAAGGTGATCTCCCTAAAAATGAAAAACTAAAAGACCAAAAAGGGAGATCACACTAATAAAAAAACTAGCATAGATTCGCTTTAACTCTAGATCTATCTAGTGTCGAGAGGGATCAAATCTCTTAAGTTGCAAAGCTTTCCTCAAATTTTACCCTTTGAAAGGTTTGCAACTAAAGGGATTTGATTTCTTTTGACACTTGGTAGATTTGGAGTGAAGACGGATCTATGTTGGTTTTAGGGTCTGAGTTCATGAAAGGTCGTAGTAAGTGTTAGTTAGGGTTTCATGAAAGGTCGTAGTAAGTGTTAGTTAGGGTTTTGGAGGAGTGACCAGACGTTTTTGTTTAATTTTAGAGTTTTTGTTGTTTAAAACACTCTTTTCATGCTCGAATTACCCAATTTTGGGGTATGTCTCCCTTTATTGGGTGGACTGTACTTGTCCATATTCAGTTGGGGTGGGTATGTCGGGGTACTATGTTGCAGGGTATCTCGAACCTGCTCTGATACCATGTGAAATTTTAATAACCCTTAGCAAGATTTCTGAAAATAAAAATATTGAAACACATTGCTAAGCAACAATATAGAGAAGACCACAACATAAGTTATACCTTGGAAAACCCATTCTTTCGAGGAAAATCGACCAACAATTTGTCTTTATTGCAGATTTGTTTACAACAACATTTACAACACCAGGCTACCAGATAAACACATGGGATCTCAACCACTCATGACTTTCCCTTGCTGCAACTATGCCCAAACCCTCAACAAAAAAGACAAACCCTAGCTTGAGTTAATCCCTCACTCCAAGCCTTTGAGAGATTCCCTCTCTTAGATTTGATCACTCAGTGATCTCAAGAGACATGATTCACTCCTGATTGTGATACTAAATTCATACTCAAGGCTCCTTTTATAATCTCATAGTCATGTAAATACATGGACCAATACCATGGGCCAACTAAAACCATTTACATGAGGTGTTATAAATCCACCTTTACAATGTATATCTAGAAACCACCTTGACTTCTTCTATATTGCTTGACATTCCCAACATAGAAGTACTTGGAAAGCTACAAAAAACTAACAAGAAAAGGGACTTTCAGTCATTTGAAGAACACTTCAAATTGAGCATGAAAGGCTTGAAGGTTCTTGCACTTGTGATAGTGTTTGGCCTATGACCAGGTTGTTGGACACGAGTCAAAACCCACATGATCATAGCCACACAAGTTGGAACACATACATGATATTGAATGCACAACAAGAAGCTGAGTAAATTTTAAGACAATTTTGAATTCCACAGGGACATACAATTAGCTATCACAACAAGGTTTGGATACATCATATATTAATGAATTTCATCGGAGTTCATACATAAGCAAAATACATCTCAATCAATAGAATTAGAACCATGGATTTAAACATAGAGATGACACACTTATCTTTTAAAATGTGGGTCTAGGAAATCTAGTCATTAGCGAGCAATTTTCTACCCAATCATCAATGATCCTTTGTGGATGCCACCCCCAAGTCAAGCTATAACATCACTTGGGCAATGGAAATTTGTCTAAGATACTCTAACTCACAGAACCGGTGATTCAACTTTAATTGAGCAATTCACTACAAAACACTCTAGATGGCCATCCAACCAGCCCATCCATGGCACTCGTTACCAGTGCCCCACACAACATAAGGAAGACAATTGTTCAAGGATCTTTGTCCTTTTAATGCTCTTCAGTGTATGCAGAAGGAGTTCAACAACTGTCTACCATTAGGGCATCCAAACAAAGTCTTGTGTTGGTTCTTGAACACTGAATATGCAACAATCTACGTGGAATGGGAAGAGTAGTTGTCATGAATGAATGGAGAAGTCCCTTTGAATATGCATGAAGAGAGGTCATGTGAAAAGAGGTGGTTCAAATTTCCATATGGTTTGAATTTCTTGGGGGATGGAATCTCCTACACTTCTCATAACTTGTACTCAACCACCACTTTCCCTTGATATTTTAATTTATCTCTCAACTTATTTGCCGCCATCAAGTTTGACTCTACCTCCAAAGCAGCTTTCTGCATATTCACTAGAGTAATAGCCCTTCTTTCCCTTAATAATAAAGAGAACTCAGAAAATAACCCTTAGCAAGTTTTATGAAAATAAAAATATTGAAACACATTGCTAAGCAACAATATAGAGAACCACAATGTAAGAGATACCTTGGAAACTCCAGTCCTTCAGGGAAAACTGACCAACAATTTGTCTTTATTGCAGATTTGTTTACAACAACATTTACAACACCAGGCTACCAGATAAACACACCGGATCTCAACCACTCCTGACTTTCCCTTGCTGCAAGTATGCCCAAACCCTCAACAAAAAAGACAAACCCTAGCTTGAGTTAATCCCTCACTCCAAGCCTCTCAGAGATTCCCTCTCTCAGATTTGATCACTCAGTGATCTTGTTGCTGCCTTTCACACACCTGGGTCACGTGGCAGAAATCTTCAAGCCACTCGGTGTGTCCCTGGGGACAAGTCTCAAGTCAAGGTTGTCACCTTGTTCTTGACTCCTCTGTTTAGGCTCAATTCCTAACGAAGCCAAGGGGGGTAGACCCTATTAAGTTACTAAGGCTAATTACTTAGTATGGTGATGTTAAACTGAATGAATTACTTAGGAGTTTGAAATTTAACCATAAACAACCATAGATGACAAGATACAAAATGAGCGCACGAAAGCACAATGCTGAGACACAATATATATATATATATAGCAAGAAAATAACCAGTGCCTTAAAATGGAGTCAAAAGATAATCAATGTACTTGCATGTGCTTGGAGTGAATGTTTTGCAATTGCCTCTTGGTACATTTTAAGTTAATGTAAAATATGAGTTGATTAAAATTAGGCGAAGGGGTGGACTACATATATACTCGAGAGTACTTGGAGTATGTCCAAAACTAAACTTTCACGGCTACCCGCAAGGAATATGTGGGTTGAATGGAGTCTCTGGGGCTATTGTTCATAACGCACCCGTTAGGGTGTGACAGAGATCGGCGCCCCGAGGTCACTTTTCAGGAGTTCCCGCTTTCTTTGGGTATTTTGCCACCATAATGGTTTGATCTAGGTGTTGGATTTTCACCTGATGGTTTGTCAATTTGGGAGAGTGAATTCTAATTATTCTAGTCACTCAAATGCTTTTGATACAGCTTGATTGATCGGACGAACCGCAGCCAAGTGCAGAGCATACACACCAGAGTCTTGTCAATTTTAGTAAATTTTGAGATGGGTGTTCTTGTTAAAAAAAAACCCCTCCAGGAACCTCTTTCGATCCAACTGGATTTCACTCGAGGAATCAAGGAGGGGTTAATTTTATAATAGCTGATGAAACAAATGATGAAAAGGAAAACACAGATACACAATTCCAGTTTTCTAATTAGTCCTACCACGCATCTTTTTCCCCTTTCGGGTCAATCGGGAAGTCGTGGGGTAAGTATTAAGATTACTTTGAAATCTCAAATATGGAATATGAAATTGATAATAAAATAAAGTATACTACTCTGCAGATTAGAACTACGCTAGTTTGCAAGAAAAAAAGGAAAGAAAAGCAAAAAGGAAACACGAACACAAATCCCCCTAGGGGGGATGGTGAATAGGCTCGAAAGAGCTTATTCGAAAGGACCTTTTCTTTTTATTAGCAGTGATTTACAATATCAGAAAATTAAAATTGATGCACTTTGGTCCTTGTTATCTGGGATCCAAAGGCTTACAACAAGCTTGTAACAAGCTAGAATTAAAACACATTGGTGGGGGAAGCTTCTGGGAAGCTTCGGTTTGTCCAAGAGTCGAAAATTGGGCAAGTCTCCTTCTCTTTTTGTTAGACGTGCTAAAAAATAGTGAGCAATCAAAATCAAATGTGCCCAAACACACTTTGAAAGTATTTTGGGTCACTACGCTAGTTACCGAAAAAAAACTACGTAAAATTTTGTTAAGTTGGAGTAATCTAGTTTTGCAAAAAGGAACCAAGGAAAGCAAGCCTTCCTTGGGATCTTGGCTTGCTGTTTGGGCAGCCAATGAGATGTGCACTTTTATTGCAGAATATGAAACTTTAAAGTACAGCAAAGGAAACTACCTTAAAAGCAAGCTACAAATTTTCATTAAAATGCTTGCAAAAAGAGGATAATTTGAGCTAGATCTCTTAAAATATAACTTTATATGTAAAACGGAACTGAGATTCAAACTTAAGAAAGGATCTTACTAACTAGATCTATATGTAATTTTCTTAATGCGACAGATCTAAGCAATAAGACTCTTTAAAAGTAACCAATTTGAAGAGGAATTATGATTTTGAAAGAGGAAGAGAGAGAAAGAGTGTTTGAAGCCCGAGAATGTTGGGCTTTGGATTCTGCTTTGGTGGAACACCGAGGGACTATGTCATTCAGAAGATCTTGAAGATGAGGAAGATGCAAACCAACTCAAGCTCTTCTACAAGCGAGATCACCTGCAACTTAGAAATCCTTGCACAAACAGATGGTTAAAACATAGGTGCTGTTGGAAGAGATAATTCGAAAGCATGCAATTAAACTTAAAATACATTTAACTCCAATAGATCTGAAACAAGCAGCAGTAAGAGCATAAATCAAACTAGAATAAACTCTTACCCTAACAGGAGGGAGCTCTCTCCTTCAAGGCCAACAATTAACCAGCAAAAGCAATGATAAATGACACAGATTATACCTCATAAGCATTTGACAATCAACATCCACATATGAAGAGCATTACACCATAGATCTTGCCTCCAAAGCTTCTTTCCAGAATAATAAACAATATAGTACAAGAGCAACAGCACCTCAATCCCAGTTCTAACTAGCTTGGAAGAGGCTGCTTGTGCTTTGATTTATAAAAAAACCAGGAGATCCAGCCCAGGGGGGGCACAAATCCCAAGGAGACAGATCAAATCAGCTGATGGAGAGTCAATCAATGCAGATCTGAAGCTGAACTAAGCCTACTTGTCAACCAGGGGCTTGATTGAGCTGACACATCAACCCATAAACCGACACATCAGTCCACAGAGCTCCCAGGAGAGCCCACACGTGTGGAGGAGAGAGAGAGGGTGCAATTCCCCATAAAGACTACTGAAGATCAGCTCTGGATCTGATTTGATCACCTCCTTCAGTTAAGGATTTGTCAGATCCAGTCAATCTGGTTCAGATCTGACTGATTTCAATCAAATCGGCTGAGAATCCACTCATCTATGATTTTGGATTTGCTCCATTATTCATCAATTTATTAATTAAAATAATCAATAATTGATTTTTGGGGCTTTCTGACTCGAGTGATGGAAAATCACTCAAAACTAGGAAATAGTGGGTCCATGGGTTTACATGGTGCTCTTAGCTTGAAAATGAGCACCTACATGACTGAAACTGATTATTTGGCCCACTTTTATTACAAAATCAAATTTTCCAATTAAACTATTAAAAAATAGCCTAAGTTTTGGAAAAATTAAATTTTAATAAAAAACACTGAAAAACTAAAAAATTTGAAAAATTGAAAAAACCTTGGGGGACTTAGACATGTTCATATGACTCGACCATGATGCCTAGCATGTTTATACATTGACACATAGACTCTATTAACCTCAATAGGCCCAAATGCCAAGTCGACCACCTCAACTTTGGAGGTATGGAGTGAAAAACTCATAAATTATCAGTCGTTTATTCAACAACCAATAATAACTAAGGGGAAAAACACCCTGGGCTGATCGGATTGACAAATAAAGTCTAAGAGACCGAGTCTTTTACAGACACTATCATGCTAGAACATTTATTACAAATCCCCCATGGGGTATGAACATGTGATATAGTACAACAAGCACTTCCCAGAAGTACTTTCGAAGGTCTTTTGAAGTCCGAACAAGTTATCCTTGTCCGGTTCACCAGGTTCACTTGATGAAAAACCACTAAGTACAACTTAGGTGGTAACAGATCTCAAGAGACATGATTCACTCCTGATTGTGATACTGAATTTATACTCTAAGGCTCCTTTAATAATCTCACAGTCATGCAAATACATGGACAAATACCATGGGCCAACTAAAACCATTTACATGAGGTGTTATAAATCCACCCTTACAATATATGTTTAGAAATCACCTCAACTTCTTCTATATTGCTTGACACCCCCAACATAGTTTTACTTGGCAAGCTACAAAAAACTAACAAGAAAAGGGACTTTCAGTCATTTGAAGAGCACTTCAAATTGAGCATGAAAGGCTTGAAGGTTCTTGCACTTGTGATAGTGTTTGGCCTATGACCAGGCTGTTGGACATGAGTCAAAACCCACACATGATAATAGCCACACAAGTTGAAACACATACATTATATTGAATGCACAACAAGAAGCCAAGTAAATTTTTAAGACAATTTTGAATCCACACGGACATACAATTAGCTATCACAACAAGGTTTGGATACATCATATATTAATGAATTTCAACCTAGTTCATACATAAGCAAAATACATCTCAATCAATAGAATTAGAACCATGGATTTAAACATCGAGATGACACACTTATCTTAAAAAACGTGGGTCTAGGAAATCTAGTCATTAGTGAGCAATTTCCCACCCAACCATCAACGATCCTTTGTGGATGCCACCCCCAAGTCAAGGTTTAACACCACTTGGGCAATGGAAATTTGTCTAAGACACTCATGTAACTCACTGAACCAATGATTCAACTTTAATTGAGCAATTCATTGCAAAACACTCTAGATGGCCATCCAACCAGCCCATCCATGGCACTCGTTACCGGTGCCCCACACAACATAAGGAAGACAATCGTTCAAGGATCTTTTTTCCTCAAATGCTCTTCTGTGTATGGGAAGGAGTTCAACAACTGTCTACCATTAGGGCAGCCAAACAAAGTCTTGTGTTGGTTCTTGAACACTGAATATGCAACAATCTACATGGAATGGGAAGAGTAGTTGTCATGAATGAATGGAGAAGTCCCTTTGAATATGCATGAAGAGAGGTCATGTGAAAAGATGTGGTTCAAATTTCCATATGGTTTGAATTTCTAGGGGGATGGAATCTCCTACACTTCTCATAACTTGTACTCAACCCCCACTTTCCTATGATATTCTAATTTATCTCTCAACTTATTTGCTACCATCAAGTTTGACTCTACCTCCAAAGCTGCTTTCTTCATATTCAGTGGAGTAATAGCCCTTCTTTCCCTTAATAATAAAGAGAACTCGACATCAAAAGAATTTGCATAGGTAAGTTTTGTAGATGTTTCAGTTGGCTTAATTTCTGCAGGGATTTTACTATACATCTTGTTAAAACGTTTAGTAAGATCAATCACTATCTCCAAACTCAAAGCTCCAAACTCAGTAATATAGTAAAGATAATCTTTAGTGTCTCCCCATTGTCTCATGAAAACTTCTTCAAAAGCTGTTATCCCATTTATGGAATTTGGTGGTAATTCCTTGAACCATTTCTTTACTTCTCCATCTAAACTTTGAACAAAGACTTGCATCCATACATCCTGGTTTTCAATATTTTGGTTATCAACATAGCTAAAATAAGCATTCCAAGCTCCTCCGCTGTAACTTTTGCTTGGCC
Source organism: Pseudotsuga menziesii (assembly GCA_001517045.1). Classification (NCBI taxonomy): domain Eukaryota; kingdom Viridiplantae; phylum Streptophyta; class Pinopsida; order Pinales; family Pinaceae; genus Pseudotsuga; species Pseudotsuga menziesii. The sequence continues at coordinate 612,891 of LPNX010933063.1, forward strand.
ATTAAACCTTGGTAGATACTTTTGATAATCTCCTCCTAGAAGAAGATTAAAAGGCTGGGGTAAGACTAATGGGGGCATATCTAACAACCACTATGGCATCCATCTTATTTGGAGGTCGAGCTGCCATATTTTGAGTAGCTTGTGAAGAAGGTGATTGAACCTGTGGAGTAGGTGGTTGGATCTGCAGAGAAAATGGCTGAATGTGTGGAGAAGATGGTACTTTGACTTTTAATTGGATAATGGGAACTTTACTAGTGAGGGGTGTGTAAGGTGATGATGAAGTCTATAAGTAATCAAATAGTTCAGAATTTAAAATTTCTTCTTTTACATCATTAAATGACAAAGGATTAGAATAGATCCTAAAACTGTCAACCTGGCTAGGATTAAAATTCTGAAACTCTGGAATAGTGATGGACAAATCTTTTTTCCTTTCTACTTCAATAATTGACAGTTTGGAAGAAGAAAAAGGTTGATGTAATTTTCCTGGTGTCTCTAAAACTGAAGAATACTGATGAACACCTACTGATTTAGAACTAAGCTTTTGTCTAGCTTCTCTCAAAAGTTTTTCAGGATTTGAAATCGTTGAATGTAAAGGAGATGAAGGATTTCCTCGGGTTCCAATTCTCTTGGAAGCCACCATGACTTTTTGAACGATAGGTGAAAATGTAGTTTACAAGATATACCGAGTTTGTTCACCTTCCAAAATCAAAGTTAAAAATTTTAACACCCAAGGAAGATTCTTTCGTTTCTCCGTTCCTCGGCAATGACGCCAGAAGATGTTTTTACTGGAGTTTGTACCTAGACTATGAAAGTGTAAAGTCCAGACATTCTTGAATGATTTTAGATAGATAGTTGGGTTTTAGTTTCTATGAAATTCTAAGGGAAAAGTGAGGGTCAAGAATTAGGCTTACAATGATCAATCAACATTCATAATAATATAATAATTAAATAAAAGACTGTGTACACATCATGTTAATAATATAACCCTACTTCAGATTTCAAAATTCATGAATAGAAATACTTTCTAGACATGAAAGCATAGTAAATGTCATCCTATTCATAAGTATTCTAAGGTAAAAACTTCATCAAAGACTAATTCATAAATAGGATGATCACATTGAACCTTTAACATTTACCATGATAATGAATAAAATAGGCTCATCTCAAATATGATGTCATTCCAACACAGTCTTTAAATCTCTTATAAAAGATCAAAACATGCCTGATACAGATGATGATGTCCCGCAACTTGATCTCCCAAAATCAATTTCCTAATCACTTTTCTATCTTTTCTTTTCATACTTATACAAAATTTTAAAAGTAGCAGTTTTTAAGATCCAAATTCCCAGGATCGAATAGGCTAAAAATAGAAAAGAGTTATCACATCAACTATTTACTTCTTAACTAGTTTGACTCATAAGATAGAATTTGCCACCTATACATATTTATTATTAACATTTGACAGATGTTGATGATGATGAATATCCTAGAAATTCTAGAAATATGACCTTCATCTTGCGCTTGAACAATCTAGCTAGATTTTTATCTGAATCAACACACGAACAATCAGAGTTTCCTTGCTTCCTCTGCCAACATTGTAAGCCCATCTAATGCTTGGGATCTCTTCTACAACCGAGAGTACTCTGCATGCATTGTCTGAATTTTACTCTGGAGTTCTTTAATTGTCTAATAAGTTCTTCATTTTGTTGCTGAGTAAGCTTCTTTCTTCTCAGCACTTCTTTTGAGGTTGTTATTAGCTCTTGATACTTTGCATTGGTTTCCTCTAGATCTTCTCTCAACCTCCTATTTTCCAGCATTTACTGATCATTTGAATCATTTAGGTATCCATTTTGAGCTTTATAGTATTGTAATGATTTCTTAAGAACTCCAACTTCTGACAATGTCTCCATGGCTGTTTGATATGTACGGCTTTCTTGCTCTTCTAATTCTTCCACATTTGGGGACTTTGAACACATGCCCATTTTAAATTCAAAGATTTTTTGTTTACCTTTATCTTTATGACCTTCCTTAGGCAATTCTGAAATACGCTCTAGTTCTTTTTCAATTTCCTCGAGGGTTTGATCCATTGTGTGATGTTCTATGGTTTGATCCACTATGCGATGTTCTATATTTGCAACATCTGGGTCTTCATCACACTAAGAGTCTTCCACAACAGTTACTGCATCCTTTTGGAATTTGGAATCAAGAACAACATTCATATTCTTCCTCAGTTTATTTTTGGGCCTAGTCCTTTGTCTCCAATTTCTTCCTCGAAACTCTGAAACATGAGTATCTACATTTTTTGCACTGGAAGAAAGTTCCTGAATCATACCACCTCTTTTGCGTCCCGGCGAGTATCTGGAGTAGTGATCACTTCATTTTGTAATTCGAGGAACATTTTATAATTAGATTCATTCTCTAGTTGATTATTTCCTTGTTCAACTTTCTTTTATGCCCTCTTGAATTTTTACCACTGGTTTTCTTCTCTATTTCTTCATCATCGACCTGTACTTTGCTATCATTTTGAGTTTCGAGTGTCTCTAGTTCAAATCCAGACAAGAACAAAATGCATTGCCAGGATCAATCGTGCTTCTTTAACTCGGTCACTATTAACAATTTAACTAGCCCTTGGTGAAAAATAGAAGGACATGTGTGGTCAGGATGATTTTTTACCCTTGTAGCCATCTTCTGAAGGCTTTTAAACAAGTAATAGGGTAAATTTAACCTAGATTGTACATTTAGATGCAAAAGAAACCTTAAATGATACTTGAAAACAGTAGCAAATCGGCCTTCACAGGTAATGTAACGTTGTACAATTCTAAGCACATCCCTCCACTCCTGCTTGACATTTTTAAGATGAATACCCTTGCTTCAATTTAGCTTTTCATAACCAAGTAATAGATACAGGCTTAAATCAACCTCAAATAAATGTTTTTTGATGCATCGTTCACCTTCGATGGGCAACCGTGTTAGGATTTGAAAATTCACATATGAATTTGTGTAATTCTTGGAAAAAGCTTTAGTTACTTCACGTTATAACCACTGACTCTTTCAAAGAAAGAGAACCATCCCGTGTCCACCAACATTTTAGCACATTGGGGAAATTCTTTGGCCTATTTCAAATTTATTGGTTTGAACCTGCAAAGCTTGCCACTATTCTTCATTTCGACAACTATCAAAACCCTGCTAGATCATGTCTTGAATTTTAGCATTAGCATGAATACTTAAAAATTTTTAGACTAACCTTAAACAAATGACAAGTGCAGTAAAATAACATTCATCACATCAACACAATGGACACAAGAATTTTTCACTGGGGAGACCTTTAAAGGACAAAAACCCCAAAAAGCATTAGTAACTCATCTCGTAAATGAGATGACATAATTTCTTCAAAATGTTCCACAAACCCTAACAGGGTTAACCACAATTACAGAAGATCAATTTTCCAAATTACATAAGAAATGCCCAATTAGGGTTTTTTTTTCTTCAAAAATTAGGGCTGTAGCCCTTTTTCTCTCTCTTGCCCAATAAAAATTACAGGCTTCCCGAAAAGCCTGTTAGCTGCCTGGATCTATGCCTGTCAGCCTGCCCGAAATACAACCTTGCTGCTTGATCGTACTTTTTCTTGTCTATACCTTCTCAAACTGCTCGATCTGCCGGGATCTGGGTTCTGCTGCCCGTGGCTATGCTCGATAACTTCCTGTCTGTTGCCTGCAGCTCAGATCTGGTTTCCAGTGGCCCAAATCTACTGCCCGGGGTTTGTTAGCAATTGCTGCAGCAGATTGCTATAGCTCGCAGCACTAACAAGCTACCTCGGAGGATGCCCGAGGGTTGGCAGATGGCCAAACCCTCACGGGTCTGCTGCCCAAGGGCTTCCCGTGAGCCGTCACGGGTATCCTGGCCGAGGGTTGGGTAATAGCCAAACCCTTGTAGGTATGCTGCCCATGGGCATAAAGAAGGGCCGATCTCTCTCTAGGTTGCTGCCTATGAGAAGACAGGGCAACCTGTGAAGAAGATAAGGGCTTCCTGTGAGATCTGTCAACTGCCCGGTGAAGGGAGAGTTGCCCAGAGATGACTGCCTGGAAAAGATGGAAAAGAATGACGAAACCCTAACTTAAGTTTTTCCTTCAAAAGATGCTGATGCCCTAGCTAGACTCATCCATGCTAGGGCACAATCATAATAGTCTTCTTCTTCACACCTGTGAGATCTTCTGAGCAGCTGTACCTGTGAGAGCAAGTGTGCATAATTATGAAATGGATTGATCTTCTTTTATATCCTTGAGTCACCTGTAAGTGGACCGAAATTAGAAAGAACAAAATAATATTATTTTATTCTTTTCTAATTTTCACTTTTACCTTTTAGCCTTTCTGTAGTCCAAATGGTCCTTTATGTATTTTTTACTTTTATCGAAGTCCTTATGTATTTTTTACTTTTACCTGTGGTCCAAAAGTCCTTTATGTATTTTTGACTTTTACCTGTGGTCCAAAAGTCCTTATGTATTTTTGACTTTTGCTTTTAGCCTTCTTCAATGCCCCTATGGTCATTATCTATGGTCTTTTATTTCCATTCAAAGTACAACATCATAAACCAAGAGAGTCACTAATCCTTTTATCTCACTCTGTGTGACACCAAGATCAGGTACTAGGGTATCTTAACCAAGGGTGGCTAAGCCTTGGAGAAGAACGTAATCAAAGGTCAGAGTGTCACACATGCCTAGACCCAGTCTAGGGCTTATAGTCCCTTCCTGGTAACATACTAGGTGCCTCAGCCATGGGATGCATAATTTGACCCTAGGTCAACTACTTGGTAACAGACCAAGTGCCTCCATTCTCCAAGAGAATGACTACTCAGAACTAAGATGAGTCTACTGGTACTAGGCTGGTCCACATCGTGGTCTTGGACCAGATGTCTACCATTCAATAGAATGGTCACTCAACACAGGGTTGAGTCCCCCCAGGGCAGAGCTGGGTCCATATCATAGTCAAGGACTAGATATCATCATTCAACAGAATGATCACTCAACACTAGGTTGAGTCCACACCGTGTTCCCAGACCAGGTGTCCCCATTCTCCTAAGAGAATGGCTCTCGATGCTGCTCAGAAAAATCAACATCATATACCTCTGCAAGAACACAACTTCAAGTCTGACTGCAACAACACGACTTTAAGTCTGAACAGATGTTTCGATATGGAACAACTAACCATAACAAAGAAATCGGGTCACATTAAATGAGAAGGTGAGGATAAATTAAATCCAATGCATCGGGTTCAATGAAATTTATCATATTCGGAACAGCTGGTACATGAGATCTGTCAGTAATTATGAACAGACACTCCTCCGTTCAAAACACACCCATTTCAAGACAAGTGTCAAACCCTTATTTCAATGATTTGACAATCTGGTTGCGCTAGCCTGCAAACCCTTTATGTATTTTGCTGCCAGAATGTACTATGGTAATCATAAGGCACAAACTTTCAACATTGCATTAATTTGGAATATAACATAATATTTATAAAGACCTTATGGAAGAATTAATGAATATGAGCCATATTTTATCGCATTTACCATAAAAATGCATAAAGGAAGCAACACAATTATTAGGCATGCAATAAACTATAACCTAAGGAACATAACTACATTCTAAGAAAAGATGATCTTGTAATAAAACCTAAGGTAAAACTAGGATACAACTCCAGTGCTAACACTAATCAAACATTAAAATCGGCGAAATCTTCCATGAAAGTTGCTATGTTTGGATTGAGGTCATATTTTTTCTTATATTGAAAGAGTAAAAGAGGGATATGAAAGGTAAAAACCTAGTCGCTAAGACCTTTATGCTATAGCCTATTGGGATTAGATGGCAGCCTCTTTTCTCCCATGATTTCTTGCATGGATGGATGCCCCCAACTTGTAGTTCCATTTGCTCCTTTGACCAACTATTGCATTTGTTTTAGTGATGACCTGCTGTTGCATTTGCCTTCCAGGCTTTTACCAGGTTATATCATATTCATATTAATAGGGCTTGTGCAAAGTCGTTGACTAAGCATTGATCACTGACCATTGAGAGACTGGAAGCAAAGGAGGAGCTCCCAGAATGTGACTTGGTTACTGAATTGTTTAGTGTGATGCACGCAACCATTGAAGATTTTGCTTCAAGTTCAGACATACATCAGAAATGTTTCAGTTAATGCGGACATGGAATTTCTAATTAAAAGTTAATATATTTTGTTTTTAATATTTTGAAAACCTTGAGATACATACATAGGAACTTATGGCAAATTTTATCTGAATCTCATCTGACAATTCAAAATTTATCCAAATTTCAATGCTGCTTAATTCGATCCCAAACTTGAACCATGTGACAATGAATAGCTTACTGTGGAAAGCCCTTTTCACAACATTCCTTTTGCATCTTGAAAGTCACTTTGGTTGAAGTGCAGCTCCACATGATTAGACAGGTTATTGATTCTCACCTCCAAACAGGATTATCTTTTCAATTTCATCTAGTATTTTCACCATCAAATTGACTTTGAGATCAGGCATAGGGGAGGTGCCTATGTATTCTTCTTGGACCTTCTTCTAGATTCTGCTGGCTCAAACTTTGAATATACAAGATTACCTGATTCAATCATCCCTTGCTTAAAATCCTTCAGCTCTAAATCCAGGCCCATTAACATGTTGATCTCCTCCCACCTCATTTGTTTTTCCAACATAGCACAGTTGTGCACTTCCTTGAGGTGCAATCATCAAGGTTCATGGCTTGAGTTCTTCTTTTAGCTGAACTTCAGTTAACCATTTCATGTTGGAGATTGCCACCGTCAAGATTTTCCTTCTTGGTCTTTGCTTTGGACACCTCCACTTGCTCAGTCAATTCTTCTACCTCTGGCCTCTAATTTTTCACCTTTCTTATTAGCAAAAGTCTTTTGTTGGTCGTAGTCCACTCCACCAGCACCAGTAGTGTATGCAGCACAATTGCCTTCACAAAATCTTATTCCCTTGTGTGTAAATTTTTCTCGTTCCCCCAAACCCGGTTTCGACCACCATTTTCATCATTGTTTAATGCCCGACCCAATTTACTTTTTGCTGCAAATTAAGTCATTTCTCATAAACAAATATGACTGAAACACATGATTTTCTACAACTTTTAATGAGCAGTAATAAAAACAGTCACACATAAAAATTCAGACTCAGAAAATTTTGGTCAAATGACCCAGGCAAAACCCCAACCTCTGGGCAAAACCTGTTCTTGAGAGAGTGAGAATTTTATTTTCAAGTTAATAAATTTAGAAATTTAAGTCAAATTTTCTGCCAACCAGCTGCCTTGAAAAATGTGCCAAAATGACTGTATGGACTGTATGGACCTCGATTTCCATGAGGCTGCCTCAAAATTCATGCCCAGAAATTGTCTCGGGAAACGTGCTGTATGGAAATGCAAAAACTGCTGCTGTACAGTCTTGGGAAATGTGCCCAATGCTGCTCTCTCTCAACCTGCAATTTTCTCCTTCTCTGCTCTCCAACTCTCATGGAAAAAATAATGAGACTCTAATGCCTTCCCTTGCCTTTTTGGTGTCTAAATGAGGAAGCTGGCTGCTGAATACTCATCTAACCCAAGGGCCCAAAATGAATTTATCTGGATGGATGAGATTAAATGCACTTTTACTTCTCTCCAAAATTAATTTATCAAAAAGTCACTTTATTCTCTAAAGTGAAAATTAAAACTCATCTCAAGTTATTTAATTGCAAGGGTCACTTCAATTTTCCCGTTTTTATGACTTGGGCAAAAGTCACTAGGGGAACACCTTCCTAGGTACAAAAATCAACATTGTGATCTTGTCTTCCCTGATAAATGTCAAAAAGATATGACGAGACTTGACTAATCACTGTTATCATGGTGTCGGCAAACCTATGTCCCGACTCCCAACAGCACAATGTGCAAGCTTATTGCTCTCTCTCATGATGTTTACAATTAGTAACCTTTGGTTTATCCACTGAATCTCTTGCTAAATATATAGCTTGAAGCTTGTAATCAATGCTTTCAGTTGTTAAACATGTTTTGCAGCTTTTTCATGAATTATTAGAAGAATTGGCATTATAATAGTTTGAATATTCAACGAAGATGATGTAAATTCTTGTTTTATCATTGGTTACCATCAAAGCTTCATGGTTCTATATTTTTCATGTTGGAGGTATTAATACTAGCTATTTACAACTATGGCATTGGTTTGCATCACATGGTTGGTATGACTCTAATTTCCAGCATCAAACAGATTTAAAGAAGGCTTTGATGTTTTCCTTGCAGTTGGAACACAACTTATGATGATTTGCTTGCAACCAACCAGCCTTTTCCACAACCTGTTCCATTACCTGTGAGTCTTCTCTGCAAATCTTGTCTCTGTTTTTTTATAACAGTGACTTTTATTAGTCCATGGTAATTTTGATCTTTTGTATAATACCCCAACATTAAAGGTTGAATCTACTCTATACAAATAACTACGTGCTTGGAGCGAGTTGGTATATTCCTGACATGCATAATTGAACTTTACTGGAATGCATTGACATTGCAGGAGATGATTGACTTTCTTGTGGATGTATGGCATGAAGAAGGGCTTTATGAATAATAGTGATGCCATGAAGAGTGATGGAAGGATTGGGAGTTCTTAGCTTTACAAGGTTTATCTTTTATAGTGATTTATGGAAGCAATAAGTTCTTAGCACCCAAGGGTACATTTCTATTGTGATGGAAGAGTTTCATGTGCATTGTAAAGAAATCTTATCAATAGAAACTCTGTTGTATTCAAACTTTAGAGGTTTTACATTTTTTGACATTAATGTACGTTTGGAAGTAAAGACCCTTGTCAGAATCATTTTGATTTTTTTGTTTTTTCTTTGTAATGTGGAAAAAATATTTCACGAACATTTTGGTTATGCATCTTGACTGAAGCGCAGATGCATATTCACCTTAGATCATGAATCTTCTGAAATTCTCTGGTGCACTTCGAGGAATAAGCTTATAATTCCTTTTTCAGCTGTGATGCGAGGAGTGCAGGGTGTGTTTTTGGTCAAAATTACCCAGTAACTGCACCTGGCCTCAGCTGCAAATCCACCGTTGTGTCAATCATCTGTCTTAATGTCCAAAGTGGTGTAGTGATGGACAAATCCTACAGATTCTGGGGTCTGTCTATATCTAAGCATCATATGTATGCTTCTCTTATCTAGTCTTTCTGCTTTTTTTCTTTTCCTAGATGAAGAAGAATCCTTAGCAATTTCTTCTTTGTCATTCTTATCGAGCAAATCTCCTGTCTATTCAGATTTGTTTCAAGGGGGTTCATCTAAAACTACCAGTTTGTTCCTGGCTATCGTCACTTGCCGGAGTTGTCTTATGATTATTTATGTACATGTTTCTTTACAGAAGGCTTTTGCACGACATCCAATTCTGTTCTGAAGCAATGATGTATTTGAGGGATCAAGCTAGTAACATCTCAGGTCACTAAATGATTAATATTTATATGATTAGTGGTTGATATCTTTATAGAGGTCCTTACTTTTTAACTAAAAGATGGCATTATGCCGATTATTGAGTTCTGTTATTAACGTGAGTACCCATCCATTTGGTGAGGACTGATTATAAATTGACATTCAAATAATGCAAATAAAATCATTATAGGTCAATAAATTTGTGCTTTTAACCATGTCATTTGTGCTGTTTATATGAATCATGGATTGAAATGGTGTTCTGCAATAACATAGTTCATTATGAAGCCCGCTTATTCAACAATATTCTAGTCTGCTCTGGAAGCCATATGTACCTGATTAAAAAAAGATTCAATCAGTTTGGGAGATTATCCTCATCTCATCGCTAGGTTAGGAATGTTGTATTATCTATCTGAATATATTCCTTTGATGAATATGTAAGAGGATTATGATGTTGAACCAGTCCTGCACGAAGCTTATTTTGTAGTCAAAATATTCAGCAGCTGTTGTGTATATTTTCGTGGCATAAGCATTATCTTCATTTTTGTAATTTTATTCTTTCAATTAATGTACATGAGTGCAATATTAATTATGCAAGTCTTAATGCATCAACGGCAATGACCAAAATCAAGTCAAAATTAATTTTGCCTCTAATAGTAGAGTAGTGATAGCTATATTGCTTAGCTTGGCTTTATTTATACCATGGAGAAAATATCCATAGAGCTAATGGCATTCTTTTTTTTGCATAAACGATTTAAATTTGTACTAAAAGGGAGCTGTAGCCAAGCTGGTCAGCAAGATAATATAAAAGCAGAGTATGCATAGGTCCAAAAGCGATCTGCTCTGACCTGACAGCAGGGTACAGCTTATAAGCTTCTGTAGCATTGTTTACAATATTTAACAAAGGATTTCTAGTAGAGTAAACTCTGGAAAAGACTCCTAAAAGAAAAACGCATTTGTAGTACATTGACGATGACAAATTTACAAGGATGACTCCTGGGCATGATTGGAGGGATGTAATTCTTGCTTGTCTACTTCCATATCCTCCTACAGCTGATGAACTGTTTCTTCTTTGAATTCCACGGACGAAAACCACTGAAATGTTCATGTTTGAACCTAAGGAAGAACCTTTGCTGAGTGTTATGACCATGGCAATAAAACATGCACATTCCTCCTCTCTAAGTCCCGAATTTTTCTTTTCTCTTGAACCAAGAAATCAATTATTATCGCATTCTGTGAGACCTGCTACACCTGCTGTTGTCTTAATTCATCGCCTTCGTTGAAGTCCTGTTCCCATTGACAAGGTCATCTTAGTGTTGGAGAGACCTACAAATTTCTTGTATATCTCTTTGACATGAGGGGGAGTGATGATTCTCTATTTTATTCAGCAGAGATGGGGTCCAATTCCTATTAAAAACTATATCGCACACATCAAAGGTGACCCAAATTATCTGCAACCAAGGGAAACCTGTCCATGGAAGGCTGTACCGCAACCAAGCACAAAAATCCTAATTTTGAAATGTGCAGGCCCAGAGCCTAATAGCCTTGTTCCAAATTCATTTGCCTTGTGATAGGTGACCACAATTGGATACCATAGAGGTTTATTGACCAGATAATAAAGACACCATGGTGCCAATTAATGGAGTTCTGACCCAGGGAGTGTGCTTGCGGCTGTCACCCGTAACCAATCACTCAAAATGAATCTTATGAGCACCAAGTGCACAATGGGCACTAAAACTGTAAACCTTTCAAAGTACATTGCTCAAGTAGCCTTTGAACCCAAGATTGAATTCACTAAACCAGAAACAAATAAAATTTGTTCTTGTAAGAACTAGCGGAATAAGCAGGGCTTACTTTAAAATGATGGCTTGTTACATCAGAAACAAACCAAGTGCTGTGCTTGTGGACGGTTTCCAATATCCCATAATCATCTGTAAAGATGAGTGATGAGTTTTGTGGCTTCAAAATTCAAGTGAGTAGTTAATTGAAGCATGTGTGGAGATTGGCACCTCTTAATGGAACACCTCTTTTCCCTGGAATGAGTAATTGCTGATGCGACACAGTCTATTCATAGAGTTGATTGACATGCAATTGGAGTACATAAGTAATCCCCCCATTTTTTGTAATTTTTATCTTCCTCTAACCTTGATTCTTGGTTGGCATGGCAATCGAGCCCACCTTCATGATATGAAGAAATTGAATCACCTCGAACCAATGGATTTTTCTCTTTCTGGCAATGAGTTAGGCAAGTTTGTTGTCCTTTGTGTTAGATTTTTATCATTTAATCAATATGATATAGGATCTTATCTATGAGAATAACATGTACATCAATAATCACAAGAGACGAGACATAATTTTCCTTTGGGAAACCATAAAGGAGAAAACCCCGCAACTTCCTTAGAGATAGAATGAGTACCAATAGCAAATGTAAAACCCAAAAATGCAAAGATGATTTTCGACAACTGTTCTCTCTCTCACTTGTGTGAGCTACTCCTCTCACTCACGCGTTACTGTTGAGTGAGTGTGTGTTTCAAATAGAGTCTCACTTCCTATTTATACTTGTTTTCCACTTGACATTTACTCTACAGGGCCGACTTCTTTAGGAGGTTTTAATAACCCTAATACAACTCAACTGTGGGGACTATTGCCCCGACTTACAATGGAGGGTTAACCTCAATGACTTTACATGACTTTATTATATTAATGACTCTCTCGATCAGAGGAACAAACATCTGCGTCGGGGTACAATAAGAAATATACAAGTGAATACATTCCGAAGTTACAAGTACACCCAACACTCCATCTTAACTAGGAAGGTATTTTCTTGACACAGTTCATCAACACAAGTCTTTATCACTGGATCATCATCATCACTTCTGTCGCTATCTCGAGCAAATGGTGCTCTCTCAAATCTACTCATCATAGGAAGTTCTACAGAGCTAGCCTTTTTTTCATGTTGGATGTAGGCCTAGCCTCAATGAAGGTCTTGTTTTACAATGCCAACCCTTTTTCATGCTGGATGTAGGTCTCATCATCTTTAGCACTTATATCAAACCATGGGAGGCCCAGCCTGCCACCACGTCGGAAAGGCTCTACACTTACATCCGACCATGGGAGGCCCATCCTGCCACCATGTCGGAAAGGCTCTGCACTTACATCCAACCATGGGGGGCCCAACCTGCCACCATGTCGAAAATGCACTACATCTTCCGAACACATCACTTCCCTTTGGAGGGAACTTCGATCTGGCTAATGGCTTGGTCAACACATCAACTATCTGTGCGTTCGTCGCAACATACTGGAGCTTCACTACTCCTCTCTGCACCATATCCCTGATATAGTGATAGTCGATCTCGATATGCTTCGACTTGTCATGTAACACCAGGTTCTCCAACAATTTTACACAACTCTGGTTGTCACAATATATACAAGTAGCATCCAATTGGAGATCAAACATTTCAGATAGTAGCTTTCTCAGCCACACTGCCTCACAACTAGCTGAATAAGCTGCGACATACTCTGCTTCGGTTGTACTCAGTGCCACGCAGGATTGCTTCTTGCTAAACCAAGAGATCACACCTGATCCCATATTGAAACAACACCTCGAAGTGCTCTTCCTATCAATTGCACTGCCTTTCCAATCCGAATCCACATAACCCTCTAGGTTAATCTTTTGATTCGCCTCATACTTGAGCCCATAATCAACTGTACCTTTCATGTACCTTAGAATATGCTTTGCAGCAATCAGGTGAACATGTCTCGACTCTGTCAGGAACTGTTTGAATGTGTTCACAACAAAGCAAATATCTGGTCTCGTATTCGCCATGTACATCAAGGACCCAATCATTTGACGATACATCGTGGCATCAATCGACTCTGATGAAGCATCACTCAATAGCTTCATGTTCGATGCCATAGGTGTGGCCATGGCCTTGCAGTCCATCATCTCGAACCTCTTCAGGATCTCCACTACATACTTCCCTTGTCCAAGGGAGTTTCCATCCGCATTCTACCACACCTTCATGCCTAGAAAGTAATGCATCATACCCAAGTCCTTCATTTTGAAGTTGACAACAAACTTCTTTTTTGTGTCAGCAATCAACCCATCCTCATCTGTTATAAATAGGTCATCTACATACAATAGGAGTATCACTGGGTTTTGACTCTGATGAAGCATCACTCAATAGCTTCAGGTTCGATGCCATAGGTGTGGCCATGGCCTTGCAGTCCATCATCTCGAACCTCTTCAGGATCTTCACTGCATGCTTCTCTTGTCCAAGGGAGATTCCATCTGCATTTTGCTACACCTCCATGCCTAGAAAGTAGTGTATCATACCCAAGTCCTTCATTTCGAACTCGGCGACAAACTTTCTCTTTGTGTCAGTAATCAACCCATCCTCACCTGTTATAACCAAGTCATCTACATACAGTAGGAGTATCACTGGGTTCCCTTCCTCAACCTTGTAGTAAAGGTTGGAATCCGCTTTACTCTTGGTAAAGCCCAAACTAGTTAGGAAGCTGTAAATCCTGTCGTACCACGTCATGGGTGCTTGTTTCAAATCGTACAAGGTCTTCTTCAATTTGCATACACGAGTCTCCCAATCATGTGTCTCAAATACGAGTGACTGTTTCACATACACTTTCTCTTCTACTACACCATTCAAGAACACGGTTTGGACATCCATCTGGTGTATCTTCCATTTCATTACTGCAGCCAGAGCAAGTACTGATATGATGGAAGTGTATCTGGCTACAGGTGCAAAAGTTTTTTCATAATCTATCCCTTTCTTCTGGGAGAAGCCACGTGCCATAAATCTTGCTTTTATATTTCTCTATACTGCCATCTGCAACATGCTTGATTTTGTAGATCCATTTGGAAGTCACGACAAACTTCCCTTTTAGTCTTGTGACCACATCCTAGACATCATTCTTCATGATTGATTGGTACTCCTCGATCATAGCATCCTTCTATTCTTTTTTTTTCTTCTACCGCTTCTTCATAGTTGGAAGGTTCTGTATCGATGATGTCACACAACAGAGCTAGAGGGCTAGATAACTGGAGTAGGACCTAGTTCTCTTCCTTTCTCTGTGCATTTCTTTTGGAGCGCCATATCTTTCTACACCTTGGATAGCCTCTCATATCCATGCTAGTTTCCTATTGTGAGAATTCTTCTCACAGAGTGGATCTACAGGTTCTCGAGGTTCTTCCATTTCTCGATCTTTTTCTGGAGTTGCTTCATTCATAATTGTATCTCAGATCTTGGGTACTTCTGTTTCTTCAGAGTGGATGATTTCCAAGATTCCTTTTGCTTTGCTCTTGCTACTTGGAAATGTCTTCTCTGTGTTCTTTCCCTTCACACATCCTTTGCAAACGCCTTCATGCTTTGCTTGTATTTCTAGAAGACCTTCAACAACTTTGCTTACAAGTGGTTGTGCCCTGTAGTGCACATGTGCAATAATTCTATGCCAAAGTTCACTTGGCTCTACTGAGTCACAGACCAAAGCTTGTTTTGGTTGGCTCTTTAATTTGTATAAGCCGCCCTCTTGCTCTCCAATCACTACTGTATCATCTATAGTCTTTCCCTTTGGCCACGTAAGGACTTGACCATCTACAAATGCAACCGTCATACCTTTTGCATCCAATGCAGATATGAAGAGAAGATTCTTTTTTAGTCATGGTATAAAAAATACATATTTCATCTTCATAGACTTTCCAGAGTCTAGCTTATATGAAGCTTCACCACTTCTTTTTATAGGATACTGGTAATCATCCCCAAGTTTCACTTTGTGGGGTGATGCATGTTCGGATAGTTTCACGAGGGATTCTTTGAATCCCGTCATATGTTTGGAAGCCCCACTATCTGTGAGCCAATCATTGCTTCCATGTGTAATAGTTCCTGTGAGGGCAGAAATCAAAACATAGTCTTCATCTCTTGAAGAATCTTCACTTTTTTCTTTGATTCTCTTCTTGGGAGGTTATCATCCATTGCAGTGTGAGCATGGTCTTTTTTGGTTGTCCGTCTTCTTGTGAGAGCCACCTTTATTTCTAGGACAATCTCTGGCAAAGTGTCCTTTCTCGTCACATGTATAACATCTGAATTTAGATAGATCTCTGCTAAATCTTCTAGGGTTATCTTTCTGATTCTGGTGAGAATGCTTACCTTTCTTGAGATGATGGTGGTCCCTTCTGATTTTTTTGGTGTGTGCTGTGAGAGCGTGATTTTCATTTCCCATCTTTTCTTCTCGAGCTACTATTCGAGCTTCTTCTTGTGAGCATTCTTTCCACAACCTACTGAAAGTGATTAACTTTCTTTTAGCACAAATCCCTTAAATAAAGGAGTCCCATGACCCAGGGAGACCATTCAAGGTGGTTATCACAATTTCTCCATTCTCTACTTCCACAACTTCAAGTTGTTCTTTGATTTGGGAGACCCTTGTAAAGTATGACTATATGGTCTTTGCATTTTGGATCTTTACATTTTTCAACTGATTTCTCAAAGTCATCTTCCGATTTATATTCTTTCCTTCAAATAGCTTGGTTAAAGAATCAGACATCTCATTAGGTGTCTTTAGGGAAGACACATGTGGTATAAGGTGATCCTTGATAGAATAAACATTAATCATTTTGGCCTTGACCAAGTTCTTCTTGTGTAAGGCTTTAGCCTCATCTCCCTATGGAAGTGGAACCTCTCCACTTATGTAGGTGTCCAATTCATTTTCTTTAAGAACAAGTGAAGTCCTATACTTCCATGCTCGGAAGTTATCAACTCCTTCAAGCTTTTCATCAAGCTTGGTGTGATGAGACATCTTTAATGAGAACCTCAAATGGAAATACAAGAGATTTAGATCTTACCAATTTGAGATGCCCAAACTGGATTTGGAGCTGATTTTTTGCAGTGTTGATTTTCTGGTCTAGGGTCAAATTAGGGGTTGATCTTCTCGGAGTTCTACCCAACCAAAAACTTCGATCTTGGTCTCTAAATTTCGATTTTGAGAAGAACAATTCTATGTTGGGCTCACTCAAAAATTTCACTTATGTGAAAAGCCCTAATTTCCCGCAATAGTGACATGTCAAAAAATGAAAATGCTCAGAATCAGATTTTGTTTCGACAGGAAGATGCGCCCTTCAATAGAGAGTTAGCCTGGCTTCCTTTTGCTGATGATCCGTGGAGAGAGACCCAAAAAGTAAGAAGCTTTAGCTTTTGCAATTGCACAGTGTCTTTTTCTTAGGTTATCCCTCATACCATGTTAGATTTTTATCATTTAATCAATATGATCTAGGATCTTATTTGAGAGAATAACATGCACATCAATAATCACAAGAGACAAGAGACACAGGATTTTCCTCAGGGAAACCATAAAAGAGAAACCCCCGCAGCTTCCTCAGAGATAGAATGAGCGCCACTAGCAAAAGTAAAACCCAAAAATACAAAGATGATCTTCGATAGAAGTTCTCTCTCTCACTTGTGCGAGCTACTCATCTCTCACTCATGCGCTACTGTTGAGTGAGTGTGTGTTTCAAATGGAGAGTGTCACTCTCTATTTATACTTGTTTTCCACTTGACATTTACTCTACAAGGACGACTTCTCTAGGAGTGTCTAATAACCCTAATACCCCTCAATCGTGGGGACTATTGCCTCGACTTACAACAAAGGGTTAACCTCAATGACTTTACATGACTTTATTATATTAATGACTCTCCCGATCAGAGGAACAAACATCTCCATCAGGGTACAATAAGAAACATACAAGTGAATACATTCCGAAGTTACAAATACATCAACACTTTGGAGGAGAATTGTTGTTCATATATTAGATTATGATTTAAGAATCCTCGAAGAACATCAAGGTTTTTATGTCTCACGAGATTGGAACCTTGATTCCTTGGAGAAGAGCATAATCTTTCACTTGTTTGTTTAATGTTGTAACTTGTTCCTAATCCCCATGCAAAGTTAATTCATTGTGTTCTTTTGGGATTAGTAATTGATCCCCCTTGCACATGCTTCCCCTGCAACTAATTGCGTTCTTCATCAATATATAGTTAAGGTATTATGCTTTATAGTGTTAACCTTCATTTTTCTAATTTTATTCCTTCATGTAATGTGCGTGAGTGCAATATTAGTAAAGCTAGTGTTAAAACATGAAGGATAAAATGACCATAATTGATTCTATAAAATTATTTCTTCAGCTTATAGAGAGTATTGATAGCTATTGTGCTTAGCTTGGCTTTATTTATATGATGGGGAAGATATTTGTTCATCTGTAGCAATCATTAGTTCAATTGCCAACTATATGATAACAATTGTTCTTAGCCTGGCTTTATTTATACCACAGAGAAGATACTTGTGCATTTAATTGTATGTATTCTTCAACCGATCGATACCTCAATCGCTAGATATTCTTGTTTATATGTCAAGAAAGTCACATTTTCAACCTATTGACAACTTATATATAATTGTTGATGTTTATATGCTTAATTATGAATGAGCTACAAACTTTTTTTTAATAGTAACGAGAAACCTATTTATATATAAACAAGAAGTACAAGTCGCATACATGCCTTCCACATCGAATCCAAAAGGAGAGTTGGACATAAAATATCCCAGGTGTTGTAGACTTTCAATAACTCTTTCAGAGAACCAAAAAAATTAAAGTGTCCAAACTTACACTATTTCCTTAGACTGTAGATTCTAACACACTAACTACAAATGTATAGACATAAATACATATATCAAAAATTAAATGAGAGAGACTGATGATAATTCATTCACGAGTTTGGTCTTCTGTGACGCTTGGTTGCATGGTGGAGGCTTCTTCCATGGGAAGGTCCCATCTTGCAGCATTAGTTCAACATTGGTTCATTATTACCCTAGCTACAACCAACTATGCCCCTGTGAAATTCATTGAGGGTCTGTTGTAGCTGGATGAAACAATTCTCATTCCTTTCATTGTTTGCCTTACTTTTGTTGCTATTGATATTTTACCTTGTCATTTGCTCTCATTATCTCCTTGTGCCTCGAAGTTTGGAGCCTTTCCATGTTTTGCACCCTGCACATAATTTCCTCAGCCTCACTAACTTGAACATGAACATTGTTGTCAATTTCGTCTAAACATGAACTAATACTAGTGATATCCATCAATATTCTCTTGTTCTCATTCTAGGAGGATGAAGCAACTTCACATACACACTGCGACATCTTCCTATAGTTTACAATACAATTCAACTCTAAAATCTTGCCCATAATCTCCTCCATCATGGAAACATTTGTTGAAATCTGCATGTTCTAACAACCTCTTCCTTCTTCTCAGTTTGGCTTCTCGTGGAGGCCATCGTATGCCAAATCTCATAAACGAGCCAAGAAATGAAACCCTTCTCGATTCTTCTCGGATTGACAACCTGTGTAGCGTGTGAAAAATTGAGTCGACCGCCAGCCATAAGGGTGATCACATGATCGGCTTTTAAAATGATTCGAGCAAGGGTGGCAGGATTGAATGCACCTACATAAGGGCTATTAATGCGCATAAACACTAACCATACCAAACTTCCACATGTCCACCTACCTACCATTCGAGATTCGGTGATGCGATGCCACTGATTCATGTTGGTAATGAGGTGTAGAGGGGCCCTCTTAAGATTTATTTGAAGGCCTTACCAAGTGTTCTTGCCTATGCAAGAAACAAGGGATCAACTACTTATATGTAAAAGCAAGAGGACCATTTGATTGAAGGACTATGGTTATGTATCAAAATTTCACCTTGTTTAAGACAAGAACATTTATTAGCTTCCTTGTTCTGGAGCTTAACATGAAAACATTGGATTTTTGAGACCTCATGGATATGTGCACAAATTCTCTTTTGTACACTCTCGACAACTTCTTCTTTGTTCGACTGAATGTTTTACATATTTTGTATAGTTATCTAGGAATCTCCAAAAACTTGAAAGGTTACAATTTTTAAGTCTGCCATAGTTTCTATACCTTGCATTAAAGCAACCCATTTTGCATGATTGCTCATCCTCTTGCTCAAACCCCAAGCAAAGGAATGTATCTTTTTTCCTTGGGGGTAAAAACTAAACTCCACCCCTGACACTTGCTTCCTCTGGAGGAGTGAACCATTTTTGAATGCTTATTCCTCTTGCCCAAATACTAAGTGAAGGAATGTATCTTTTTTTTTCCTTTGGGGTAAAAAATGACCCCACCCCCTTGCACCTGCCCCCATTGGAGCTGTGAACCACTTTTGAACGCTTATTGTTGAATGTTTCTTTTCGTAGAAGTTTAATTTCAACGAGTTTGTGTACATACATATGTTTGTTATTGTTGATTTGCATGAGGACCAAAAGGGCACATTAGGTTATTTTGAGTGACTTGCAATAGGAGATATCATTTCTATTGCTGGAACAATAACCAAAGGGTCCGGTTGTGTAGTATCGGCATTCTTCATTAGAGTAGTGGAACCCTGTTGCATATCCTCTTCACCTTGTGTCTCCCAAGGATAATCCATCAGATTGACACTTTCGGTCAAACCTGCAACTTCTTGATGCTCAAAGGGTTTATTTTTATTGACTTGTCTTCTTATAGATATGTCATGGTGAGGATCATAGTTGACAACTGCAACAGTCCGAAACCTCATCTCCTTCAGCAAATTCTCCAATACAGGAAAAACAACTTTACTTTTTATAATGAATGGGCCAACTACCCATGGAAATTTAATCTTAGATGACTTATTGAAATTGATAAAGTGCTCATTCTCAACAATCAACTTCTTCCTAATCAACTCTAAAGAAAATATCCCGTGAGTTAAGAAAGCATGTAAAATATAAGGCTGATGGACAAATCCATATACTCTGATTACAGTACCTTCTTCTATCAAGAACTAGTCTCCAATTCTTTTCTCAATTGAAAATTGCAACATTTCTTTCATAAGAGGTAGCACCTTGGGAAAATTTTGTTGGAAAAACACCTTATATACTTCAGACATAAGAGAGTTCATATGTTTGCCATAATTTATGCTAATATCATCAATGAGAACCATCTTTGGGAACTGTAGGTTCTTCTCATTGAAGAATAAAAACATTTTTACAAAATAGGAGTGGAATTTGAAAAATTTGTTGTCGTGGAAGTTCATTAGCTGTGAGTAGATACTCTCAGCTAAGAACTCATCAAATTTAAGGCAACATGACTGACTCAACTCACTTGGCTCAACTTGACCAGTATTGATTTTAAATAGCAGATTCATTAGGGACTCAATGACATACTTGCTAGTGTCTAGACCTAGAAACTGACTCATAAGGGAAATAACAAATCGAGTTTCATCATTGAATAGACTTGAATCTATAGGAAAAGCTTGGTTCTGCAAGGATATATCTGGTTTGAAACAAGTGTTAAAGAAGGCTTGTTTTTGCTCCACAGTAGTCTCTCTGAATAACCGAATTATGCTTTCTTCACTAAACTCTTCAGACAACTGGGTGAAAGTAGCAAGAACAACAAATGTATCTCAGACTATTAGTGGGATGACAAGACAAAGGATTTTGGACTTAGCTGCGTACATAATTACCCTCTCGAAAGAGGAATAATTATAGGCACACCAATCAATAAATTTGGGAAAGTTTAGGGTTTGCTTAGTACAGAAAAACTGGAAATAAGACTAAAAGAATCCATGGACATCTGTTCCTTGGTCTTTAAGGACTTCTAATTTTTTTTTTAACAGGTCTATTGAACTAATGGAGAATATTGTGTCAAAAACCTCACAATCTTTGTCTTCAAAAACCTCTTCTATTTTTTGGTACTCCAATGCTTGAGCCTCCACTCCTTCTACACTATCCATTTTAAATAGCTTTTGGTGAGAGGAAAATGGCCTACTTGGTTACTTGACAAGTGGACAAAATATTTATTTGAGTTGGCTTCTTTCGCACAGTCCTGAGCTCTCGATTTCTAATGCATAAACATAGAAATAGTCCCTATCCACGTGCTTTTTCTTTTATATTATTTTATTCCACTATTGGCCATGCATCTTACTCAGCTGAATCTTTTCTTGTCCATAGATCCAATGTCTTTCATTTTAAGCCGTTGATCTTGATCACTGTTTAACCATACGATCTCATTCTCACTATATCATCCATCCTTATCTCTCTTGTAACTTCTAGCAGCAGAACTAATCATAACCATAGATCTACCTCTGATTTACTTTCCATCGTAAATCTTTTCCCTGCTTTAACATTACGTGTTCACATCATGACTAAACTGCACTTTGCCTAAGTGGATTCATATTCAACCATTGATCTTATCCTTTGCAAATCCCCACTGTCTATCAATTTCCCCTTTTAATATTCTGCTCAGATTTGGATTTATAAAAAGTGTGCATCTTCTCCTAGCGGAGTCATTCTCCATCGTAGATCTGAACCTTCATCGATCTAAACCTTTCATTTCCGCTTCCCTTTAATCAATTCCATCAAGGTCCCTTTAATTTTATTAGTGCATGCTGATTCAACAGAATGATTTTTGACTGTAGATCTCAATCTCATCAAATATGCACATTTGATCGTGCAGTTCCCTTAACCAATTCCGCTTGTTCACATAATTTCTTTACCTGCGCACCTTCCATCAGCGGGATATATATGAGCCCTTGATCATAATCGAGCCTCCATCTTAACCGTTAAAATATGCATCTTGTACCACTTTCTGTTGATTTCAAAACTTATTTCCTCTGCGCATGTTCATCCAACGGAATGAATGCCAGT
The DNA here is from genome assembly GCA_001517045.1 of Pseudotsuga menziesii. NCBI lineage: Eukaryota > Viridiplantae > Streptophyta > Pinopsida > Pinales > Pinaceae > Pseudotsuga > Pseudotsuga menziesii. The sequence goes on from LPNX010933063.1 coordinate 635,100, forward strand.
CATTGATCATTCCTCCACCCATATCTCCGCCGTTGATTTGTGTTGGATATAACTTTTTTCGTTGATTGGGAAAGTTCATCCTTCCGTGCATGTCCCATCAGCAGAATCTTTCCTAGCCGTAGGTTTGCTGCCCCCATGTCATCTAACCGTAGATCTTTACTGCCTTTTAAGCCATTTCGTTGGTGACCAAATTTATTCTTACCTTGCAACTTTTTCCAATGGATTCAGCCACAACCGTAGATCATCTCCGTTGCATATCTACACCATCAAATCTTACCACGAGATAACACATGTTGGATTTTTCATTTGAAACTTATTTCTAAGGTTAAGCTACCTCGAATAAATAATTTTCAACTTAGAAATAAGCCCATTTATACATATCTTTAGGTTACATGATAAATTTTTTAGCTCTTACCTTCTATCTTCTCATGCCTGCCCCATTTCCAACTGCTAACCAAAAATGGTGCTAACAACTAGCTCCAATTAGGGATGCTACCCTCCTTGCAAGGTAGCAAAGAACCCATAGACCAGTGTCTGTTTTGATTGCCTGTATAACTTCAAAAATTCCTTTTTTTTTCTACATATATAAAAATAAAGGAAAATGACAACCCCTCAAGATCTTAGGGCCTTCTCTTCGGGCTTCAAATCTCTCAGCTCACCATTTGTATTGATTTCAAATTAAATAAATATATACAATCTATGGTATAAAAATTACCTTCCACTTCTAGGACAGATAATGCTTCAGAATTCTTCCATTTATTGGGCCTCCTTTCAGCTAAACCCCATCATGACGTTGCAAAACAAATGTATTATCACCCCTGTAAGTTGCATTAATGTAAGACCCCCTCCACATGTAATCAAACTTGTCATGCTTTTCTTCTTTTGGTGCATCCCATTTCAAAACCAGATCATCAATTTTAAATTTTTCCTCTTTCACCCATTTGTCAGAAGTATTCTTTACCTTCTCCTGATGTATCTGCACTTTTTCATAAACCTTGTCTCTCGTTTCATTTAGTTCAATTATTTGATTTATTCTTCTTTGCATGTGATTAGGACCATCCTCATGCTCCTGTAACAACTTCATGACAGGCAGACTTAGAATGGTGTCCCCCATAAACCCCTTGATGGAATTCTTTCATGGTGTGCTGGGCCTCATTCTCCAACAAACAATTTAACAAAATCCCTCTCGGATCCTTCCAATACAGATATTGATTCATGACATAAATTTTTGATGCCTTCAATTTGATTGATCTATGCCTTGTTTTGGTTAATCTAGGAGGAGCCTGCAAGGTCTGCAATACATATACAATGTCACTATACCATGGAGATAAAGTAAAATTTGATATCACTTGCAATTTTGGCTCAGGTTGGCTTGAAGAATTAGAGAATAAATTTAGTTGCAAAGATTCACAGTTTGAATCTGTCATCAAATTAGCCAGCCCCTGTCCTTTGACCAATTTTGTAGGCTTAATCACCAAATATTCTAGCAACATTGTAATCCATTTAGCCCTCATTAGAGGAAATTTGGGGTCTAAAATGAGCCTTATAAGAAAACGCGCCAACAATAAGTTCTTGTGAGTAGGAATTCAAGGACCAATAGAATTCCAATAAAATGAATCAGCCATAATGGTTGAATTGACATATTTGTCATTAAAAAAAACTAATTTTTTTGTTCGTATTTTTGACATATCTTCCTATGTTTTTACTCAAATTTCGATCGAAAGAGCTCATTGGATGCAGAATTTGATTCTGCATCCAACGAGATCTCCCAATCGAAATTTGAGTAAAAACATAGGGAGATATGTTGAAAATACAAACACAAAAAGTAGTTTTTTTTCCTCCAAAATTAGTAAATATTATTTTATTATTTTCCTTAGGAGGCCCATTTTAGACCTCAAAATTCCTCTAATGCTTGCCGTTTGGATTAGGTTGTGTAAGGACACCTTTTACCACATTGATGGGAACATAAGCCACAATATAAGAATGAAGAATATACACCCTAAAAATTTTCAAAGACTTCACCAAAGCATAGGCCTGTTTCTCCATAATGTCACTTCAATTCTCCATCTCATAGCACTTTTCTAAAGAAATCAATAGGCTGCTCATCATTCTGACTATTCTTTTGCAATAAAACTCCAGCAATGGTGTGTTCAGAAGCATATGAAAATACCAAAAAACCTTTTGAAAAATCAGGGCTTACCAAAACCGGGGTTTCAGTAATGGCTATCTAAATGTCTTTGAAATTATTTCTGGCATCCATAGTCCACTTAATCTCATTATCCGTATTCAACATATTTGTAATATTCCTTAAAATTTCAGCAAAACTTGGTATGAACCTTCTTAAAAAATTAACCTGTCCAATGAAAGATTGCACCTCCTTTTTAATCCTAGGCTTTTCTACTTTCAGAATAGCACTCACTCTATCTAGGACTATTATGATTCCATATTTAGAAATAATATGCCCAAATAGATTCCCTCTTTCAAAGCAAAATTTGATTTCCTGGGATTAAAGGAAATGCCACAGCTTTTGCATATCAAAAATACTTTCTCCAAACGATTCACATGGTCCCTGTCAGATTTAGACAACACTGTTATATCATCCATATAAATAAATACAAGCTTATCATTTTCTTTGACAAAAGCAATATCCATGGCTCTTTGAAAGGTGGCTCCTATATTTATCAACCCAAATGGCATCTTGGCATACATAAAGTACCCCACAGTGTAATAAAAGTAGTTTTCTCTTGGTCCTCTGGAAGAAATTTTATTTGGTTGTATCCAGAGAAACCATCCATGGTGGAAATTCTTTCTGCTCCTACCACTTTCTGAAGAATATGGTCCATCTTAGGTAAATGATAGTTATCATTCAATGATATTTTATTCAAATTCTTGAAATCAACACAAAGCCTAATTTCACCATTTTTCTTTCTGACTAGTACCAAATTAGCTACCCATTTAGAGAATCTAAGAGTAACAATGATTTTTGCATTAAACAACTTCTTGACTTCTTTTTCTATTAGAGGCAACAACAGATGATTAATTCTTCTTAACTTCTGTCTAAATGGCTTTTCTCCAGGCTTGATAGAAATGGTGTATTGTATAATGGAAGTATCATATTCTTTCAAGTCTTCATAGCTCCATGCAAACACATCAACATAACTCTTCATCACATGAATATACTTTTTCTTCTCAGTCACAGGAAATTTTTTAGACAGTTTTACAATTCTGGGTACATCTTCAGTGCCTATGTTTTGGTATTCAATATCATTTTTAATAGGCTGAACCTTTGGGTCTTTGGCAACATCGTTCCGAGCAAACAATTTTTCAAGAGGAATCAAACCTTTTGGGATATAATTGTTTTTTAATTGTATTATGTGATTTCCTTCCATCACATTTTTCAGCTTTTTATTTTCAACATCTTCATCATTGGGTTGTACACTTTCATGGAAGTTTTCTGTGTTTTGATTCTCTGTATCTATAATAATAATAATAATAATAATAATAATTTATTTTTAATGTCACCACTAAGCGAGACACCAATTTGGTGTATGATACCCCCCCTTGTTTGTGAAACAAGGGACCCCCCTCTGCACAGTGATTTAATTGCTAAAGTCTACAAAGGTGTACATACACTACTCCCCTTTGGATTTGAACCTGTGACCTCCTAAGAGGAAACACATGCTCTTAACCATTAGGCCCAATAGATTTCCCTCCTTCAAAGAAAAAGTTGATTTCCTGGGATTAAGGGAAATTCCATACCTTCTACAGTTCAAAAAGAATTTCTCCAAATGCTTCACATGGTCCTTGTCAAATTTAGAAAACACTGTTATATCATCCATATAAATAACTGCAAACTTATCATTTTCTTCAACGAAAGCAATATCCATGGATCTTTGAACGGTGGCTCCTTCCTTCATCAACCCAAATGGCATCTTGGCATACATAAAAGTACCCCACGGTGTAGTAAAAACAGTTTTCTCTTGGTGTTCTTGAAGAACTTCTATTTGGTTGTATCTAGAGAAACCATCCATGGTGGAAATTCTTTCTGCTCTTACCACTTTCTGTAGAATATGGTCTATCTTAGGTAATTTATAGTTATATTTCAATGATACTTTATTTAAATTCCTGAAATCAACACAAAGCTTGATTACACCATTTTTCTTTCTGATTGGTACCAAATTAGCTACCCATTTAGAGAATCTAAAAGTAACAATGATCTTTGCATCAAACAACTTCTTGACTTCCTTTTCTATCAGAGGCAGCAACACATGATTAATTCTTTTCAACTTCTGTCTAAATGGATTTTCTCTAGGCTTGATAGGAATGGTGTGTTATATAATGGAAGTATCATATTCTTTCAAGTCTTCATAGCTCCATGCAAATACATCAACATAATTCTTCATCAAATGAATATACTTTTTCTTCTTAGTCACATGAATTTTTTTAGATAGTTTTACAATTTTGGGTACATCTTTAGTTCCTATGTTTTGGTCTTCAATGTCATTTTCAACACGCTGAACCTTTGGGTCTTTGGAAACATTGTTGGGGCTCCGACCCTTAAGGTCTTGAGTTTTGGTAACTCCGCGGGTTTTGCATGTAAGTGGAGTTACGCATCAAAATAGTCTTAAGGGTGTCGGGGTTGGGTCGAAGCCCCCTTTTGTAATTAACCCATGGTTTAAGTCCAGGGTTAGGGTTTTGGGCGCCCATGGGTTAAGTCCATGGTTTTGTCATAGTGCGCTGTATAAATAGGAACTTATGTAATAAAGTAGGGTTAGGTCTTTAACGATTATCCTATGATGCTATTGTACTGCAAAGCTAAGACACTGTACAAGGGTTTTGTAAGGAAAGGTTAAGTCCCAGCTGTGTGTGTGGACGACCTTTGTAGCTGTGTGCGTAGAGGGTTTTGTAAGTGATTAGACGATCTGCAGCTGTGTGCGCAGAGGCCTGCTGCTGTGTGCGTGACTTTGAGGACTTGAAGAGATCTGCAGCTGAGTGCGCAGATCAGAACTGTGGTTTTGTAAAGAGTTGAATAAACACAGTTCTGTGGACGTAACCCCTACATTGGGGGTGAACCACGTTACATCTGGTGTCGTGGTTCTTGTGTTATTGTGATATTTCTATTATGTTCTTTTATGCATTAATAACTATAAATCTGATAAGTAAGATTGCTGCTAACAAATAGCTTCGCTGTGAATTCTCAGTAAAGGGTTAAACAAGTCATAGTTTGTTTATCTATCTGCGAAGTTATATATGTGAATGTCGAAGCTTTGTGTTAATTGATTATAATTTATTAAAGGCTAAAGGTACAGTAATATCCCTCTTCTGCTTGCAGAAACCTGATTCTGCGGCATCCCATAGCTGTTTCGGGTGAGACTGTAGCCTGTTCGCAGGCTACTGCCGAAAGGGCCAATACTGTGGGTCTTTTCTTGGTGCGAAATTATTGGTAAAACACGGGTCTGCCCTATAGCCCAACAAATTGGTTTCGTTGCCGGTTGAACTCAGTATCTGTTGAAGAGGGATCTATGTCGTACCTCGAGGGCTATGTTCTGGAGACCCTCTGTGAAAGAAATTGGTGACTGGATCGAAGAGACCTATTTGAAGTTTGCAGAGCAAAAAAATAAGGATCCTCGTTGTACTGCAGATTTTGTTTTGCAAAGGTACGTCTTTTCTGATGTTTATGAAATTTTCTTTGGTAGTATACACATAGAATTGCACCAGTGGTTATCCAGGTTAACAGAGAGAATGATGAACTTCCAAGAAAATCAGTTTCCTCCCTGGACCCCCGCAAGAATCACTATCTTGAAAATGGTGAACAACACGATCTCGCGAGTTGTCGATTTTTGGACGGCGCGAACCCTTGAAGCATTTGTGACGGAGTTCGCCATCGACACAAATACCTCCTTTAGTGAAGCTGAACGACAATTCTTCAAAGGACCACGCGGTAAGTACTTGAACTTATTGAGCTTGAATATTAAAATGCTATTGGCTGAAAAAGGAATTTTGCTTATAGAATCCGATTGTTAGATCTAGTACTACTAACCTATGGTTGGAAGTGACTGGGACTTTGACGAGCAAAGTGGTTTGCTGCGAAACGGTAAGAGATATAAGAGAGATCTTGGCTCCTCTACTGAGTAAACCCTTTTAAGTTCAGAAGACTCTGAGTCCGCTGAAACCCCCTCTGTTAGAAACCCTCCCATAACCCCGCAGCAAAGACCTGTTATCCCCGAAAACCTGTCGCGGTCTCCAAGTAACCCTAGCCCGACTGTCCCTGTCACAGGTTAGCTTACCCCAGCAAGTTCTCCTACCCCTCCCTCTTCCTCCCCCCATAGATACCCGATGGCCCATGTTCATGATGACATCAAGCTACCAGTTTTTAAGGGAACTGGATCGGAAGATCCAGAACAGTTCTGGTTTCTATGCGAAGCTATTTGGACCGCGAAAAACATTACAGACCAAGATGTGCGAAGAGCGCAGCTAATTACTTCCTTCCGTGACCGAGCCTTGACTTGGTTTATGAAGTTTTCTAGCACTCAGAATCCTGTATTGGCTGATATTAAAATAGTGTTGATAAGAGAATTTAAGAAGCCTAAATCAGAGTCGCAGTGCATCACTGAGTTAAAAGAGATTCAGCAGCGACGAGGTGAATCTGTGGGGGACTTTGATCAGAGATTCAAAGTCTTGCTAGATCAAGTTAGCTTCACGATTGGAGCAACTCAACATAAGGAATGGTTTATTGCGGCATTACTACCTCACATCAGAACTCCACTCATGCAACAGAAGGTTGCTGATCAGCAAGAAGCTTTAGAGATTGCCATGAAGCTCGAAACAGCCCCTGTCGGCGATAATTTTGGCATAGTTCAAATTCAAGCGCAGCTGGCAGAAATGGATTTAGAGTTTCGCGATATGAAGAAGGGGAAATCCACCCGCGAAGAGGTGTGGTGTATACGATGCCAAACAGAAGGCCACGGCAAGGATCAGTGTTCGGCGTTGAGAAACTATCTGAATACTGGTGCACCGAACCCACTGAATCCTACTGTTATGTACTGTGAAATCTGTCGAACTACTGGTCAGCATCGACCGGAAGATTGCTATCTGTTACAGAGTTATGTTCAAGTCTCGAATAATCCTTACTGTAAGTTCTGTAAATCCATAGGCCACAATGAAGATGAGTGTCGCAGCTTCGACCTCATGAGAGAGCGTACCTACGACGCTTATAGGGTTCACCCGGATGCACAAGGAAATGATGGATATTGTTACCGGGGTGGTCGAGGTAGCTTCAGAGGCCGGGGTCGTGGTATTTCTGGCGGCGGTCGAGGCCAGGTCATCTGATACAACTGCAATCAGGCAGGACATCTAGCTCGTGACTGTCAGAACCTAACCACGACATGTCAATATTGCAGAGCAGTCGATCATGTGATCGAGCAGTGCCCACAGTTGATAGCTAAGATCCAAGAGAGAAACAACAAACCTACTCAGAATGTCCAGTTGGTGTCTGTAGAACCACGACTGATCCCAGCTGTTAATGTTGTTACAAGGAGTGGAGCTACAACAGATGTGCAGAGTAAGGAAAGATAGCCTGACGAAGCTTGGGTGCGCAAGGACGCAGTGAAGGCTCCAGCATTTGATGTCCGACGAGAAAAAGAAACTTTTCTGGAGGCGAGACAAGACTTTGCTGATCCAGAACTGCCAGAAGCAAACAAGCAGCATCAGCAGTCACAACCTCAGGAAAGTTCACAAGGTCAAGTAAGTACTATGTCCTTGTTTTTACAAAGTTGCATCAAGTTTTTAAGGAACCATAATGCCTTGAGTGAATTACAAAAAGTCATTCAGTCTTGCGAATTTCACCAAAGTCCTGGTCAAGAAAAAGCTGTTAGTAGAATTAGAAGGACTGGGAGAGAGATGAGACTACATGCTCAGGTAGGAGAGTATGACATGAAGGATATTATCTTAGATCTGGGTTCAGAAGTCAATATTTTAACTAAACATACATGGGAACAAATGGGGAAACCTACCCTTGATTGGTCACCTATACAGTTGAGACTAGCCAATCAACAGAGGATTGTGCCCTTAGGAAGAGGTACCAGTAGACATAGATGGAGTACATACTGTAGCAGACTTAGAAGTCATTGAGATCATTGATGATAGCAACCCCTACCCAGCCTTGCTAGGAATTGAGTGGGAATTAGACAATGATGCAGTTATCAATCTTAAAAAGAGATAGATGTCCTTTGAAGGGAAGGGTCTACGAGCCATACTACCATTAGATCCTTCTTAGGGAGAAAGATATATAGAGCCAGTTAGAGAGGGAGATCAGGATATTCTGGATCACATCTACAACATCACAACGAAGGAGGAATATTATGTCGAAACTACTACTGAAGGCATAAGGGATTGGCAGTGTGATAGTTTCTGCATGTCTGACTCAGACGATGGTCTAGAGAATTGGCAGAATCGCCTGTATGAGCTACATGGCCATAGGTGCGCAAAACTTACCAAATCCCTCAGATGCCTTAGCGTAGAGACAAGAGCTTTGCCTACCTATGACGGGTTGACAGACCCAAGAGAATTTATCGTGCAGTTCTAAGAACAAGTACCAGAGTCACAGAGAATGCAGACTCTAGAAGCAGCATTAAGAGCTACAATAGCTAGATGGTGGAATGGTCACAAAAAGCATATTCACAGTTGGGAAGCCTGCCAGAAATCTCTGCGCCTAAGATTACAGATCAACATCAAGAGGTGCGAAACAAGTTTACTGGGCAGAATAGTCCTCAGGAACATCTGAAGCAGTGTTATACAGCATGGGAGTATGTACCTCGCGAAGAATGGGTACACAGGTTTGTGCAGACTTTGGAACCAGTAGCAAAGAACTGGTATACGGAGGTCGAACTTTGACATGGTACTGTAAGTTGGGATAATCTGGTTGATAGTTTTATGCTTACATTTTCTATTAACGAAGTTTTCCCTGCTTTAGATGCAGCTATTAGGCTGATCCACACTAAGGTATTTGATGCTCAAGAAATAGTTGAATACCAACCGGATTGGAAGGAACAAGAAGCTAATGCCGTGGAATGTTATAACCTCGCAATTGACAAGGATGACAATCCGCACAACATCAAAATTCCTGAGTCAGAGGGACACTGCAAAGTACATGGACCAGCAGTCAAAGCACCTGAAGTGACTCAGCCCCTGAAGACGTGGACCGTAAACATTGGGTCAGAAGAAAACCCCAAGTATGCTACGATTGGAGATTATTGGGATGAAGAAATGGTGAGTAAAGTGACCCAACTTCTCCATGAGTATCAGGACCTATTTTCGATGAAGTTTTCTGAGATGAAAGGTATCCTTGGGGATATAGGAGTAATAAAGATCCCCTTGAAACTTGATGCGAAGCCTGTGAAACAGCGTCTGTATCGGCTGAACCCCAAGTATAAGGAAAAAGTTAGACTGGAGTTAGATAAGATGCTTGCTGCAGGAATTATTGAGCCTGTTGAAGAATCTGAATGGGTCAGTCCAATGGTAGTGCAAGAAAAGAAGACTAAGGGTGAAATCCGAATCTGTGTTGATTTGAGGAAACTGAATGATGCGTGCCTGCATGACCCCTTTCCTACTCCTTTTACAGATGAATTTCTAGATAATGTTGGAGGTCAAGAAGTGTACTCTTTTACTGATGGATTTTCAGGCTACCATCAGATTATAATTGCTCCAGAGGATCGACATAAGACAACATTTGCTACAGAAATGGGATCCTTCCAGTACACAGTTATGCTCTTTGGATTAAAGAATGCACCTGCCATGTTTTCTAAAGTAGTAATTTGTGCATTTAAAGAGTTTATACATAAATTCTTAGAAGTTTATTTTGATGACTGGACTATTTTTGGGTTACTAAAAGACCACATAACTAGTTTAAGACTTATGCTGGACAAGTGTAGACAGCACCAGATCTCCTTGAACTTGAAAAAGTGCATTTTTTGCGCACCCTTTGGGATTCTGCTGGGCCATATTGTCTGTAAGAAAGGATTGATGGTGGATCCTGCGAAGATAGCAATCATTGTGAACTTGCCACCCCCGAAGTCATTCAAGCAACTGCGCACCACACTTGGTCACACTGGATACTACAGGAAATTTATTAAAGGTTATGCCCAGATCACAGCCCCGATGGAGAAACAATTGAAGAAAGAGATTAAGCTCGAATGGACACCTGAGTGTCAAGAAAGCTTGGACATTCTAAAAGAAAAAATGGTAACTGCCCCTATTTTGGTATTTCCTGACTGTAATAAGGAGTTTCATGTGCATGTTGATGCATCCTCTATAGCTCTGGGTATAGTATTGGCTCAGACAGGAGAAGGAAACATTGATCACCCTATTGCCTTTGCAAGTCACAAGTTGTCAACAACAGAAAGGAACTATACGACGATAGAAAGGGAAGGTTTAACTATGGTATATGCTTTGCAAAAATTCCGACATTATCTGTTAGGTTCTCATTTTAAAATGTTCACTGACCACTCTGCTTTGAAATATTTGGTTAACAAGCCTGTGTTAGGTGGAAGAATATGTAGATGGCTAATATTGTTTCAGGAATATGACTTTGAGATTATAGTTAAGCTAGGAAGACTTAACTTAGGACCGAACTATCTGTTGAGGCTCGAATCAGGGGAAGAGCCCACTAGATTGGATGAAGGTCTTCCTGACGCCCAGTTATTCGCCATCCAGATGGTCAATGACTACTTTCAGGACATTGTTCAGTATTTGGCTACAGGATTTGCACCCTCGGAGATGACAACAAAGTAGAAGAAACAGTTGGTGGTTCGTGCTGCTGACTTTACCTTGGTCGCAGGACAACTATATAAGATGGGACCAGATGAAATACTGTGCAGGTGTGTCTTGGACCATGAAAAACCCTTGATTTTGGCTGAGGCACATTCTGATGCAGCGGGAGGACATTATGTAGGAAAAGCTATAGCACAAAAGATTCTGGTAGCAGGATTATGGTGGTCTACACTTCATAAAGATGCCAGGGAGTACTGCCGCAGCTGCGACATCTGTCAGAGGACAGGCAAACCATCCAGGAGGGATGAGATGCCTCTCGTTCCATAGGTAACTCTACAAGCCTTTGATAAATGGGCTATTGATTTTGTGGGACCTATAAACCCCCATACAAAGAAATCGGGAGCAAGGTATATTATTACAGCAACGGAGTACCTTACCCGTTGGGCTGAAGCTCAACCAGTCAAAGATTGTAGCACGGCTACAGCTGCGAAGTTCATCTTTGAAAATATCTTAACAAGGTTTGGATGTCCTAGAATTTTTATGAGTGACCAGGGATCACACTTTCTGAATAAAACTATTGAAGCCTTGACTGAATAATTTCAGGTGTACCATCAGAAGAGTACTGCATACCATCCTCAAACCAATGGAACTGTGGAAGCCTTCAATAAAATTCTTGAGCAGGATTTGACCAAGGTTTGTAATGTTAATAGAAATGATTGGGATCTTAGAATTCCGGCAGTCCTATGGGCTTACAAAACCACTTGCAAAAATTTGACAGGCCATACACCTTTTAGGTTGGTTTATGGGCAGGAAGCAGTTATGCCAATGGAGTACATTGTTCCTAGTCTCAGAATAGCTGCTTTCACAGAGATGGATGACCCAGGTACGTTGAACAAAAGGCTAGCTCAGATAACAGAACTAGAAGAGGACAGATTCGTTGCAGGCTTCCAGCAGCAAGTCCAGAAGGCTAGAGAAAAAGCGTGGCATGACAGACACATTAAAAAGAAGCAATTCCAGATCGGCGATCTTGTACTCTTGTATGATAGTAAATTCATGAAGTTCCTAGAAAAGTTTAAGACCCATTGGAAATGACCATACATAGTTTAGAAAGTTACTGATGGTGGCACAGTCCAGTTAGCTAAATTGAATGGAGAAACCTTGCCTTCCATGGTGAATGGAAGTTGGTTGATCAAGTATAGGGACAAGCCGGGACCCTCTAGTCAGGAGTAATAAAAGGAGGAAGAGTCTAAGTACCAAGAACATCTGCGAGTGGGTACTAGACTATAATAAAGCTGTCAAAAGGTCGCGGGTCGAGGGTCACATATACTGTCGAAGGTCGCTAGTACGACGCAGCTAAAAGTTGGGTCGCAGTTTAAAACTATGACTGCTCGGGAATATTGGATTTGGGGGCAATGGCACGTGCATTGCGTTGAGTGCCCTTAATGATGAGATTTTACGAGATTTAGCGGTGTGTGGACGAAATCCACCACCTCTCGATCATATTTGATATCCATGATGCACCATTATGACAGATCTGATCGCCGGATTCTTTAAAAAGACATCCAGTCCTGCATATTTCGCATTCTATAGTTTCTGTAGTTAAGACCATGTCGAACGACTGTGAAGTTCTGGAGCTGTTACGAGAGTTCAGGGAGAGAGGTCTGCAGAACCTCCTGAGCAATCCTCCTATGTAGGCATGCTCGACCAGAAACAAAGAAAGGCAGAAGTTCGCTCTAGGAGACGTGAAGAAAGGCAAAAGTACGCTCTATGCGGCACTATGAAAGGCAACAGTCCTCATGGAGAAACCCTGAAAGAGCCCAAGAGGTATCCTCCTGGGTTAGCAGAACTGAGGCGGCTGTTTGTCTTATGCAAAAGCACACTGACACGCAAGTCTGAGGGTACCTAAGCCCCCCCAGTTGTGGATGGTCAAATGTTTAATCAGGCATAGCAGACAAGCAGACCGAAGAATGGGGTCGCTGATAGACACAGAAGGTCCTCACCAGAATAAAATTATGAAGCGAAGGAGCAAGCCATCAATAACAGCACACGCAGCCTCAACAAGCAGTCCATTCCCTTCGCCAGCAAGATTCTAACACCTGAAGAGTACCAGAGTGCCCCGGGACGGGTCACAAGTGAGTCTTAGGGGCCTGTTGGGGCTCCAACCCTTAGGGTCTTGAGTTTCGGTAACTTCGCGGGTTTTGCATGTAAGTGGAGTTACGCATCAAAATAGTCTTAGGGGTGTAGGGGTTGGGTCGAAGCCCCCTTTTGTAATTAACCCATGGTTTAAGTCTAGGGTTAGGATTTTGGGCGGCCATGGGTTAAGTCCATGGTTTTGTAATAGTGCGCTGTATAAATAGGCACTTATGTAATAAAGTAGGATTAGGTCTTTAACGATTATCCTATGATGCTATTGTACTGTGAAGCTAAGACACTGTACAAGGGTTTTGTAAGGAAAGGTTAAGTCCCCGCTGTGTGCGTGGACGACCTCTGCAACTATGTGCTCAGAGGGTTTTGTAAGTGATTAGAAGATCTGCAGCTGTGTGCGCGGCTTTGAGGACTTGAAGAGATCTGCAGCTGAGTGCGCAGATCAGAACTGTGGTTTTGTAAAGAGTTGAATAAACACAGTTCTGTGGATGTAACCCCTACATTGGGGGTGAACCATGTTACATCTGGTATCGTGGTTCTTGTGTTATTGTGATATTTCTATTATGTTCTTTTATGCATTAATAACTATAAATATGATAAGTAAGATCGCTGCTAACAAATAGCTTCGCTGTGAATTCCCAGTATAGGGTTAAGCAAGTCATAGTTTGTTTATCTATCTGCGAAGTTATATATGTGAATGTTGGAGCTCTGTGTTAATTGATTATAATTTATTAAAGGCTAAAGGTACAGTAATATCCTTCTTTTGCTTGCAGAAACCTGATTCTGTGGCACCCCATAGCTGTTTCGGGTGAGACTGTAGCCTGTTCGCAGACTGCTGCCGAAAGGGCCAACACTGTGGGTCTTTTGTTGGTGCGAAGTTATTGGTAAAACCTGGGTCTTCCCTATAGCCCAACAAACATTGTTTTGATCAAACAATTTTTCAAGAGGAATCATACCTTTTGGGATATAATTGCTTTAATTGTATTATGTCCATTCCTCCAATTACTTTTTTCAGCTTTTTTATTTCCAAATCTTCATCATCGGGTTGTACACTTTCATTGAAGTTTTATGTGTTTTGATTCTCTGTATCTATAATAATAATAATAATAATAATAATAATAATACTAATCTATTTTTAAACTCACCTTCAAGCGAGACACCAATTTGGTGTATGATACCCCCTTGTTTGTGGGACAAGGGACCCCCCTTTGCGCAATGATTAAACTACTAAAGTCTACAGAGGTGTATATACACTACCCCCCTCTGGATTTGAACCTGTGACCTAAGAGGAAACACATGCTCTTAACCATTAGGCCCAAATACTGACAGGGATTTGAGTATTCACAAATTCATCGAATAATTCCAGAAATCTTTTTATCTGCAAATCGTCCTTAAATACATGCCAATATTTGGAATTATCAGGGATGGAAGGTCTATTTACAACTTCTATCTTGTATTGATTTTTTGAATATATGGGAACGTTGAAATTCCCAGTAGCCGTGCCCAGTGAATCAGCTACTTGATTCTTGCTTCTAGGAACAACTCTAACTTTGTATTCTCGGAAAAAATTACCCAACACATCCCATACCATTTTTTTGTATGCTCTCAACCTAAGATGTTTAGTCTGATAGCTGTCATTCACTTGGTTAATCACTGACTCAGAATCTCCAAATACATCAATTCTTCTGGCTCTTCAATCTTTTAAAGCATTTAATATTAACAACAGATCCTCATACGCTGCTACATTATTAGTACATTCAAAAGTTAACTTGAAAGAAAAAAACTTTAAACTTTATATTAGGAGAAATTATCCACACCCCAGCATCGACTCACTCTTTGCTGATAGACCCATAAAAAAACATTTTCCAGAGCCCCTCTTCATTCAGTTTCTTTTCCAATTCCTCTTATCTCTGAGAAAATTCTTTATTTTCTTTTAAATCCAGCACCTTGGGTATTTCAATATCTGCATGTGAATCATGGAAAAATATAGAAGATCCTAAATCAATATCTAGAACATATACATGGTGATTTTCAAGTTTATCTTGGCTACTCACCACATATTGTAGTCTCTTCTCTCTGTACAATCTTCTATGACCTCTAAACAAAGCAATAGTTGCAAATGCCATATCCATCTGTAATGTTCCCTTCAACTTTGAAGTCCAAGATCTTGACAGTAGCATAACGAATTTAGCAGGGATATCAACTACTATCACATCCATGACAATGATTTTAGCTGGAATTTGAGCCAGAGTCACCACCATATCTTTAATCAATCCCAGACACTTCACTTTTCTAGAATAAAAGGAATACAGGTCTTTATAAGGCCTAGTAATCTCCAATCCTAAACTTCCACTACAACCCTTAGCATTAAGTTATGAGATGCACCTTAATCAAGCATGGCATTATGCAATCATATCATAGACATTCAAACTTACATAAAAAAGAGGTACATCTTCTTTATATGTGTCTTCAACTCCGTGGACAAGGACTATGGTTAGAGTGGTGATATTTTCTCTATATTCATTATTTCTCAACAACTTTTTGAATGGGATATAAATATTTATTTTTGATAACTCACTTTGAAAATTAAAGGAGGATTTATCAACATTAATTGGCGTGGGTTGTTTAACTTTTTTTGATACTTATCCTTTATTACTTATAATTTTTTGTTTTTGTTTTTATGTATTATTTTGACTATTAGAAGGCTAATTTGCATTAGCCCTTCCTTTATTTATAGTTATATCTCCACTTCTCAATTTCAGGTTCCTTTGAAAATCATCTATGGCATTCTGGTAACCCCTTTGATATCGCTCTGAATTGACCTCAGAAACACCACTGCCATCTTCTTGAGCAAATAGATTATACTCTTCTTTAGTAAGATATATTTATGTATCCAAATCATCAAAATGGTGAATCTGGTTGTCGATTGGATCAACTTCTTCCTCCTCCTCATCAACATAGTTCTCAAGAAATGGAGGCCTGATATATTGATCTTTAGGATTTCTAAGATTTCTTGGGTCTCTCTTCCTGTTTTGAGGGGGAGGAGGAGGTGGTGGGATTCTAAAGTTGGGATTCCTTAGTTGAGTTTCAGGTTGCTCTCTATTGGATGGTGTGTTGTCTAAAGCCGACATGTCCATTAACCTTTCCATAGTTTTCATCATCATTTCAAACTTTGCATCGTTTGAAGAAGAAGAAGTAGCTGCAATAGAAGTGGAAGTCTAATGTTCTTCTCTAGTTCTTCTTCTGTCCACTTCTACTCTTTGTTTCATCTTTTCAGAAGTGATCAGATTAACTTCTACCTCTAGGGCATCCTTAAACATAGCAGGAATATTTGTAGACTTTCTTTCTCTCAACAATAAAGAAAAATCACTCTCAAAAGCATCAACATAATGGAGTTGGGAAACACCTACTAAGGGTTTAATGTTTGTTGGTATAGAATTATACACCCTCATAAAACTGCTGGAAAACTAATGAGCTGACTCAAAATTCCCTTTTTTTGGCTTCAGATTGTTATATTGAGAAAGAACTTGTAGAGGACTTTTCTTATCTTCCCATTTATCTAGAAACAAAGTTTGGAAGGATTCAAAGGTAAGAATGGATCTTGCAGGTAAATATTTAAACCATCATTTTTCCTCTCCAGACAAACTTTGTGAAAACAACCTCATCTTAGTATCATCATAGTCCACTTCCTCCAAATCAATGAAATCTTCAAATCTATCTATATGCTACCTAACAGTGAAGTTCCCCTCCCTATCAAATAAGGATTTTTTTTTGAGAATAGTTTTGGGGAAAATCATGCAGCACAACAAGAAAAGACAAAGGAGCAAACCTGGTTGCCATGGGTTTAGGGGGGGTTTGGGACAACATGGGGACTTTGAGGAGAGCTTGGAATATAACGTCGAAAGGTTTGGACAATAGGATTGTTTTCTTCAGCCTTTACAATATCTTGTAGATTATTCCATAGAGATTCAAGCACGTATGATTGAAGCCTATTAGGATTTATTTCTCTTTGTTTAATATTTGATTCATATTTGGACCTTAATAGCGATCTTTCAAAACTTGTTTCCCAATTAAAATCTTGAAAACTATGAAATCCTTGAGAAAAATATTCTCTAAAAATCAACTTGAAATCAACGTGGAGTCGCTAGGAAAAATGTACAACCTATCACAATGCAAGAACCTTTGCTTGCCCACATAAATTCCGTCTTCTTGAAATCTCTATCGTTCTCCCATGGAAGATTTGAACTCTAGTTCCCTGACAACGATGCCAATATGTTAGCACTCATATTTTAAACTCGTTTGTGAAAAGGTAAACTCCAAGGTAACAAAAAAACCAAGATTTAGGAAAGAAAACTAGCTTCTTTCTCTCCAGAGAGGGATCTCTTAATATGTTTTCTCACATGCCAGATATATTTAAACAAAAGATAAAATTTAAGATTGTTGGTGGTTGAAACAAATGTAAATTGGGCATGGAGTCATAATATGGAACAATAACAATGCTGCTGCATGAGAAACTTTAACATAGGGAAGGTAGCAATCTCATTACAGTCAAAATGATTTTGTCTGGTGATTATGGAGGAATTTAGAAACAATCCATTAATTTGGGCATGTAATTGAGATGAATCCAACATTAACTTTAGATGAACAAGTTTTGTGAATGTTTGAAAGTAATAGACAAAGCATATGATTATGAATTATGTACTATTGTAAACTCATTCAAACATGAAAGGGAAAACATAATGGAAGTAGTAAACAATAAAAATATGCACATGAGAAAAGAAAAGTATAGACTGTAATAAATACAACACATAAATCTCTAAAAATGCCAACTTTGGATCTGTAATTTTATTAATCTTTGGAATAATAGTTACAATGCAAAATATCATGGGTTCCAACCCTTGTTCTGTTGAAAAACCTTGTTCTTATACAAAATATCGCTCCATTAGATGAATAACTAACTATAAAAATAGGCAATAACTGACCTTTTACATCTGTCATTTATAACTCCTAATGAATAACTGCTCTTGAAAATAAAATAAAAACTCCTAGTTAACTAGTCTTCAAAAATAGTCTTCGAAAGGTCTTCAATATTTCTTCATCAACGCAACCTGTATTTTGTCTTTCCATACTTTTCAACCGTTTCCATTGGTTGATAGTTGGTAGCTCCAAGCTAGCCATCTCCTTTGCCAACACTCTTAGCTCCACATGTTCCACGTAAGAAATATCTGGCAGTTGTGTACATGTGGCTCTGAAGGAAAACAACATTTCAAAATCCTATGATAACTTATCAATTATTATCTTTCCAGATAAATACTGTTGCATATCTTCAAATTTTCTATGGTCTAATCTACAAATGATAAGGCGATCATGGTATTCCTTTTGAGAAAACATACCACCTTTTTCTTCCCAGAAGAAAGAAAATCCCTTTTTGAATAATGGAGTAAACAATTCAATAAACAATTTCACTTGATGGGCCATAATACCAATTTTTGCTTGTATTGTATCCAGATGCTGGTGCTTGCTCACGATCTTCCTAGCCCATGTAATAACTGAAATCACGTCTTTGATATTTTCTGTCTTCAAATCATTTTTAGTCAAACCGTTTAGAAAACTGATTGTGTTATTTGAAGTATCTATTGGCTTTTTATTTAACACTTCTTTTACTGCTGCAAATGCAAACTTACTCTCTTTTTATATCTACTCCCCCACACAACAGATGCAGCGGATGGATCATTGGTAGGTGCACCCGCAAGGACCCAAGGAATCTTTTGAGAATATTAGACGAAAGTTGGGAGTAATTTTCTTACAACAGTTGTAGAAGTAGAAGCGTAATGTTAGAGGGAGTTGTCAGAAGGAATCCTTTGTCATTGCTGTCAAAGGGGGAGAAAATTGACCAAGAGAAAATGTTGCCATCAATTCCAAAGGGAGAGAATGTTGGAAAAAATTGTCAATCGATGTCAAAAGAGTTCAACAATGACAAAGGAATAACCATTAAAACATGATGACAGGGTGAACTTAGTGAAAGATAGAGGAATTACAAAGTCGAATAAGAAAATCAATGACAAGGTCGATGATAGGGAAAAGATCCGCAAAGCAAGTAGTGGAGATAACAATACGAAGCGCTAAGAAGATTTGAATGGATCCACAAATCCGCATTTGATCGTAGATCAATGGTTAGGATTGAATCCAAAAAAAATCAACGGTGGTGAATGATTTCCGCACAAAGAAAAGTGAAGATCCGCAATCCACATTTAATCGTAGATCAATGACCAGAAGTGAACTCGCAAGGAAATCGATGGTTCAGAAGAAATGTAGAAACAAATTTGCGAAGGTCCAAAATGTGAAAGTCTAGTTCCGCATTCTGTAATATCGACGGGCATAAAATATTTCGCAAGAGATCGACCGCACGGTAGCACAGTTGCGGAAAAGGAATTTGTGGAAGTCCAAAATGGAAAAGTGTGGTTTCACATTCCGCAATTCGTAAGATCGACGATCGAAAAAGATTTCGCAAGAGATCGACAACGTAGAAACACAATTGCAACAGTCTGAAATGGAAAAGTGTGGTTCCACATTCCGCAATCCGAAGATCGACAGTTAGGAAAGCATCGACAAGACAATGCGGAAGAAAAATTGTGGAAGCATTTTCATGAAATTTGGAAAACCCGCAATCCGCAATCCACATTTGATCTAAGATCAACGATTAGGAAAGAGTCTGCAATGGATCAACAACCCAAGATGGTTACTGAAAGGATCTATTGCAGAAATATCATTGCGGAAAAAGACAAATTCAAAAGAATTTATGGTGAAGAATTATCATTGCAGAGATGCAATTCTGGTAATATTTTGTTGCGGAAAGGTATGATTGATAAACCTAAATAGAATTAAAGAATTGTTAAAATGAATAATTGAGTTTTCATGAAGAGGCACGATCTAAGAATGAAAAGGTGCAACAGTGAAGAGATGCATTCACAAAAAACGTGTTAGAGGGTATTTATAGACAAAATGATGAGTGAGATAAGTTGTCTCTGCAATCCAGATCGCAGTAGCAACTAAGAAGTGGCAGAGACCAAAAACGTGTAGAAGTATTTGTGACAAAGAGAAGAAAAAAAAGATCTGGAAGTCAAATAAAAGCATACTAAGGTGGCAGGGTAGTGCAAGGGCATGCTACAAGCCTGCAAGGGGGTTGTGGCCTCCTTCTAGTAGTTGTTGGTAAATAGGGTGTAGTAGCATCTTTTCAGTGGTAGCTGATAAAAACCAGGGGGTCGTAGCCTCCTTCCAGTAGTCGCTGGTAAATATGGTGTAGTACCATCCTTGTCTGTAGGAGCAGGCAGAAACTATTTGTAAATACAAGCTTGCAGTAATAGGAAGTATTGGTGGTTTACCCAATTGGGACTCTACGATAAATTTGTGTTATGTGTGTTCTTGTTGATAATGTGTGTTAATGAATAAATTAAAAGTGGTTTAAATTGTTAAAAGTTATCAATACTGATTCACCCCCCCGTCTGAGTATTGTTCAATATTACAACAAAGAACACAAGGACATTTCATAAGGCCACAGAGATTTTTCTTAACAAGGTATTTTCTTTATAAGGTATAAGAACATTTTTCTTTATGAGAGCATAAGGACATTTTTTGTTATAAACATATTTTCTTTATATGGGCATAAGGACATTTTTATATATAAATTATTTTCTTTATAGGGGAATAAGAACATTTTTCCTTATAAGGTATTTTCTTTATATGGGCATTTACCGAACTTGGTTCAAAACTGCCTAAAACCCTGTTTTGGCAAATCCATAGCTTCTTCCTCAGGAACTTTCAAGTCAATGTGAAGACATGGTCAGATAGCCAAAACACCCATCTACAAAATGACCATATGGTTCTTGGATTTTCTTCAACCCACAAGCTATGGTGGGCATTTCCCTAAGGCCACTTAGGCATATTTGCTACTTTGGTGTAAAAACAACTTGAACCCCAGTTTTGGCAGGCTGTTAATTTTGTTATCAAACACCTTTTGTTAAAACTAAGACTATGGAGAGATATCCTTTTTGACAATCTAGATCATGGTAGTTTCAGATGATTTTTATCATTCACGCATTAGGTACGATAGGCATTTTCCCAAGGCCAACTGAGCCAATTTTCTAACACTTAGTCATTTTTAGGACTTTCTCCAAAGTTTATCCTGAAACCCTATATTGGCAGATCCATAAATTCTTCCTTAGGCACTTTGAAGTCAATGTGAAGATATTTCCAGGTATAAAAAACACCCATCTACAAGATGACCATATGGTGCGGGAAGTTTCTTCAATCCACAAGCTACGGCAGGCATTTCCCTAAGGTTACTTAGGTAGATTTGGTACTTGGTGTAAAACCAACTTGAACCCCTGTTTTGGTAGGCTGTTAATTTTTTCATCAAACACCTTCTATGAAAACTAAGACTATGAAGAGATATCCTTCTTGATAAGCTAGAGCATGGTAGTTTCATATTTTTTTTATCATTCACCCAATAGGTACGACGGGCATTTTCCCAAGGCCACCTGATCCAGCTTTCCAACATTGTCATTTTCAGGACTTTCTCCAAAGTTTATCCTGAAACCCTATTTTGGCAGATCCATAAATTTTTCTTCAGACAGGCTTAATGAAAACTGAGATCATGGTTAGGTAGAAAAATCAATAGAATACAACGTGACCAGATGCTGTGGGAATTTACTTTAACCTATGATTTATGGCGGGCATTTTCCTGAGTCTACTTAGGTAATTTTACTTTCTTTGGTGTAAAACCTCGTTTTGGAAAACCTATATTTTTTTCCTCAGAAGTGATTAAGGAAAATTGAGACCATGAATAGATAGCCACTTTAACAAGATATAGCCTGGTATCATGGTGCATGAATTTTAGTCAAACCATGAATTATGGCAGGCATTCTCTTAGAGCATTTTTTACTAATTTTTCCATATTCAATTTCCAAAGTTTCACAAGCTTGTCATTCTTTTCCAGAATGATGTCAGATTGTAACACTGGCTTAATGATAGCACCAGGACACCATCATGTGTCTTTCCAGCTTCATCACACATGCCACATCATCATACTTTCCATATCATCACTTCCTTTGTCATTCCTTTGTATTTCACTGAGTTTTTCCTTGCCATCATATCCTTGGTTATTCCTTTGTCATTACTGAACTCCTTTGACATCAATGACAACTACATTCAACAATTTGGTAAATTTTTCATACAAGACTTCTTAGCATATTACTCTTGTTGGGTCAATAATGTTATTTTTTTTCAACATATAACTATCAATTCTCATATCTTTTCATGCATTGGATTTTAGGTTTTTAATTATTTCAACATGGGAGACCGAAGGAATCGTGCTAGAAAATGTGATCGCACCAGAACTGATGGAGAGGCAATGAAAGAGAAAGCATGAAAACATGAGAAAGTTGTGAGAAAAAGAGCAATAGAAAGAAACGTGGAGGCACATGGTGGTGATGAAGAAATGCAAAATGTGAACCTGGAACATGGTGGTGATGAAGGAATGCAGATTGTCGAGGAACACGTTGATGAAAGAAATGAAGAACATGGAGGTGACGAGGAAATGACAAATGTGGAGAAAACTATGGGTAACGTCTATATTGAGACCATGATTGGTGAGTAAATAATTTTTCTATGTTTATAATTTACTTTATATATATATATATATATATTTGATTTGAAAGTTCACAATATTATAAATTTATATTTATTTTTATGCAGGTTTGACATCCAACATCCAACATCCTAGCACACTTACCAATTTACAGAGATTAATTAGAAGCTGCAACAATATCATCATTGTTGATAAGTTTTTGGAGAATATGGATTCAAGTAAAATGGAATAATTGGGACCTCCGATGCCTGATCATACAATTCGTTATAGAGAAAAAAAGATAGTCAAAGTTTATTTTGAAGGTATTTTTGTCATAGAACAAGCTCAACTGTTAAGGAGAAAATTTCTAAGAGATGCAATTACATTATTGGGCATTCAAAGTGCCAAAGAGGCTAAATCAAATGAGATTGTATCACAAAATCTGACCTTGATCCTTGCATCACTTGCAATAAAATGATCTCATAATTTCATGGTTACTCGTAAAGCAATTCTAACAGCGGTTGTGGCAAAAAACACTGTAACTAGTCATTTGTTGTCTACGACTGCAAGAACATTAAAAACATCAAGAAAAAGTTTATGGAAGCATACAAAATTTAGGGTTCAATTAGATGAGGATGATGAAGTTGCATGCTGGGGTGTTATCTGTAGGAAACCTTATCAAGATAGACTTTCAAATAATGTGAGGGACAGGGTAAAAGAGTTTTGGCATTTAAACTCTTGTGTCTTACCAAATGAAAAGGATGTTGTGCAACGTTGGATGTCGAAAGGAAACTAAGAAACTCATGCCAAACACATAAAAAATATCACTCGAGTGGAAATGTTCAAAACTTTTATGGAGAGTAATGTTGATGTGAATATTGTCCTTAACGTATTTTTGAAGATTAAACCATGGTATGTCAGGCCCATCGTTGATCACGACACATGTTTTTGTGGATAATATGTAGAATTCAAATTATATTATGAGACATTTCTAAATTTTGGCATGCAATGTTGGCCAAATAATCCCCCTCCTTTGAGTGTTCGTGAATTTGTATCTAAAATATTATGTGCGCGAGAGAAAGATCAAGTATTCTATAAGAAACAATGCATCTGAAATAAAAAAAGTGAGGAATGCTATGATTTGGCCCTTTTTAATGCTAATTGCCCCATTGATGCAAACGATCATCAATTGTCAAATCGCATTGTGAAATGGAAGAGATATGATTATGTTGATTATACTCATGTCACATATTCAACGACAACATCAAGAAAGCTTAATTTAGTTGAAAGTGATATCTCTTTGATATATTTTATGAATTTGTTCAGGGTTCAAATATATAAATATATCAAGCACTCTCACTCAACACGATGGAAGAACTTACAGTTCAAGCAATCACGAGATGTATTTTGAAAAGGAACAATATTATCCATTGTCAATTTTTCTGAAAGTTACACTTTCACTTCGCAAAAGGAGATACAGAGTGAGTATTATCATTTAGATCAGGTATCTATACTTGTGCATATTATGTATAAACATGTAGAGCTTGATGTTGATGATTTTGATAATAATCGTGAAGTGATTAAGGAGTATCATTTCTACATCAATGATGATCGTACACACGATACATGTTTTGTCCAACATTCTTTTGGTACGCTTTATAAAGAATTATCAAGATGAAGGGTCACTTTTAAAGAACATTGGGAGTGGTCAGATGGTTGTGCTGGTCAGTTTAAATCGGAACGATCATTCTTATGGTTGTCTCGCCTTCATAAGAATACACATGTTCTCCACACATAGATATTTTTTGAAACAAGACATGGAAAAGGAGAACATGATGGTGCTGGGGCCTACGTGAAACGTGCACTTAGGATGTAACAAATGAATCACTCTGCTTCTCGCCTTGCAAATTCAAACGATGTTGTTAATTGGTGCAAAAAAAAATTGAGCCATGAATTAAATGAAAGGATGGGTAATGTGAGAAGGTTTTTCTAAATATTGCAATGGGCGATGTTGACAGATCAATGCCACATAATTGTACTGCAATCCCAAAAACAAGGAGCTTACACTCCATTAGGAGTAAGAAAATGGAGATTATACACACAATTGAGAAACAAAAGTACTCTTGCGTCTGTCTTACATGTAGTGATGATGTAGAGTCTTTGGATGAGTGCCAAAACCAAACAAACAAATTTGTGAAACCATGGAGACACCAAGAATTGACACCATTTCCCCCATTTGGAAATATCAACGATGTAGAGCATGAAAATGAAGCGCTTGTGATTGACAAAGATTATGATTGTATTTTTGATTTGGTTAGAGATGTTGATGTATTTGTAACTTCAGAATGTACTCACTTGTATATTTTATATTGTATTTCATTGTACCTCGACGGAGATGTTTGTTCCTCCAATCAGGAGAGTCATTATTATAATAAATTCATGTAAAGTCATTGAGGTTAACCCTTTGCTGTAAGTCGGGGAAATAGTCCCCACAGTTGAGGGGTATTAGGGTTATTAGACTCTCCTAGTGAGGTCAGCACTATAGAGTAATTGTCAAGTGGAAAACTAGTATAAATAGAGAGTGAGACTCTCTATTTGAAACACACACTCACTCAACAGTAGCACATGAGTGAGAGAGGAGGATCTTGCACAAGTGAGAGAGAAAACAATTGTCGAAGACCATCTTTGTATCCTTGGGTTTTACTTTTGCTTTTGGTGCTCATTCTATCTTTGAGGAAGTTGCGGGGTTTTCTCCTTTATGGTTTCCCCGAAGAAAATTCTTTGTCTCTTGTCTCTTGTGATTATTGCTATGCATGTTATTCTCTTAGATAAGATCCTAGATCACATTGATTAAATGATAAAAATATAACATGGTATAAGTGCTAACCTGAGAAGAAGACACTATGCAGCTATAGAAGCTAGGGCTTCTTACTTTTTGGGTCTCTCTCCACAAATCATTAACAAAAGGAGGCTAGTCTAATCCTCCATTGAAGGGCACATATTTCTGTCGAATCATAATTTGATTCTGGGGATTTTTAGTTTTTGACCTATCACTACTGTGGGAAATTAGGGCTTTTCACAAAAGATGAATTTTTGAGTGAGCCCAGCATAGGATTGCTCTCCTCCTCAAAATCAAAATTTAGAGACCAAGATCGAAATTTTGGGTTGGGTAAAACTACAGGAAATTCAAACCCTAATTTGACCTCGGACTAGAAAATCAGCACTGCAAAATATCAGCTCTAGATCCAGTTCGAGTATCTCAGATTGATAATGGAATTTAGGGTTTCATGCCTGAAAACCCTAGAAGATTGAATTTAGTAATCCTAGCACTTTATCTATAATGTGATATTGGAGAAGGATCAAAAGCCAAATTTTTTATATTCCAAATATCAATTTGTGCTGTACACTGTGTAAAAAGTTTCATCCTAAGATTCGCCATAATTCAGGAGATATGGTTCCTCCAAATTAGGGTTCTAGCCTCTCCCAGGATTCCTCCCTAAATAGGACACCTAGGGAGAATTTCTATATCTCGGGCTCCGAAGGTCCCAATGAAATTTCACAAGATGTTCCAGATAGGGCACGAACTTTAATTTTTGTGGAAAAATTTATAGACCCTGCAGGTGAAATAGTGACATGTGGAAGTCTGTTGAAGTTCGCTATTATGAACAGTCCTGAAATAAGTCACCTTGGGAAAACTATCATAAGTCACAATCGGTGAAACCAATTCTGATAAAACCTATAGTGTTGGAAAGAGGAAAAATGAGGACACCTCACTGTGAAGTTTCAAACACAAGGGAGAAGCAATTTCAGAGATACCGCAGAAACAATATCGAGAAATTCTATAGAAGAAATTGAAGAAAACTAGGGCATCATATATTTTGCAGTTCTGACAACAATTTTGGGAAAATGAGTATGCTGCTCAGCTCACCTTGAGGAGGTGCATATTTCTATCCAATCAGATTTGAAATATTCCAAGTTTTTAAAATTAGGGTTTCTCTAAAAAACCATAGATCAGCTAGCTCCAGAACCAGGATAGACACCTCAAATTGGTAAAGATCTAATGTTTTGCTTGTTACATATGAGGTTCTCATTTTAAAATGACTAATCACACCAGCTTGATGACAAGCCCGATGAAGCTGACAACTTCCAAGTATGGAAGTATAGGAACTCCATGATTCTTGAATAAATTGACTTAGATCAGTATTTTAGTAAGGAAGTTCTAAAAGCCAAAGGGAGATGAGGCTAAGGCTAGAGAAAAGAGAATCATTGTAGATTCTATTAAAGATCATCTCAGCCATCATGTGTCATCCTTGAAGACACCAAAAGGAAGTGTTCGTTGCTATGATGAAGCAATATAAGAAGAATAAGATATTGTTATAACCACCTTGAATGGCTTCCTAGGATCATGGGATTCATTCATTCAAGAAATGTGTGCTAGAAGGAAGTGATTACCTTCAACAGACTCTGGGAAAAGTGCACACAAGAAGAATCTCAACTCATAATAAGAGAAGAGAATATGGGAGAAACTAAATATCAAGGTCTCATGATTCAAAGAAGATCCCTCAAGCGATGAGGAATATGAAGGACTCAATTCTTGAAGAACCTCTTATCCATCTTAGGATTTGGATAAGAAATGACGATGTCATGAATGAAGAAGATGATGAAGCTGAAGGCTCAAGAAGGAGTCTACCCACGAAACAAATAAAGATAAGTATTTGAATTGTATTTTCCTATATATCTAGTTTTTTATATGACATTGTTTAGTTGTGGAATGTATTATGCATGATAGAATGTCTACATTAATGAACAATATACTACTAATATGCATGTTGTGGGTAAGTAGCCTATAGTGATATACAACACTGCATTGCTACTTATCTAGGATGAAACCTCTTTGCTGACATATTGGGATTAGTGCAAAATCTCAATAATGTTATGGTAGAGATGGAAAGCATCTGGAAAGTTTTTGTGTAAATGAGATATGGATGAATGTTGTATTGGATAAAATAGTTGCATGATTATATCTTTATGCATAAGTATTTTCGATTATGAATATGCCTTATGAAGTGTGTCTAACCATACAACTAGTGCATTTGACTTGTAGGAAAGATCGCATACAATTGCCTATAAGAAAATAAGGATGAGACTTGTTCCAAAGAACAAGGTGACGACAGCTCAGAAGAGAAACCTGAAGATTCATGGGTTGAAGCTTCCATAGAGAAATTTTTTTTTTTAGAAGAATATAAATGAAGAATAGCATGAAGAGAATTCAAGAGGCCTTAGACATACTCTAGTTATGTGACACTGTTGAGCGACATCATTGATATAGAGCCTTCCATCTATGAAGAAGCAGCCAAGAAGAAAGGGAAGGAAAACACTAGTTCAAGAAGAATGATGTCTAGGATGCAGTATCGAGACCTGAAGGGAAGTCCGTAGTGTCTTCCATATGGATGTACAAGATCCAACATGTAGTATATGGAAACATCGTGGTATACAAGGAAATATTAGTAGCAAAGGAAACTACTTGTCACTCCAGTACATAATGTTTCAATACATAGAGTACGAAAGACAGAGGGAGAATGATGCTCCACTTTAGAGGGAGTGATTACAGAAGATCTAGAGGTTTGACATGGTACGATAGGATGGAAAAATTACTAATGGCTCTAGGATTTACTAAGAGTAAAGTGGATTCCAACCTTTTCTTCAAGTTTGAAGGCAAAAGACCAGTGATGCTCCTGTTATATGTTGATGACCGTTCCTGACAGGAAAAGAGAAACTCATTAGATATGCAAGAAGGATACTTGCTGTCAAGTTCGAGATAAAGGACTTGGGTATGATGCACTAATTTATAGGCATGGAGGTGTCGCAAAGTGCATATGTAATCTCCCTTGGATAAGGGAAGTATGTAGTGGAGATCCTGAAGAGGTTTGGGATGATGGAATGCAAGGACATGGTCACACCTATGGCATTGAACTTGAAGCTATTGAGTGATGCTTCATTAGAGACGATTGATGCAATGATGTATTATCAGATGATTTGTTTCTTGATGTACTTGATGAACACAATACCATATATTTGCTTTGATGTGAACACATTGAGCCAATTCCTGACAGATCTGAGACATGCTCACCTGGTTGGAAAGCATACAGTAAGGTACCTGAAGGGTACAGTTGAGTATGGGCTCAAGCATGATATGAATCAGAAGAATAACCTACATGGTTATGTTGATTCAGATTGGTAGCACCACTGAGAAGAAGAGAACCTTGGGTTGCTTCTTCAAACTGAGATCCAGTATGGGCTAGTGGTTTGGCAAGATGCAATCCTGCATGGCACTGAGTACAACCGAGGAAAAATATGTTTCCACTTACTCGGCTATTTGTGAGGTGGTATGTTTCTTTTGAAAACTACTATTTGATTTGATTGATCTGACTTGCATCTTTTGTATGATATAGAGAGGAGCAATGAAGCTTCAGTATGTGATCCAGATCGAGATCTCTCGAAAGAGGAAGTGATGAGTTCTAGCATATACGATGAGACAGGTTGTCTAAGAATAAAATCCTGAAAAATCTTGTATGTTTCTCAGATGTAATCAAGCCTATAGGTTGTCCTCGGATGTAATCAGTCTTGGCGAAGCTCACAGGCTATGCTTGACGTAATCAGCCTTGATGTGATTGTATGCTAGAAATGGCCAGAGTGAAGTCTAAGTACTTCAGAGAGAAGCTTGGTGTTTATCAGATCGATGTTCCTTTGAAGGGGAAGTGATGAGTCCAACAACCTTTCTGGCATGGTGGCAAGTTGGGCTTCCCATGGCCAGTGGTAAATGTAGATCCTTTCTGACATGGTGGAAGGCTGGGCCTCCCATGGTCAGATGTAAGTGTAGAGCCTTTCTGACATGGTGGTAGGTTGGGACTCCCATGGTCATATGTAAGTGCAGAGCCTTTCCCTGGATGGTAGTAGGTTTGTCCTACCATGCTGGACGATTTAAGTGCAGATCGTTTCCCTAGATGGTAGATGGTGTGTCCTACCATGTCGATGGATGTAAGTGCAGAGCCTTTCCCCAGATGGTAGATGGTGTGTCATACCATGCCAGTGGATGTAAGTGCAGAGCCTTTCCCTGGATGGTAGATGGTGTGTCCTACCATGCAGTGGATATAAGTGCAGATCCTTTCCCTGGATGGTAGATGGTGTGTCTTACCATGCCAATGGATGTAAGTGCAGAGCCTTTCCACGGATGGTAGATGGTGTGTCCTACCATGATGGTGGATGTAAGTGCTGGGCCTTTCTGACATGGTGGCATGCTAGGCCTTCCATGGTCTGATGTAATTATTGGGAATTTCTAACATGTGGCAGGCTGGGCCTCCCATGATCAGATGTAGGCGTCGGTCCTTTCCGACATGGTGGAAGGATGAGTCTACCATGGTTGGATATAAGTGCTAAGATCTACATCCAACTTAAAAACGATATGGCTCTGTAGAACTTCCTATGATGAGTATAATTGAGAGATATCACCATTTGCTTGAGATAGCAGGAGCAGTGATGATGATCCAGTGATGAAGACTTGTACTGATGAACTGTGTCAAGAGAATAACTTCCTAGTTAAGAGGGAATGTTGATGTATTTGTAACTTCAGAATGTATTCACTTGTATATTTTATATTGCATTTCATTTTACCCCGACGTAGATGTTTGTTCCTTCGATCGAGAGAGTCATTAATATAATAAATTCATGTAAAGTCATTGAGGTTAACCCTCTGTTGTAAGTCGGGGAAATAGTCCCCACAATTGAGGGGTATTAGGGTTATTAGACTCTCCTAGTGAGGTCGGCCCTGTAGAGTAATTGTCAAGTGGAAAACTAATATAAATAGAGAGTGATAATCTCTATTTGAAACACACACTCAATCAATAGTAGCACATGAGTGAGAGAGGAGGAAATCGCACAAGTGAGAGAGAGAACAACTGTCGGAGATCAGCTTTGTATCTTTGGGTTTTAATTTTTATTTTGGTGCTCATTCTATCTCTAAGGAAGTTGAGGGGTTTTCTCCTTTATTGTTTCCCTGAGGAAAGTTCTTTGTGTCTCTTGTCTCTTGTGATTATTGATGTGCATGTTATTCTCTTAGATAAGATCCTAGATCATATTGATTAAATGATAAAAATCTAACAAGAGAAGGTGATGTATTTGCTGTCATTGCACTGGTAGATAATCTGTAAAAAAGTGCATTATTATTTATTGAGATGCACTAGGTCAAAAAGCATGTTGATGCAAGAATTTAAAGACCTGCCAAATTATACGCATGCAGTGGGTTTAATGGTTTTAATGGGACATTTATTTGCATACGTAAGGAAATGTAAAGGCCATATTATTTTTTCAAGACCATAATTCAGATGTTATATATGCTCAATATAGTCATTTGGTCATATCACCTCGGTTGCAGTTGAAGGCAATAAAGAGTAGGAAAAATTCCAAGAATCGACAATGGAAATTGTCGATAGAGGATCACAATGCCATTCTTGATAATATTCCATTGGCACATTTCATATGAACCAATAACACATCAAGGTTGATGATTTTTTTCTTTGATTCTAGGGTGGGTGGGTGTGGGGGTGGGAATGAGATTCCACCTTCATGTGGTTGGCCTCGTCAGTAGAGAATATATATAATTCTCAAAACTAAGAGAAGATCTTTTTAACAACATATCCAATGATAAATCAAGTCTCATATTGAACTTATAAATTCACCATTATATGACAATGATCACATTAATGAATCTTCTCTTTATATGTTTTTTCATTAAAACAAATATAAACTCAAATCACAAATTAGCAAGAATGATTTTGCAAAGAAATATAAAGTAAAAATGAACTCACAAAGCACTTGAATAATTTCGAACAAATATGTGACCATTGTTCTTTTAATCTTTTAAATGAAATTCGTTCTTTTAATTTGAATGACAATACACTCATGATGTATCATGACGAAACTCCAAAAGAGTGATGCGGGGGTTGAATGATATTATGCCTTTACAAAACTGCTCAATATAAAGGTAAGAAGGGATTGGAGATGACTTTGTGATTGAGAAGTAATATCATGACAACATAGTTAAAGGCGTCCATGTTTCACGTCATGTTCATTACATGGATGACCATAGTTAAAGTTGTTTGCTTTTCATTAGCAATATATTGTCAAATATTTTCCTATGTTTCAAAAATCCCCTTTGAATTTTTGAACTAAGTGAATCTGGTAATAAAAGAATAATCTTGTGAACCAATATTTTGGTCATAATTATGTAAGACACGTTACATAAGGAGATAAGAAAAAACCTACCAAATGAAGTTGGATTGAATTTTTTTAGGTATCAATGCCAAAAATTATGGTTTTACACATCCTCCTAGTATTTATTTCCATCTTGTACCATTTATCATTCAACATAATCCATGAATTATTATATTCCAAATTTCCCTATGACCAATCTATCCTTGGCACCTTATCTAAAGAAAGATCCTAGACTGTTCAAATTACTTCCTCTTCTATAAGACTTGTTAAATCCCAATTATTTATCTCTTACACCAAGTTGGAATGTTTTTAAGCATGTACTAAATGGCCTCTTCCAAGTATTTGAGAATCAAGAATCCTTTAAAAGGGCATGAATCTCTGCATCATTATTTATTATTTTCCTATCCACCTAGGAAAAAATAATTTCTAGATTTACTCTAACATCAAATATGACTCCCCCCACTTCTTCCACCACATGTTTGAATGATTGTTACACAATGAACCCACGAGATTTTTCTCGTAATAAGGAAGGGTGACTCCCTTAGTGTCAAGTATTGGGTGTAAAGGAATAAGGTGGAAGTATTCCTTCTAAATAGGAGTCATTCATGCTAGGCATAGTGACAAGATGGAAAGTGGAGCATATTATTAGGCATTGGCACACTAACCAAATGCCACTAACCATTTAAATCCAAAATGCAAGGAAGAAAAAACAATACTCATACACCCACCAAGCCAACCAACAAAGAGCCACTCCCTTAGAGAAAAAGCAACAAAGAACCACTCCATTAGAGAAAAGGAAATGGCATCTTCTTCCTCTGATAAACTCGCACTCAACATCCCCAGGTCTCCAACAAAGCCAAAATTACATCTCTAGACAAAGATTAATCCCATTTACTGTTAACCGAACTCAAGCATGGATGTTCATACTGTGAGGAATATAGAACCATCCCCATTGAGAATATTTCCCACAAGACCTACCATGCAAAGTGGCATGAGACATATCAAATCCATCCATTGTAAATTGAAACAACAACCATTAGAAATAAATGCAAAATTAGTGTTTGATTGACCAATAGAGAATAATTCATTAGGGAAGCCAACATAATGTTAATTGAGCCCCATTTTTACGATGCTCTCTCAAGGTAGGATAGAAACTTCATTAGTAAATTGGGTGTTATAAGAATTGGGCAACAAATTTATTTGTAAGGTCTTTTCTTTCTCAAGTTTGGGACATGATTGTTAAGGAGTCATCAATTAAAGAAATAGATTGAATCTTTATTGAGACAATTTGTTAATACTTGAAAAATGAGCGCATCTCTCTCTACTTGATTATTTGTAGCTTTATGTAGACCACACAAAAGAGTTACACTATTTCCTCTAGGAAGAAGCATTCCCCCCACGCCTAGTGATATTTTCTACTTTATCTACTTTGTTAATTTCTCTCCATATAGAAAAATTTGGACTTTAGGAAATCATATAAGGGACCTATCAATACACTTACGAAAAAACAACAATTTTAATTGTAAGTTATTTTCTTTCACAGTTCTAGGAATTGATCATGAAGGAATCACGAATTACAACAATAGATTGAATTTCTAGCGAGATAACTTGATCAACACTGAAAAAAAGAGCACATATCTCTACTTGACTATTGGTAGCTTTATCTAGATCACACAAAACGTTAAACACTATTTCCTCTAGGAAGAAGGATTCCCCACACCTATTGCCCCAAGATATGTTTCACATTTATTATGAGGAATATACTTCAGCAAATGGTTGCAAGGGATATATCCTAAAGAGTTGTATTTTAGGATTGCAAGGATTATATTATAAGGAGTTCTATCTGAAATTATGCCCTCTTTTGAAACCATGTCAAGCATCTAAATTACTACCAAATTTTCTCTTGAAAATTTGTCAAAATAAATATAATTTATTTTAAATTATTTTAATTTTTAAAATCAGTTATTTTATTTTTTATCATACATAGCAAAGAAATCTAGAAATTGCATAATTCTATTGAAAAATATAGAAATTGCATAATTTTTTATTGATGTATCCAAGTAATTGCCTTCAGCCAAATCATGAGAAACCTTGATATTTCCATTTTTGGGCAGAGCTACTGTTGTTAAATAAATGACCAATGAAACTTGATTAATTAACTGTTGAGCATAAAATATCCACCCATTTTCCAAGTAATTGCATTCAGTCAAGACTTGTGGTAATCACTTGTCTCCCAAGTTAGAACTAACACCCATGGAATGCTCATGGAGAACTCTCATTTAGATTGAAACTCAAATCTCTAATTTACACTCAAATATTAACATTTGGTTCTATTCAAACTTCAAAAACATTTCCAAAAATAAATAACACTTTAAACATTTTTGCTACCATTCATTCAGTATGAGGCTATTTTACTAAATAATGTTCTAATCTTTCTTCCCCTCGACAAGTTCTCAGTTTTCCTGCATTAATCATATTGGTCTAACAATATATCATAATCTCTAATGAAGATGCATCCTCAATAAGATGAAATTTTGGACAGTCAAACACCTGGTGGAAACATTGACTAATTCAACAATGATAATGTAAATATATGCCACAAGAACATTTTCATATTAAAGAGGTTTAACAATTTGTTTGAGAAAAGAAAATATGAAAAGAGGGATTAACAAAATAGATTTGAGTGATTAGATGCTACCAAAAATGAAAACATTAAACTAGGCATTATTTTCCCATTCTATCGCGAAAAATGTTTACTGAAGATGATGCCAGATAAGATGTCTCTAAATCATCTGCTGCAATTATGCATTCCATGTACATTACACTTGAATCCTTGCAATAAAAAAACTCATTTAAACAAAAAATAAATGGTGAAATGTACATAGAAGAAAACATTATTTCGAATCACCAAACACATAACTCTTGTGTAAAAAAATTCTGCTTTGCATAACAAAGTAAATTCCAAGTCCAGAATTATGAATAATTGTCAAACACCAAACACAGAACAACTCTTGTGTAAAGAATTTCTGAACTGCATAACAAAGTAAATTCCAAGTCTAGAATTATCAATAACTATCAAATACATATGGAATATAAAATCATAACTGAACAACACCACAATTAAAGACGACTCAACCCAACAGAATCTCAATAGTGAGTAATACACACCGTAAACTAGTCAATTATTTCTCAAACTCAAGAATGGAGTTAAGATTAATTAAAATTGGTAAAAAGCCTCAGTAAAGAGTCTAGAAACCATTCAATTAAATGAAACTTTAGAAGAAGAAAAAAACATTTTTATACTAGAACAAATAGATCTTATGAAATTTAGTGTTTTCCGGTAATTTATTTTGCCAAGGATTTTTCCTGGTATTCAGTTTTTTGTCAAAAAATTCATGTTTTCTCTTTGTACAGGTCATACTTATACATTTTAGTCTCAGAATCCTACGTCTTATACCTTAAATGCATACTTTCTCATGGGAAAATACATCTCTTTATTCTTCTGTCTCTTTGTCTTCAATGACGCCTAAAACAAAAAAAGATACATGGCACATTAGTACTCCATCGTGACCAAACCAAAACATATCCCTAGCCTAAAATCCCATGCCAAGTAGCACATTAAATACTCCTATCTTGGAACACAATATAATTCACATGGTACACTTAAAATCCAACTAGAACCCAAACACAATATGAAATATTACTCTTTTGATTTGACATAATTCCTATTTTTATTTGACATAATCCTGACATGCAAATGAAGAAATTAGGATTTCAGGTTGAATTAAACATAAAAAATAATAATGGTGGATTAGGTTGACTTTGGTTGTGGAAAACAATGCGAATAACTATATGGTATGCAGATGCAAATTATACCATAATTGACATTTGACATGCACAAAGTATTAAGTATTCAGACTCATGAGTGAAGGTTTGTGTTGATGTATTTGTAACTTCAGAATGTATTCACTTGTATATATTATGTCTTGTACCCTGATCTTTATTCCGGGAAGTGTATGTAATGTATTTGACTCATGCCATGACCCGATGTTCCTATCGGGAGTTTCAATAATGTAAACAAGTCATGTCAAGTCATTGTGGGTAACCCTCCTATTGTTCAAGGGTTAAAGTTCTCGGAGTTCCGAGGCCCTAGGGTTATTAGACTCTCCTAGAGAAGTCGGCCCTAGTGAGTTATTTTCAAGTTAGGAATTAGTATAAATATAGAGTGAGCATCTCTATTTGTCACACACTCACTCACACTCAGTTGTAGCGCATAGCTGGGGGAGAAAAAGTTGCTAGGGCTAGAAAGAAAGAGGCTAGAGATCATGTTACTATTTTGGAGTTTTACTTTTGGTGCTAATTCTATCTCTGAGAAAGTTGCGGGGTTTTCTCCATTTAGGGTTTCCCCAAAGAAAAAAAATGTGTTCATTGTCTCTTGTGTTTGATTGATGTGCTTGTTATTCTCTCAGTTAAAGATCCTAATATAATGCTAGCTTAAATGATAAAAATATAACATGGTATCAGAGCTAACCTGAGAAGAAGACACCGTGCAGCTACGGGAACTAGGGATTCCTACGTTTTGGATCTCTCTCCACAAATTTTCAGCAAAAGAAGGTTGGGCCGACTCTCCTCCATAGGGCGCATCTTTCTGTCGAAGCAGAATCTGATTCTGAGCTTTTTCAGTTTTGGACCCGACACTACTGCCGTCAATTAGGGCTTTCCACAGAAGTGGAATTTTTGAGTGAGCCCAGGCCTGGATTGATCTCGTCCTCAAAATCAAAGTTTAGAGATCAAGATCAAAGCATTTGGTTGGACAGAACTCTGGAAAATCCAAACCCTAATCTTCTCCTGAACCAACACTGCAGAAATTCAGCTCTAGATCTAGGTCAGACATCTTGACCTGGTAAGATCTAAATATTTTGTATTACCATTTGAGGTTCTCAGTTAATATGTCTCATCATACCAAGCTTGATGAAAATCTTGAGGGAGCTGATAACTTCCGAGCCTGGAAGTATAGGATCTCCCTGGTCCTGGAAGAAAATGAGTTATACTCCTATATCAATGAGGAGGTTCTAGTTCCAGAGGGAGATGAGGCTTAGGCCTTCCATAAGAAGAAGTTGGTTATGGCTAAGAGGATTATTGCTGATTCAATCAAGGATCACCTCATACCATAGGTGTCCTCCCTAAAGACACCTAAAGCTGTGTTTGATTCCCTAACCAAACTGTTTGAAGGGAAGAGCATAAACCAGAAGATGACTCTGAGAAACCAACTAAAGAATGTAAAGATACAGAATGCAGAGACCATCCAGTCTTACTTTACAAGGGTATCTCAGATCAAGGAACAACTAGAAGCAGTAGATGAAGAAGTGGAAAATGGAGAGATTGTGATGACCACCTTGAATGGTCTACCTAGGGCATGGGACTCTTTCATTCAAGGGATCTGTGCCAGAAAGAAGCTAGTCAAGTTCAATAGACTATGGAAAGAATGCTCTCAAGAAGAAACTTAGATAGTAGCTTGAGAAGAAAATATGGGAAGTGAAGATCAAGCTCTCACAACCCACACCAAGAAAACCAGAAGGGACCATCATCACTCCAAAGGTACGATTTCACACTCTAGAAGAGATCTGTTTACTATTAGATGTTACACATGTGATGAGAAAGGTCACATATCCAAATACTTCCCTAACGAAGGGAACTCAAAGAAGAAAAAGGGAAACAAGAGAAGACATCATGCTCATGCTGCAGAGGATGATGAACCTTCCACATAGAGAATTAGACAAGAAAGTGATGATTCTTCAAGTGATGAAGAATATGTGATGATCTTCGCTCTCATGGGAACTATCTCACATCGAAGCAATGAATGGATTATAGACAGTGGTGCTTCCAAACATATGATGGGATTCAAAGAATAATTTGTGAAACTATCTGAACATGAGTCACCTCTCAAGGTGAAACTTGGGGATGACTACCAATATCCAAGAAAAGGTAGTGGTGAATCCTCCTATAAACTAGACTCTGGAAAGTCTATGAAGATGAAAAATGTATTGTTTGTACCGGGACTAAAGAAGAATGTCCTCTCCATATCTGCATTGGATGCAAAAGGAATGAGGGTTACTTTTGTAGATGGCCAAATTCTTATGTGGCCAAAGGGAAAGACTTTTGACAATGCAATAGTGATTGGGGAACAAGAAGGAGGTCTATACAAATTGAAGGGCCAACCAGAACAAGCTTTGGTTCATGACTCAGTAGAACCAAATGAACTTTGGCATATAAGGCTTGCACATGTGCATTACAGAGCACTACCACTTGTAAGCAAAGCTATTGAAGGTCTTCTAGAAATGCATACAAAACATGATGGTGTTTGCAAAGGATGTGCAAAAGGAAAGAACACAAAGAAGACATTTCCAAGTAGCGAGAGCAAGGAAAAAGGAAACTTGGAAATCATCCACTCCAATGTATCCGGTCCAATGTCATCTAGTTCATTAAGCGGGTATGTATACTATGTTTCTTTGATTGATGATTTTTATAGGAAGACATGGATATACTTTATGAAGAACAAAGATAAAGTATTCAGCAAGTTCAAGGAATTCAAAACCTTGATCGAGAACCACACAGAAAAGAAGATCAAGATTTTTCGATCAGATGATGGCGAAGAATTCACATCGAATGAATTCAAAGACTTATGCAAAGATTCAAGGATTAATGGGGAGTTAACCACTCCATATAATCCACAACATAATGGAGTTGCAGAAAGGAAGAATAGAACAGTCATGGAAGCTGCAAGGGCTATGCTTCATGATCAAGATCTTCCCATGCATCTATGGGCAGAAGCTGCCAGAACAAAGGTGTATGTACATAACCGTACTCCACACAGAATACTCGAGAATAAGACACCTGAAGGAGTCTTTTTCGGCAAGAAACCAAAAGTCAACCATCTCAGAATATTTAGCTGTCCAGTGTACATACACATTCCGAAAGAAAAGAGGACAAAGTTAGATCCTTCAGGAAAGAAGGGTATATTTGTGGGATACTCTGAAAGCTCGAAGGCTTACAGAATATACTGCCCAGGATTCAAGAAGATCGACATCAGCAGGGATGTGACATTTGACGAAGAATCAACTTACAACAAATCCAGAAAGAGACCTGCTGAAGAACCTGAAGAAACAGAAGCATCCAGAGTTCATGACACAACCATGAACGAAGAACATCAAGAAGAAGATCCAGAAATAGAAGAACCTCAAGAACCTGTAGATCTACCTTAGGAGAAGAATCCTCACAAGAGGAAACCTGCTTGGGTACAAGAAGCTATCCAAGGTGCAGAAAGATATCGGGCTCCAAAAGAATCACACAGAGAAAGGAAAAGAACCAGGTCTTGTTCCAGTTATGTAGCCTTATTATGTGATTTAATTGATAAAGAACCTTCCAACTATGAAGAAGCGACATAAAAGAAAGAATGGAAGGATGCTATGAATGAAGAGTACCAATCGATCATGAAGAATGATGTTTCGGATGTTGTCCCAAGACCTGAGGGGAAGTCTATGGTGACTTCCAAATGGATCTACAAGATCAAGCATGCTATAGATGGAAACATAGAAAAATATAAAGCAAGATTCATGGCTCGTGGATTCTCTAAGAAAGAAGGAATAGATTATGAAGAAAATTTTACACCTGTATCCAGATACACTTCCATCAGATCAGTACTTTCTCTGGTTGCAGTGATGAAATGGAAGATACACCAGATGAATGTCAAGACTGCTTCTTGAATGGTGTAGTAGAAGAGGAAGTGTATGTGGAGTAGCCACTCAGTTTTGAGACACATGACAGGGAGTCTCATGTGTGTAGATTGAAGAAAGCCTTGTACAGTTTGAAACATGCACCCAGGACATGGTACAAAAGAATTGACAACTTTTTATCCAGTTTGGGCTTTACCAAGAGTAAAGCAGATTCCAATCTTTACTACAAGGTTGAATATGGGAATCCAGTGATGCTCCTAGTATATGTAGATGATTTGTTTGTAACAGGTATGGATGGGTTGATTGCTGATACGAAGCGAAAGATTGCTACCGAGTTCGAAATGAAGGACTTGGGTATGATGCACTATTTTCTAGGCATGGAGGTGTGGCAGAATGCGGATGGAATCTTCCTCGGATAAGGGAAGTATGCAGTAGAGATATTGAAGAGTTTGGCATGATGGACTGCAAGGCCTTAACCACACCTATGGCATCGAACCTGAAGCTATTGAGTGATTCTTCATCTGAGTCAGTTGATGCCACGATGTATCGTCAGATGATTGGGTCCTTGATGTACCTGATGAATACGAGACCATATATTTTATTTGCTGTGAACACCTTGATCCACTTCCTGACAGATTCGAGACATGTTCACTTGATTGTTGCAAAGCATATTCTGAGGTATCTAAAGGGTACAGTTGATTATGGGTTCAAGTATAAGGCTGATCAGAATATTAACCTAGAGTGTTATGTTGATTCAGATTCGGAAGGAGTGACATCGATAGGAAGAGCACTTCAGGGTGCTGCTTCAGTATGGGATCGGGTGTGATCTCTTGGTTTAGTAGGAAGCAATCTTGTGTGAAACTGAGTATAGCTGAAGCAGAGTATGTCATAGCTTATTCAGCTAGTTGTGAGGCAATATGCCTAAGGAAGCTACTTTATGATTTATTTGATGTCAAGTTAGATGCTACTTGTATATATTGCAACAACCAGAGTTGTGTGAAGTTGTTAGAGAACCAGTGTTCCATGACAAGTCGAAGCATATCGAGATCAAGTATCACTATATCAGGGATATGGTGCAGAGAGGAGCAGTGAAACTCCAATATGTTGCGACAGATGAATAGATAGCTGATGTGTTGACTAAGCCATTGGCCAGGGTGAAGTTTGAGTACTTCAGGGAGAAGCTTGGTGTTCTCCAGATCGAGATTCCTCCCAAGAGGAAGTGATGACTCCGTGATGAGACCTTCTGACATGGTGAGAGGATTGGTTCCTTATGTTATCTCCCAAAATAATTTATTTCGATAGTATGAAGGGTATGAATATCACTGACAGTTTGAAAGCCTCTATTTTTTTATTTGGGTAAAAAATTTCACAAGTTGTAGCTTTCGGTGGCTTAGGCGAGGCTCAAAACATCTCATTAGCCACCAAAAAGGGGTTTTCTTTGACAGATTAAGAAGTGCAACATATACACTGACCACCGAAAGAACAACAAAATTCCCCCCTCATGTTTTTACACTACAATGACAAGCTTGGGAAATTACGCAGGTGCAATAAGAGCTCAAAAAACTGAAATTATATATGAAATGAGTCATTTAATGACTTCTATTAATCAGTTCCAAACACTTATGCGGCAAGACACAGATGGGCGTTGGATACATGTGATGGAAATGGTTTCTTACTTGACGAATCTTATTTTGGTGTATGATGAAATACAAAGCTCGCCCGAAATTTTTTCTTTTGACAACAGATTGGAGGTTTAGTCCTCTACGACACCGATGTTTCAGAGATTTAGTCCTCTATGTCACTGCCACTTAGTGGCTTGAGGTTCTGATTATGAAGCTAGTGGTTTAAAGCTCCGACACTATGGCGTCGTTCCAGTCTAGAGCTCTAACAAGATAGTGGCTAGAGCTTCTGATCGCCGATCGTGAAGCTAGTGGTTTAAAAGCTCCGACATCGTGGCAGCATTCTGGTCTAAATTTTCGATGCATTGGTGGTGATAGGTTCCAATCGCTGACAATTAGTGGTTTAAAGCACCGACATTGCAGCAACATTCAGATAAGAAGTTTTGACGCGCTAGTGGCTTGAGGTTCCGATCGCTGATCATCAGTGGTATGAGGTTTCGATCGCTAACAAATAGTTTTGTGGCTTGAGGTTCCGATCACGAAGCTAGTGGTTTAAAGCTCTGACACTGCGGCGGCGTTTCGGTCTAGAGCTCCGATGGGATAGTGGCTAGAGATTTCGATCACCGATCACGAAGCTAGTGGTTTAAAAGTTCCGACACCATGGCAGCATTCCAGTCTATAGTTTCGATGCATTAGTGGTGATAGGTTCTGATCATCGACAATTAGTGGTTTAAAGCGCCGACATTGTGGCAGCGTTCAGATAAGAAGTTTTGATGTGCTAGTGGCTTGAGGTTTCGATCGCCGATAGCGAAGCTAGTGGTTTAAAGCTTCGACACTACAGTGACGTTCTATTCTAAAGCTCCGATGGGATAGTGGCTAAGCTTCCGATCGTCGATCGCGAAGCTAGTGGTTTAAAAGCTCCGACATCGTGACAACGTTCACATAAGAAGTTTCGATGGGACAGAGGACAGAGCTTCCGATCGTCGATGTAGAAACCATTGTGACGCTTCCAACACTACGGCATCATTCAGGCTTGGGGCGCCGATGGGTTAGAGGTTATAACTTCTGATCACCGACCGCGGCAGCAGGGTAGAAAACTCTAGTGGATTAAGCAAGAAAGGTGACGTCAGTTAATCGCCAAAACACTGGCTTTTGGCGAAAAATTTACATTGGACCAGCAGCAGTGATCACTAGCAGCTACTTCAGTTATTTAATGTTCATGCAGTGAACTAGATCTCTGTCATAGTTTGGAAAATAGTTATCTAGGGTTTGAAACCCTAATCTGAAAAAACTATCACTGCTGAATATTTTTGTGAAAACAGGTGGAGGTTTCAGGACCTGTCATTTTTTTAGAAGGCTATAAAGCCCAAGATCGATGTTATAATAAAGGTTCAAATTTGGGGATTTATAAGCCCATAATGCTTTCAAGCTTCTCATTTTACTTGTTCATGATATAAGCTCTTTTGTTGTGATTTGTTCAGCCATCATCTCTTTCTTTACTGTATTTATGCCTAAATGTGTATTTAGGTCATTTTCAGATTGATTAAAAAGCTGATAGCTATCATCCTATTGGTTTGTTAGTGCGATTTGATTGATAAATACCATCCTCATCAGGATTTATCCATTTATATGCATGTGTTTTGTATGTAATTCTACTAGCCTGGTGTGTTCTCCATCCCTGCACCCTATTGTCGAACTTTTGAACAATCGTAACTAAAAGCCTTGTAAATGAGTGAGTTTTATGCATGCCTTGAGAGTGGAAAGGTTATATAGGTCAACTGACTTGATCCGTATCAGAAAACCCCAAAAACATTGTAAGTTACCAAGCATCCTTGATCTACAACCTAGAGGAGTTTCCTGGAGTGATAACAAATTGGTGCCATTGCCTAGGAGAGGAGATTGAAGCTCAGTTTCCTTGGGAGACGACATAGATCCATGCTTTGATGATAGAAAAGGATTGGACACTATTATGGTTGTAATCATCTATCTGGTTACTCCATTGATATAAGGTGGCTTCAAGAAGACCAAGTACCAGAGCAAACCCAGAGGGGCCACTAGCAACACCAGTTTCAGATCCAGAAGAAACTTTGAGGAAAGCTAGGGATTTACTAAGACAGATCTCCAAAGCTGCAAGGGGAGCTACATTAGGTATTTCCAGAGGTATTTCTACTGTTATATCAAATAGAACTCCATTTATAAGTAAATCAAATTTTTTTAGGGTTGAGGAATCTTCAAGCATTGCTGCTCGTGAAGATCTCATCCCTGGCGACTCCATTGAAGAACTGTGGCTCCGCGAAGGTCTCATACCAAAGAAAATCAAGAGAGGCCACCATCAACACCTGTTGTAGACCTAGAGAAGATCATCAGAAAAGGAAGAGCTCTACAAAGGAAAATTTCCAGAGCAGCAAGGACATCTAGATCAGATTTGTTGATAAAGGGAGAAGAAAACCTATCCCTACTGCTGGGTTAGATTTACAAAGACTTTTATTTCCCTGATCCATCCTAATATCCATTGGGGAGGACCTGGTTGATAAAAGATGAAGAGGTTGAATTCAAAATCCAGGTACCAGTTCAACAGTTTGCTTTATGAATTGTTGTTATTTTTTATCAACTCCTTTATAATTTTCCCTTCACATGTTAAAAGAATTATCCTATGTTTTATATATTCTGAATATTATTAGCCATCTTTTATAAATCCATCTGTAGAAGAATATTTGCAGCCTGCTTGTATTGTAGAAGGTGAATCAGTGTTTTTGCCACAGTTCATTTTTAAAAATGACCTTTGTATCCAAATTCCTTCTAAATCTAATTAGCCATGTAACCTTGAAGAAACCAAAACTGATTCAAAACCTATGCAGAGCTCAACACTCCTTGCCATAACCGTTGAACCTTGTCAGCAGATTGTTATCCCTCATGATCAGCCCACAACCTTTCAAATCAAAATCAGGATGAAGATGTTTAAGCCATTAAAACTGCCCTCTCGACTTCATCCTTATCCTCTTGACTGTTATGAATATCTCCCTTGGTTTTTCGGAGAGAAACAAGCTACAACGGAAAGGCACTTGGAATCTTTCGAAGATTTTATTGACTGTTTTCAGATTGTTCATGAGGATGTAATCATGAGATTTTTCTCTAAATTGTTGATTAGAGATGTTGCGATATGGTTCAAGAATTTAAGAGCTGACTCTATTGGCTCTTGGACAGAATTCACTAA
Organism: Pseudotsuga menziesii; assembly: GCA_001517045.1. Lineage (NCBI taxonomy): Eukaryota > Viridiplantae > Streptophyta > Pinopsida > Pinales > Pinaceae > Pseudotsuga > Pseudotsuga menziesii. The sequence continues at coordinate 679,473 of LPNX010933063.1, forward strand.
TGCATTTTTGAAGCATTGGGGTGAGAACAAATCTCTTGATTTGTATCTCGCTGATTTCTATGCTTTGAAGAGAGAGGCAGATGAAACTTTGCCTATCTTCAATAGAAGATTCTACAACACTTATCATGATATGCCTTTAGATATCTATCCCACAGAGACAACTGCCATTATGTATTATGTGATGGGACTACATTCAAAACTTGCCCTTCTTCTGCTAGAAAGGAAATATTCATCTTTAAGCATTCAGTTTGAAGATGCTTTATAGGTGGAGGAAAACATTTGTGCTTCAAGGAGAATCCCAAAGCATTTTGATTTTGAAAACCATCATTTAGTTGAGCCAGATAAACATCAGTATGATTCATATTTTGAACGGAAAGATTATGAGTCTAAAGCAGATTTGAAATAGCAGCAATTATGTGAGCTCCTTTCAGATTTAGAATCAGATTCTTCAGTGTTTGCAAAGTACTCCCAAGACATGTATGAATATGGATTTTATGATCAGTTTGCAAACCAGGATGGGCCTATGGTAATTGAATATTGTATAGGAAATTATATTTTTTCAACTGATCTTTATTCATATGATGTAAACCTTGTTTTATCATCCTATTGTGAGCGCTATTCTCAAAAGGAAATTTTAATGATTGATGATCAAGATTTGATCATAAGAGAACAAGAAGGTTTAGATCATCTGTTGAGCTTGCATTTTGATCTGATAAAGGTTGAGAATTCCACATGCAACATTGACATCAGTGAAGGAAAAGATCAGCAGCATAGAAAGGTATTTCTTGTTGGCTTTTATGACCCCTTTGCTGACTATCTATAACTTATGAGCAGCATAGATATCAAAATATTTTTGTCAGATGATAGCTGGTTCTGTCACCCTTCGAAACTACATTGCTGCATGCTAGGGTTTCATTTATTTTTTGGGTCAAGATCAAAGATAAGTTCAGCAGATCAGCTTCTGACTCGGCTTCATTGGAAGCATGATGTCACATGATAAGAAGACTCTAGTGATTAGAATTAAGAGTAGGAGTAGATAGGAAAATAAGTTCTTAATATGAGTAGCTAGGTCATTTTTAGTTGTTTTCATGAATAAGAAAAGTGGGCCACATGAAGATTGCAGCATATCAGTTTTAAAAGAGAAATGACTCCATGCCCAATGGAACACTAGAAGAGAGCTTAAATTATTGTTTTTCAGGAAAGATATTTTGGTCTAGGGTTCTTGGGACCTCACTGGGAGGTTCCCATCCCCAAGTAGGAGCCAAATTTTATCTCCCAAAATAAATTATTTTGATAGTATGATGGGTATGACTATCACTGATAGTTTGAAAGCCTCTGTTTTTTTATTTGGGTAAAAAATTTCACAAGTTGTAGCTTTGGGTGGCTTAGGCGAGGCTTAGAACATCTCATTAGCCACCAAAAAGGGGTTTTCTTTGGTAGATTAAGAAGGAGTGCAACATATACACTGACCATCGAAAGAACAACAAAATACCGCCCCCATGCTTTTACACTATAGTGACAAGCTTGGGAAATTACGCAGGTACAGTAAGAGCTCCAAAAACTGAAATTATATATGAAATGAGTGATTCAATGACTTCTATTAATCAGTTCCAAACACTTCTGTGGAAAGACATGGATGGGCATTGGATACACATGATGGAAACGATTTCTTACTTGACGAATCTTATTCTGGTGTATGATGAAATACAAAGCTCGCCTGAACTTTTTTCTTTTGACAGCAGGTCAGAGGTTTAATCTTCTATGACGCCGACGTTTCAGAGATTTAGTCCTCTATGTCACTGCCACTTAGTGGCTTGAGGTTCCGATCGTGAAGCTAGTGGTTTAAATCCCCAACACTGCGGTGACGTTCCAGTCTAGAGCTCCAATGGGATAGTGGCTAGAGCTTCCGATCGCCGATCGCGAAGCTAGTGGTTTAAAAGCTCCGACACCATGGTTGCGTTCCGGTCTAAAGTTCCGATGCATTAGTGGTGATAGGTTTCGATCCTCGACAATTAGTGGTTTAAAGTGCCGACATTGCAGCATCGTTTAGATAAGAAGTTCCAACGCGCTAGTGGCTTGAGGTTTCGATCACCGATCATCAGTCGTCTGAGGTTCTGATTGCGAAGCTAGTGGTTTAAAGCTTCGACATTGCAGCGATGTTCCGGTCTAGAGCTTCGATGGGATAGTGGCTAGAGCTTCCGATCACCAATTGTGAAGCTAGTGGTTTAAAAGCTCCGACATCGTGGCAGCGTTCCGATCTAAAGTTTCGATGCATTAGTGGTGATAGGTTCGGATCATCGACAATTAGTGGTTTAAAGCACTGAAATTGTGGCAATGTTCAGATAAGAAGTTTCGACGCACTAGTGGCTTGAGGTTCCAATTGTCGATTGCGAAGCTAGTGGTTTAAAGCTCCGACACTGCGGTGACGTTCCAGTCTAAAGCTCCGATGGGATAGTGGCTAGAGCTTTCGATCACCGATCGCGAAGCTAGTGTTTTAAAAGCTCCGACAACATGACATCGTTCAGATAAGAAGTTTCTATGGGCTAGAGGATAGAGCTTCTGATCCCCGATGTAGAAATCATTGTGACACTAGAATTTTGATATGTTGACACTACGATAGCATTCAGCCCTAGGGTACCGATGAGTTAGAGGTTATAACTTCCGATCACCAACTGTGGTGGTAGGGTATAAAATTTCAACGGATTAAGCAAGAAAGGTCACGTCGGTTAACTGCCGAAACACTGGCTTTTGGTGGCAAATTTACACTAGCCTAGTAGCAGTGATCACTAGCAGCTACTTTAGTTATTTAATGTTCACTCAATGAACTAGATCTCCATCATAGTTAGATAAATAGTTAGCTAGGGTTTGAAACCCTAATCTAAAAAAACTATCACTGCTGAGTATTTTTTTGAAAACAGGTCGAGGTTTTAGGACCTATCATTTTTTTAGAAGGCTATAAAGCCCAAGATTCATTTTATAATAAAGGTTCAACTTCAGGGATTTATAAGCCGATAATGCTTTCAAGCTTCTCATTTTACTTGTTCATGATATAAGCTCTTTTGTTGTGATCTGTTTAGCCATCATCTCTTTCTTTACTGTATTTATGCCTAAATGTGTATTTAGGTCATTTTCAGATTGATTAAAAAGATGATAGCTGTCATCCTATTGGTTTGTTAGTGCAATTTGATTGATAAATACCATCCTCATCAGGATTTAGCCATTTATATGCATGTGTTTTGTATGTAAGTCTGCTAGCCTAGTGCGTTCTCCATCCCTACACCCTATTGTCGAACTTCTGAGCAATTGTAACTAAAAGCCTTGTAAATGAGTGAGTTTTATGCATGCCTTGAGAGTGGAAAGGTTATATAGGTCAACTGACTTGATCCGTATCAGAAAAACCCAAAAACATTATAAGTTACCAAGCATCCTCGAGCTACAACCTAGAGGAGTATCCTATAGTGATAACAATTTCCATGGTCAGATGTAAGTGCTGTGCCCTTCTGACATGGTGAGAGGATTGGTTCTTTCCATGGTCGAATGTAAGAGGTATGACATGGTGATAAGATTGGTTCCTTCCATTGTCAGATGTATGTGATGATCCCAAATCCATCATGAAAAAGGGCTAGCTCTGTGAAGACACATCTAGTATGAAAAAGGACTAGCTCTGTGTATATCCCACATCTAGCATAAGAAAGGGTTGGCTCTATGAAGACACATTTAGTATGAAAAGGGACTATCTCTGTGTAGATCCCACATCCAACATGAAAAAGGGATGGCTCCGTGAAGGCACATCTAGTATGAAAAAGTACTAGCTTTGTGTAGATCCCACATCTATCATGAAAAAGGACTAGCTTTGTGAAGACTCATCTAGTATGAAAAAGGACTGGCTCTGTGTAGATCCCACATCTAGTATGAAAAAGGAATAGCTCTATGAAGACTCATCTAGTATGAAAAAGGACTGGCTCTGTGTAGATCCCACATCTAGTATGAAAAAGGACTAGCTCTGTGATGACTCATCCAGTATGAAAAAGGTCTGGCTCTGTGTAGATGCCACATCTAGTATGAAAAAGGACTAGCTCTGTGATGATACATCCAGTATGAAAAAGGACTGGCTTTGTAAATGTACATCCAGCATGAAAAAGGGCTGGCTATGTAGAACTTCCTATGACGAGAAGAATCAAGAGATAGCACCCGTGATGATCCAGATCGAGTGATGATGATCCAGATCCAGTGATGATGATCCAGTAGAGATGATCTAGCAGTGATGATCTAGATCGAGTGATGATCTAGATCAAGATGAAGATGACTTGAAGATGAAGATAACTTTTAAGATGAAGATGACTTGAAGATGAAGATGACTTAAATATGAAGATGACGAGAACTCATTGATGATCCAGATGAGACAAAGAAGAAGACCCATGTTGATAAATTGTGTCGAGAGAATACCTTCCTAGTTAAGAGGGAGTGTTGATGTATTTGTAACTTTAGAATGTATTCACTTGTATATCTTATGTCTTGTACCCCGATGTTTATTCTGGGAAGTGTCTATAATGTATTTAAGTCATGTCATGCCCCGATGTTCCTATCAAGAGATTCAATAATGTAAGCAATTCATGTCAATTCATTGTGGGTAACCCTCCTATTGTTCAAGGGTTAAAGTCCCCGCAGTTTCGGGGCCCTAGGATTATTAGAATCTCCTAGAGAAGTCGTCCCTAGTGAGTTATTATCAAGTCGGGAATTAGTATAAATAGAGAGTGAGCCTCTCTATTTACCACACTCTCACTCACACTTAGTTGTCGTGCATAGATGAGGGAGAATAAGTTGCTGTGGCTAGAAAGAAAGAGGCTACTGCTGTTGGGAGATCATCTTATTCTTTTGGGGTTTTACTTTTGGTGTTGATTATATCTCTGAGGAAGTTGTGGGGTTTTCTCCATTTATGGTTTCCCCGAGGAAAAACATTGTGTTCATTGCCTTGTGTTTGATTGCTCTGCTTGTTATTCTCTCAGTTAAATATCCTAATATAATGCTAGATTAAATGATAAAAATCTAACAGTTTGGTAATTCCCAGCAATCCATAATTAGCATTTACCTGACCTTACACCATTGGAGGCTTTCCCCTTCTCACAAGGACTAATTTGATCATAAATTGTTCTAAAGAACTTAAACATACATTAGCACAGTTAATATTTACCAAATACATGTTTAATTTAAATCTAGAGCAACAAATAATGACAATGAAATTACAGGTTATAACTAGAACCTATGTCGAGGATCTAATTGCTACCAGGTCAAGGTGTTTAACTTGTCAAATCATTAACTTGTATAAAAAATAAATTTCTTTGAAATGAGTCCATATTATAATCCAAGACTATAAAATTATAAGTAAAATATATGCTTGACATGGTATTTGCCTATAAATGTATAAGGCATGGTATGGCTGAAAGGTAAACTGAACAAATCATGTGCTTGCAATCCGATCATTTTTCTATAGAATAAAATAGAATATTTCTAGTTATGTCCCACAGAGACCCTTTAGGATCTACAACAAGAGATCATTTTTCAGATTCAGAAGTCAAATACCACTAACCATTTAAAGAATTAGCACATGTTCATTCCATGAAAAATGAGCAATAATGCATGCACAGAGAGACACAGAAACAATAGAAACAAGATGTAAGTTGAAAGCATAGATTTGACATGGAAACATAACAATATAAGAAAAATTACTTTTGCATCTGGAAATGAGATCAACCTTTTAGAATATAATCGCTTTTTAGAATCAAAGAGGAAATGCCACCAAACCAAAAGTGCTTACAGTTCTCTATATGCCCAAAACAACTCCTCCATCTAGTGTTTCATCTCTTTAGTACATCCCTCAAGAGATGTATTTAGCTTCACCAATTCATCTCATTGCTAATTTTGCCTTAATAAGAATAATACTTGGACCAATCTGTATCTTGGATTTCTCAGCACTTACAGCAGAGATCTTGGATTTAACATAGTGTGCATTGGTGATGAAAGACTTCCCATCCTTGATCAATATGTTCTAATCCTTGATCAAGTGGTATTGGTTTTCTCTCATTTCCACTTGTTATTTCATCTCTTTAGTACATCCCTCAAGAGATGTATTTACCTTCACCAATTCATCTCATTGCTATTTTTTCCTTAATAAGAACAATACTTGGACCAATCTGTTTCTTGGCTTGCTCAACCCTTATCGCATAGATATTGGATTTAACATAGTGTGCATTGGTGATGAAAGACTTCCCATCCTTGATCAAGTGGTTCTCATCCTTGATAAAGTGATATTGGTTTGCTCTCATTTCCACTTGTTATTTCCCTCCTTGGAAGTGTCTTAGTGGTCTCTCTTTTTGGATATAGAAAGAAAGGAAGAACAATGAGTGCATTCCCTGCAATCAGGATAATAAAAAATGTTATGTAAATCACTTTGAATCCTCAAAAGCGAGGATGAATAAAGAATTAGTGTTATTGTAAATTAAAACATGGAAATACAGAAAACAAAAATTGTAGCGGACAAGTAGAAGCCATAGCATCAAGATTCAAATATGATTAGGAATCGAAATATAGTACTAGGGAAGTATACATCTCACATAGACAAAAATACGCATTTTGTTTCAAAGTTTACAAGAATTTCAGCCTCAACAATGAGAAATAAATCAGAAAAAAAAATTCATTTTGGGAAAATTTGGCAATGCACTTTATATTTGTAGTTCTTATTAGTTTTAAAAAAATATTTTTGGTGTCTTTGGGTTGTTGTTTTTTGGTGTTTATGGGTATACACTGTACATGTATCAAATACATGAGGTATATTATAAAAAACAATAAAAAAGTAGGTTGAATGCTGAATCTTGCTACTGTGGTAGAGACCATTCAATTCATCATTATTTTCAAACTTATACACCGGCTGAATCATAGACAAAAATAATTTCTCCTTTATTGCGCCAAGATTCAAAGGTCTAAGATAATTTTCCATCCAGTCCCATGACCAAAACAACAAGAGAAAGAACACAATAAAAATTAGTGTTATCTAGGCTTTCAAGCAAACTAACAAGAATGCACCAGATAAAGCTTGAATCCATTCCCTTTTAGGTTTCAAGGATTGGCCAAAAGAGACAACAAATAAATGAGTGTCGAAGTCTTAACCCTGTATAAAAGGTTTTGAATTTTGCATGATACCATAGCTTGCATCCTTCAATTTGATTGATTCTAGAAGGGATAGTTTATGAAGCTTTAAGTATGTGATTGGTAGAAAGATTCAAAAGCAAGGCTTCAGAAACATGTTCTGTAACAAATGCAAAGATTAGAGCATTTTAGGAAAGATTTTAAAATTCTCTTAGATGGCAGAATGAGGGCAATGAATGGATGCAGTTGATAGTTGAAGTTTCATCTTAAAATGTTTCAAGGCTTAATTATTTCTATGACCGAGACACAAAAAAAAATGTTGTAACATAACCATGACATTAAAACCAATGGTTAAAGGTTTTAATATGGATTATAGTTTCTATGATCAATAACACATGAATAAAGACCTGATAAAAAATCTCTATATTCATGTTTTGAGTATTTAACCCTAAACAGAAAAAGAACAAATGGAATTAAAAATTGAAGTGTCACCTAAAATTTTTGAAGAATAAATTTTAAGCCCATAATCTCCAACAAATTCATGAAGGTTTGAAAAATTTATCCTCAATACCAAATATTACAACCATACCATGGGATTAAATCCATGTGACTGATTGCTGTAAGCCCAAGCAACAAATTGTCAAATTAAAGGCACAAGTTTTCAATACACCGAGCATGCACAATAGCCGAAAATGAAAAACCATAGCATACTATAAGGAAATCAAATTGGATTCCCATATGTTGAGACATATGTTCCATTGTTTCACTTGAGAAGAATAGAGCTGCATGAAATTTTTTCAGACTTACTGGTGAGATTAGGTGGAAAAAGGAACAACATGAATACTTGAATCCCTACCCTGAAATTTTGTAAAACAATTTTTTAAATTTTTTTTATCATGGCTTTGGTTTTGAATCTACATATGTGGATTTATTCTTTTAAGCTATTTTTTTAGGGTCTCACTAGCCACAATGTGGCCCTTGAGGAGTTACTAAATGCTGTCACACTAGAGAATTATTTATATCATGTTCATGCTCAAAGTATAAAACAAGAGCATGACAAGTAACGTAAATTACTGCCATTAGTCTTGAAGAAATATCTAAATAAGATCATACAACAAAATCATGACATTAAATAATAAAATGTACATTTATAACACATAAATAAACAAATATATGAGATCAAAGATAAACCTATAGCTCAAAAAATTCCCTTTTCTTCTGATTCATACAGGAAAACAAACAATGGACACGTAAAATTATAGATTGAAACATTACCTCGATTTTTTTTCCATTTTTATGCCTCGATTTGAGGGGATTATGCCACAAATGTAAGAAACTAAACTCAAATAAAACAATTCTGAAAAGAATAAACCCCTAACAAAAATAACAAATATACGAGAACAATGATAAAATCTATAGCTCAAAATTTATGTTTTCCTCCAATTTCAAAACAAGTTCCACTACATGAATTTATAGATAGAACTCTTACCTCACAAATTTTGCAATTGTCTATCAAAAATATATCTTTACTGTGGCTTGGGACAGTGCGAGTCCTAGATTAACAGTGATTAGTTCACCAACCAAAATAATAATTTCCAATTTTCATACAGCAACCAATAAACGATTTAACAAGATAAATCATTAAACAAATGGATAGCATATTGAAATCAAAGATTTTGATTTTAAATTGATGAGGCACAATGCTCAAAAGGTGGCATATAATCAAGTGCAAAGTCCTATATTAACAGAGATTTGTTCACCAACCAATTTTTTTTTTTACAAATTTTCATATAGCTAAAAGATGAAAGATTTATCCCAACTTAATTTTTTTCAGAGATAAATTATCAAACAAATGGACAACGTATTAAAAACCAAAGATTTGATTTTAATTGGTGAGTTACAAAGCTGAAAAAGTAACTTTGTATCTATTAGAGACCTAAAGTTTTACTGTGGCTTAGAAGATTACACCAATCGTTTATGAATTTTCAATCATCATAGTTAATATTTCTATAACTAAACGTATAAAATGGCATGGATGATGATGTAGGAACATCTACTCCATGAGGCAATTTTAAATGTAAGTCAGACCTTAGGGTCTTGACCAATGCCCAAAAGGGGGTTCTTTGTAAAATGTTTGTGTAAATGTTAAAGTTTCTAGATTAGGGTGTAGAAGTTTTCAATTAGCTGAAGGATTTGTTGTGTGATTCACTAATGGGATGAGTTCGAAATGTCTATTTTTAGGATCAGTTTGCTGGTTAGTAGGAAACAATCAGTAATTTCAGGAAGTTAGTTAGTGTACGAGTTGGAGGCTCGATTTGTTAGAGGATACAATGTAATCATACAGGCATGAAAGGAGGGGAGGGAGGAAGATGACCAAACAACGAGTATGAAAATAAAAAAATTCGTCAATTTCTATGTGCTCTTATATAGTCTATGTGAAGGTATTTGAGCTTTGATGAATGCTAGTTTTTGTAAAAGAATTTAGCTATGCATACACCTTGATGAGAAGACAGACTATTTAGGTGTAATTCAGGTAGTGAACTCGATTTGTGATTTGGGAGTTCTGTGAAGCTTTGATGAAGGGAGATTGGTGAATTTGTGTTGTTCCTGTCAATAATGTGTATTTGGAAATAACACTTTCTCTAATTTGTTATTGGATACTACATATGTGTAACCAATATCCTAGTCTGTTTGTAAAGTAATCAGAGGCATTATACACTTCTCTATTTGATAGAAGGAACAACATAACCACCTACATACTATGCATTTGGAGTATGGTAAGGATTATTCTTTATTAAGAGTTTAGTTTAATTATATTCATGGGATTTATTGAAGGATCGTGGAAAGAATCATATTTACAAACAGAGTCAATGAGAATGAGACTAGAATGGTGAAGTCAATAGATTGGATGGAGATCGAAGGTTTGAGTGGGGTTAGCAAATGCACCCAACTGAGTGCGTCTGTGTTTTGGGTTGAAGATGATGGGAATTGAGGAGATAGAGTAGGGGTTTTGAAGATCCTTGCATTATTTGGTATCAGAGCTGGTATGCTCCTTGGAAGAAGAAATTAGAGTTGGTTTTCTCTTAGCAAATTTGTTCTTGAGAAGATATCAAAGTGCAGAATGCTATTTGGGGTAAAGACTTGAGTTCTTGGAGAGAGTTAAAAAAAATAGAATTGTTTATTAAGGTTACATGAGAAGTGACTCTTCAAGATCGAGGAGAAGTACTCTTTGAGGGAGAAAAGTTAGAATTTGGAAATTTTGAACTATGAAGAGGAAGACAAGTAGAATAGTTGCCACGCTATGCAATAAAGAATTCACAAACATGAAAACAATTCTAGATAAGGATATAGAGTTGGGGAAAAATGTTTGAGATTGGTAAGTGCATATGGTTTTATTATTTTGAATGTACAAAGAGTGGATGTGTATATTCTTAATAATGTAGCATATGGAAGATATAGCGACAGTGAAGGAGACAGGGAAGCTGTTAAGAGTTTGCAACAACAGATTGCATACAAGAAGATAATTTGATCAAGACGCAGAGTTAAGAGTTTCTTGAGGAAGTGGTAAGTCAATTTGTCTTTACTTTTAAATCTTGGTGAAAATATGTTTGTTTGATGAAGGTAACATCTAGGAGTTGATTAAAATTTTAAATTGTAATGAAGTAACAGAGAGAAATTTGGTGGAGAAATTGTGACAAGGAGTGATGTGACAAATACGAATTAAAATTGGAAAGCAAAGAGGATGGTGAAGTTCCTGAAGCAAGGTGACTACAAGAGAAATCCTAGGAAGAGTATTGGAAGCTCTAAAGGTTCAGGGAGAGAGAACCAGTAAAATACCAAAAGGAAAGACTTAGAGGAATCTTGGTGAGGTTTTTGTGGCAGGGTGAAAGAAAATTGCCACTGCAGAGGGTAGGAATGCAGTTCACATTTGGTTTAAGGAAAATCAGGGAAGAACATATGACTATTAGTAGTCATGCTATGGGTTCAAGAATAATTCATAGTGAAAAATGAGAAGATTTCAAAGCCATTGTCATAAAGAGAATGAGTCAAGAGACATTTGAGAGAGAGATGGATGAGATCAGGGAGAGTCTTACCAAGTTAATGGAGTTGTTACAAAGAAGCAAGGAAGAACAATACTATGAGTAGATATTGAGAAAGAAGAGGGTGAAATGGCCTGCTTTTTAGCTGAGATATAAGCAAGATCCATTTATTTGGGAATAAATAAGAGTGGATGAGCATGAAGAAGAGTTTTGCATAGGTAGACCTGAACAAGGTGAAATCCTTGGTGAAGAAGAGAGTGAGAATGTAGAAGAGAGACCTGATGAAAGTCTCAAGAATCATTGGAGAAATTTGGGACAATGAGCAAGGATAAAGGCATCAGCTGGGGTTGAAAGGCCTTATGTTTTTGAAACTAATGAAATGCTTGTGGATGCAGGTATAGAAGGTGATGAGTTACCTCATGAAGACAATATCAAGAAAGTTCCAATCAGTGGGCCTGTAGATGAGTTTCTTATAGCAGAAAAAAAATATAGAGATGTTGAAAATAAGTCTATTGTGAGTCTCATGGAATTTGTGGAAGACTCAAAGAAGCATGAAGGCTTGATGGTTTCAGGGAAATTAAATGAGACTAAAAAGCCTTATATATTGAATATTAGTAGTTGGTGTATGGTTATAGGATGTGGAAGTAATGTAAGTCATTAAGAATTGTTATGAATATTGAAAGGAGTAAATATGTGCTTCCTAAAGACATATGGGAAGAGCAAAGCCAAAATTTTGCTGAAAAGGAAAATGAGATAGCCTTGTCTCATATAGATGAACAATTCAAAAACCATATACATGTAGAGAAAAAAATTTCCAGTAGACCATCAAAGAAGTCCATTGCTACAATAAATAAGGTAAGTATGATTGTTGAGGATGGAAAACATAGAGGTGAAGTACATTTACTGAAAACTGTGTGGACTAAAAACCTAGAACAAAAAGTGACTTCAAAAGATGATCCTACAGAAGTTGGGGTCCAATGTTTAGATGAAATGTTTACAAAATATTTTAAAGAGGTTGAGTTGCAAAGGGAGATGCCAAGAGTAAATTGGTTGTAGGAATAACTCAAGAATACTGAGTATGATGTGACTGTTCACATTTGTGAACCTGAGCTAAGTGCAGTTTTTGGAAAGAGTGATGAAGGGAGATCAAGTGAGGATCTCATGAGATGCTTGGATGGTTCAAAATAGTAGGAGGTTATGCTGATAGAGGAATTCGATGGGGCTATAAATCCTTATGCTTTAAAAATTGACAATTTGTGTATGCTTGGAGGTTTTACAAGGGAGAGACAATATTTTGAAACTGGCTTAAAGATGGATGAAATATGTGAAGTGGAGTATGATGATGAATGCCTCTCAGATGTGGAAAGTTGTGAATGGTTGCAGCAAAAGTAGCTCATAGATTCATTACTTAATGAAGGAAAAGATAAGAATGGATAATGTGTCCCTAGAGAAGATGCGACAATTATGTTTTATGTTAAGAAACCTGTTATTATTGAGAACCAAGAGGAGTTGGCTTCCATAGGTGGCCAAAAGAAAGTTATAGGATAGTCATCCAAAGCTGTCATGAAGATGAAAGATCAGAATTCTATTTTGATAGAGAATGATGAACCATTGTCTCAAATAGGTAAGCTAATGGATTTGGGTAATATTTTTGATGAAGAACAATTGCAGCAGAAAGTAAATGCAGAAAATAGGGCAAAGATAGTGTTAGGATTATTAATCTTCCCTTGACCATACTGTCTATTTATATTATTTATCACAAATTAGGAACCTTAATTAATTATTTGGGTCCACTAGTGTTAGATTTTTATCTTTTAAGCTAGCATTAACTTAGGATCTTAACTGAGAGAATAACAAGCACAAAAATCAAACACATAAGACAATGAACACAAAGATTTTCCTTGGGGAAACCATAAAGGAGAAAACCCTGCAACTTCCTCAGAGATAGAATCAGCACCAATAGAAAATCCCCAAGAACAATAAGATGATTTCCCGATAGTAGTAGCCTCTTTCTTTCTAGCCCCAACAACTTCTTCTTCCTCAGCTATGCGCTACAGCTAAGTGTGGGTGAGTGTGTGATAAATAGAGAGGCTCACTCTCTATTTATACTAATTTCTGACTTGAAAATGACTCACTAGGGATGAATTCTCTAGGAGAGTCTAATAACCCTAGTTCCTTGGAACCGTGGGGACTTTAACCCTTGAACAATAGGAGGGTTACCCACAATGACTTGACATGACTTGTTTACATTATAGAACCTCCTGATAGGAACATCAGGGCATGACATGACTCAAATACATTACAGACACTTCCTAGAATAAACATCGGGGTACAAGACATAAAGTATACAAGTGAATACATTCCAAAGTTACAAATACATCAACACTCCCTCTTAACTAGGAACGTATTCTTTCGACACAATTTTCAGCACTGGTCTTCTTCTCTGTATCGATTGGATCATCTCATCATCTTCATCTTCAAGTTGTCTTCATCTTCTTTGTCTTATTCGTCTTCTTCATCTTCAAGTCTTCTTCTAAATCATATTCTTCTTCAAGTCTTCTTCAACACAGGATCTGGATCATCACCACTACTGGATCATCACTGCTGGATCATCATCACTGTATCATCATCAAATATGGATCATCACTTGATATAGATCATCAACAAGTATGTATCATCATCACATTTAGATCATCACTTAATCTGGATCATCATAATCGGTGCTATCTCTCAATTCTTCTCATCACAGGAAGTTCTACAGAGCCAACCCTTTTTCATGCTGGTTGTAGGCCTACCCTTCATGTAGGTATTCAATGCTTATATCTGACCCTAAGTCAGAATGGCCCACCCAGCTCTTACATCTGACCTCATCTTGTTAGAAAGGCACGCCTAACACTCACATCTAACCTCATCTTGCAAGAAATGCCTAGCACTCACATCTGACCATGTGTAAACACATCGTGCCAGAATGGCTCAGCACTTATATCCGACCATGTGTGAACAAACTGCATCAAAAGGGCCTTGCACTTACATTCGACCATGTTCGAAAACACCGCATCGGAAGGGCTTTGCACTTACATCCAACCATGTTTGAAAACACCACATCGGAAGGGCTCTGCACTTACATTCGACCATATGCGACCACACCACATTGAAAGGGCTCTAAGTCCCAGATTGAGGATTCTTGGTAACTGACCAGGTGCCTCCATTCTACCAAAGAATGGAAACTCATCACCAAGTTGAGTATTCTTGGTAACTGACCAGGTGCCTCCATTCCAAGAATGGCATTCAACAATTATATCTGATCATGTAGGAACCAATCCTATAGTCACATCAGAATGGCTCAACACTCACATCTGACATGGAAGGAACCAAATCCTCTCACCATGACAGATAGGCTCAGCCCTTACATCTGACCATGGAAGGAGACTAATCCTCTCACCATGTCAGAATGGCTCTAGGTCTTGATCTCGATATGCTTCGACTTGTCATGGAACACTGGGTTCTCTGACAACTTCACATAACTCTAGTTGTCGCAATATATACAAGTAGCATACAACTAGAGATAAAATAAATCAGATACTAGCTTTCTCAGCTACACTGCCTCACAACTAGCTGAACAAGCTGCGACATATTCTACTTCAGTTGTACTTATTGCCACATAGGACTGCTTCCTGCTAAACCAAGAAATCATACCTGATCCCATACTGAAGCAGCATCTTGAAGTGCTATTCCTATCGATGGCACTGCCTGTCCAATCTGAATCAACATAACCCTCCAGGTTAATCTTCTGATTTGCCTTGTACTTGAGCCCATAATCAACTGTACCCTTTAGGTACCTTAGAATATGCTTTTTAGCAATCAAGTGAACATGTCTCAGATCTGTTAGGAACTGGCTCGAGGTGTTCAAAGAAAAGCAAATATCTGGTCTCATGTTCATAAGGTGCATCAAGGACCCAATCATCTGACGATACATCATATCATCAATTGCTTTTGATGAAGCATCACTCACTAGCTTCAGGTTCGATGCCATAGGTGTGGTTATGGCCTTGCAGTCCATCATCCTGAATCTCTTCAGAATCTCTACTGCATACTTTCCTTGTCCAAGGAAGATTCCATCCACATTCTGCCACACCTCCATGCCTAGGAAATAGTGCATCATACCCAAGTCTTTCATTTCAAACTAGGCAACAAGATTCCTCTTCGTATTAGCAATCAACCCATACATACCTATTACAAATAGATCATCTACATATAGTAGGAGTATCACTGGGTTACCATCTTCAACCTTGTAGTAAATATTGGAATCTGCTTTACTCTTGGTAAAGACCAAACTGGATAGAAAGCCATCAATTCTGCCGTACCATGTCCTAGGTGCCTATTTCAAACCATACAGGGATTTCTTCAATATACACACATGAGACTCCCTGTAATGTGTCTCAAAACCGAGTGGCTGCTCCACATACACTTCCTCTTCTACTACACCATTCAAGAAAGCAGTCTTGACATCCATCTGGTGTATCTTCCATTTCATCACTGCAGCCAGAACAAGTATTGATCTGATGGAAGTCTATCTGGCGACAGGTGCAAAAGTTTCTTCATAATCTATTCCTTCTTTCTGGGAGAATCCATGAGCCACGAATCTTGCCTTATATTTTTCTATGCTACCATTGTATCATGCTTGATCTTGTAGATCCATTTGGAAGTTACGATGGAATTCCCTTTTGGTCTTGGGACAACATCCCAAACATCATTCTTCATGATCGATTGATACTCTTCGATCATAGCCTCCTTCCATTCTTTCCTTTCTGCCGCTTCTTCATAGTTGGAAGGTTATTTATCAATAATGTCACATAGAAAGGCAACATTAAATAGGTTAAGCAAGGTTTAACATTAAATAAGTCAAACTTAGCAATTAAGCCTGCATAATCTAAACTTCCTATATCTTCCAGAAGTGCATTACACTGTGAAGGACAACTTTGTAACACTTTTAAAGAGGACATAGGAAAAGTAGTCTGGGCCAAGTCCTCCACAACTGAGTAGTTGGGAGAATCCCTCATGTCAGGGTTGTGAAATGTCTTCTTCAAGACACCTTTTGGTATCTTCGTCACGGGGTAAACCAATTTTTCAATAGAAAGTGGCCCTGAAGCTTCGACAGGTTATTTGTCTTTCTGCGATGACTCAAGCTCATAGTATTTATTTTTGGTTTTCAATAAAGCATGGGATAAAACCATATTAATGTACGATTGATCAAAAAAGGAAGCATTCTGAGTTCCCCCAACATTCTTAGGATCGCTCGAAGTTGCATTTTGTCCCTGTGGGAAAAGGTCCTTGATCAGGACGATAATTTGTTGCTTCAACAACTTATGAGATTGCTCCATAAGGGACACTGAAAAGTTAAGTGGTAGTTTTGACAAAGCTTGCAAGGAGACTCAAGTATTTGTTTCTCAAGGGAATTCATAGTAGGTGACTCAACAGAACCAACAATTCCATTGACATGTGGCCCAGGCTTGGGTTTTCCAAAGTCAGTGTTAGAACTTGGTGCATTAGGTATAATTTCATAGATGATCCCAAACTGAGCATAAATAATATCAAGTTGATGGGACCTAAGGATGGATTCCTCTTCGGTTGTTACTATCAAAGTCAAAATGTCTTTTGAAATATATGGTAATAGGGATTTCAAAAACCATTCCAACAGAAACTCATGAGGGATAATGGATTTAATTAGCCTCTTTCATCTTCTCCATTCTTGAATATGATCATAAATGTGGGTAGCCTTATTTTTTCTCAAAGTTGACAAAAGGTTTGTATCAACATCATACCGTACAAAAAGATGAAAGTGGTTAAGTAAAATCATTACTAAATATAGGAAACTATTGTAGGTGGAAGATGGAAGTTCAATGTACCACTTTCTAGCTATGTTAGAGTCCTTTGAAAAATCCATGGCCAATCGAATCATCATTCAATGAATTTTAGGAGCACCAAATGAAAAGTAGTAACATGGTCACCAGGATGCTCTCCAGTTTTCCCTTCAAACTTTGGAATGTATGGAAGTAGTTTAATGGGAACTAGTAGCCAAGTCGGGTCATGGCGCACATGGTCATTCATTAGTTTTGAAAGATCTTGCAAGTTTAAAGTTCTCAAAAAAGGGATTCGAGGTCTAGTTGGGTTTGATATTGAGGAACTTGGTGTGAGGGAGTTCATGCACCTATGTTCCTGTAAGGTTGGTTGGGGTTTCTCCTAGCCACCATTTGTGAAGTGACAATATTTTGGAAAGGATTTCACCCAAAATACAAGGGATTACTAACTTGAGGTGCACTATATTGGGTTTGGTTGCTTTTGACCGAGACGAGTGTCATAGACACAAGAGCAATATTTCTTCCACCAAAAAGTGAAAACACAGAGCTTCTGATTGGTGTGGTCGAAATTTGGATAGAATTTTGAAAGCTGAATCCCAAAAATGGATTGTGGCCTCCTAAAGATACACTTGAATAAGTAGGTATAGGAATTACAAAAGGAGAGGATGAAGGGATACCCCCCCATACCAAGGATACCCTTGAACAAAAGAAGTAGAACTACTAGGGTTATTTTGAAAGTTCTAAAATAGAGGAGAGGATGTGAAGGGTACACTGGGTATCCCAATGAACACTACATTATATGGACCAGTGGTAGGAATCATATATATTAGAGGAACAATGACTTTATTATTTAGTGAAACAAGAGTTGAACATGTAAAATTTAATGACACCACTGGTGGAACATGTGTGTTATATATATGTGTACTAACATGTGTAGGATATACTCCACTGACTAACATAACAGAGGTAGGGGTATACATATCCCCTAATCCTTCTCCTGAACTTGACATTACAAAACCTAGAGGGACATTGACCCTAGGTTGACTAAACAATTGAATCAGTGGTAGGTGAGTTATAATTTCTCGCAACATTTTCAGCTTGCAAGTCTTTGATCTCTACCGACATAAGGTCAAGATGAATATATCTTAGTTCAAGTTATTGTGGATTTTCACTAATACTAGCTGATTCAAATGAACTACTTCTGTTAACTCTCTTCCTTAGAGGTGGCAGTGGGGGCTCCACAATTGTTAGTGGGGGAAGTTTTTGTAACCTTCTTGACCTAGGAAGAGGTTGATCCTCCACATATAGATATTTTACTTACACACACCTAGAGGCTGATCTATAACACATGAAAACCAAACATCACACCACTAGAAAATTTCCTAACTATAAAAAACCAGAAAAATGAAGATTCCTTCCAAAGGAAAGTCTGGGATGATGAGGACCTAGAACAAACTAGTGAAGGGTCAAAGTAAAGTTACTCGGGGTCTTGATACAATTTTTTTGTGGCAAGCATTTGAATCACCAACCAATTTTCCAAATTTTTGCACGGGGTTTCCTCCTACATCATCCTAGGTACAGTGGAAATATCCTTCCACCATCACATGTGTAATAATCCTAAGTCAAGATACTAAAGATACCAAATCTACAACAAAGGTATTGGGGAATAGTTGTCAGTCCAGTTGGTGTGCATGGGAAGGGTAACAAAGACTGAAACTCAAACAACACCGACACCTCATGGGGCCAAGGATTGTACTGAGTGAATCTACAAACACACAACAATTCAGGTGTATGCTAAACTGAGTGTTGAAGGGGTATCTCCGCAACCCAATCTTCGCATGACCTCGTCCTTGACTCATGTGTGAGAGTAGATTTCCGCTTCACTTCCTTGTAAAATTGGATTTCCTAAGTGAAAGGCCATTATGTCTAAGTTTAAATGGTTTTGGATACTTAAAGATAAATCTAATCCAAAACCCTACCTTAAGCTAGTCAGTGTCGTCCCTAGAAAGAAAACGTTAAGAATAAATTTTCAAATTTTAATCATTATTTTTAAGGTCTTTATTTACTCAGGGTGAGTAGTCATGAAACTTATGGTGTTTTTGAATCAATAGTAAATTAAAATATGCATGGTGTAATGTATTTCAAATTGAAATTTCCACTTATACTTTTCTTTTTTGCAAAACTAATGAAAGTTACCTACTTAGATTTGGAACTAAAACTCTTTTTGTTTTTCTCTTTTGAAAATTCAAAAATAATGCAGATGCAACTACCAAAGACTGATATGCACCTAATTTGCTTTGTTTTTATTTTGATTTTCAAAAATGAAATGAAGAAAGTGAAACTATACAAAAATGTAAGTTAGAATTATGAAAAATTGTAGAAACAAGACTCAGATCTAAGATCTCATAAACACAAAATTCAAAGACTATGAGATGTTCGACAATACCCTACCTGGACAAATTACCAGAAGCCTTTATGACAAGGTTGTTCCAAGATTGAGAAAATAAGAAATCAAGTTAACTTATGAAGCAACCAGACTGTAAGTGGGATCAAACATCACCATACAATGAAATACACAGGCCCTACCTACTGTCATTTCAAGCAAAAACCAAGCGAGGAGACCTAGAAAATCTTCCACAAATATTCAAACCAACCTATTGAAGGAGGATCGCAATTCAAGAAAACATAGACTAAAACAAGTCATAGACCAATGAAAATTCTAGGTGAAGCCTAGAAGAATTCAACAGGAAATACATGACCGTGCAGTGAACAAGATGTGTATGGTACCCGATTGTATAGTATAAAACCCACATATTTTTAGGGAATATGCGATTGTAAATACTTTGTACCTACGAATGCTTCACAAATTTTTCAAAAAAAAAAAAATATAGACTCAAGAACCTAATAATTCATATTGGACTAACTGAATACTACTTTTGCAAGCAACACACAAGACCAGAATTGAAAAATTCGAATAAAACTACAACAAAGAGACCCTAAAGAAAAGGAAACCCCGCAACGGATTCGCCAGTTCTGTTGTTATGGAATTCATCCTATGCTTGGGGTTTGAGGCCACCAACATACTAAGGGTTATATTGACATACATATGAGGTTCAACAAGCATATATTAAAGAAAAATATTAATGGAAGGCAATATGCATACCTTCTTATGAAGGTTGATCCTAGTTTGGTCTTCTCTCCAAATGCTCCTTTGATCCAAAGCTGCAATACCTGCAACAAATAAATAAAATTCCTCAAAGCACCTTCAACTGTTGTAACGAATGAGGCATGAACATATATATTGATTGCAACTTGGATGTAAATCACAATCTAGATCATTGCTCATAAACAATTGAAGCATGCAATACAATATATATGGAAGGAAAATAACTTATTTATTCATGAAGTTTATGGAACAATTACATATAACTTAGCCTAATCAAACTTCCTTGAAACCTAGATCTGATCCCTCTTGCTTCTCTTCTCTAAAATAAATCCTCTAGCATAACTTTGCCTCCAAAAGGTCCCCCTCTCCTCTTTTTATAGTTCATTAGGAGGAGTTATGAGGTTAGGGTGGTTAGGGGAGTTTCCTTGAGGAAACCCGTGTATGGTACACAGGGAACTTGTGTATGGTACGCATGTTTCCTTGAGGAAACCCATGTATTCAAATTTTGAGATCCATACTGTCACATGCCCCAAATTGCAAAAACAATTTATGTTTTAAGAAACATTATGTTATATTTTTATTATAAAGTTTGTAATTAATGACAAGTGGGGTCAAGAATAATTGAATGTAATTGATGAATATTTTATTAATTAATAAATGAAAGATGAGACAACAGCTTAAGGAGGGTGTTAAATGAGTGTTTTACTGGTCATTTGGTGGAATGGGTTGGGTTGAGAGCAGATTGACACTTGGAAGCATCCTCAAACTACTTCTAGCTATTGCAGGAGGCAACTTCCCTATTTTAGTGGTCATGTTCCCCAAGAAAGACGAACAAGAACAGGTGGCTCGATAAGTCAAAACTGTCCCAAAATACCTAGGCATGCTAATAAAACTTCCCATTGAATTTAGCTGAGGCTGCTCATTCTTCACTTGTGAAAATTCTGAGTGAATTTAGTGCACATGGAAATTCGACGGAGGGGACTAGCAGAAGTTTGTTTTGAGTGAAACGTGCTGAAGTTCTAAACTAGTGCAACTATTTTAAGCTGAGTTCATACTGATGCAAGAAGAACATATTTACTGATGAATACTCAGTAGAGTTACAGAGGATCACTAAACTAGTTCTCTCACTCAGTACTTCTACCAGGTGGACCAGAAGACAAGCTTGTGGGTCCTGAGATTTGCAGTTCAGCTATCTCCAGTAGTTGGTTGGGAGGAACAGGTTCCTTAAGCTGTTGTCACCTCTTCTACATTTCCAGGTTCTACATGTTCTTTCTAATTTCTAATTGCATATTTAGGATTAAGAAGGATTGAACTTAAGGAATAATGTGTTATGCTTCTGTTCTTATGTTACTATAATTATTGAATGAAATATTTTATTGTGAAAGTTAGTCAATTTATGGATTAGATATATATTAGGATAAATGATTAGAAGAATTTCCAATTTTACTGATAGATAAAAAAAACACCTAACTGTATTTTTCCACACCTTCTTAAAGGTAGTACTCTAGTACAATAGGTTAGATTAAATTCTGATCGATAATCAAATGAAGTGTGCTTGAATGTGTTTATTTAACTTCTACATATTTCATAGGGTTAATCAAAAGTAAGTTTTCCTTTCTATCTCAGAAATTTTCCTTAGATAGAGTACATTATCATAAAATAACAAAACTATCTCTAAGAAAGATTTCGTATATATACATACACACATAGAGTCTGTGCTCTTATTTACACAGTAAATAAATTATTTACTATAAGCCTATTATTATAAATATACATAGTAACTAAAAGACATTATAAAAACATAAAATAAATAGCAGGAATAACTTCAGGGAACAATAAAATGAGGGTAGTAATTACTTAGATAATTTCATTATTAATCTAAGTAAGAATCAAAATTTAATTCATTATAATTAAATATTAAACTCTGTAATAATTTAAAAGTAAATAAGATTTTATAAAAACCCTGTTTTGGAGAAAGTGTCAAATATGACTTTCGTTTCCTCCTCTTTTACCAGCAGAGGGATTATACAATTTCACCCAAAATTATTTAAAGCATACATTCTATATTTATAAAAACACAACTATCTAATTTATAATACACAGATTTAAATTGATAAATATAAGACCTTTTAAAACATTCCAACCCAAGAAAACAATAAAGACTCAGGTTGTATTATTCAACCCTTTCCTTATTTATTTACTAAAATAGTTGTTCTACTGACAGGAAAAATCAAACTCTGTTTTAAAAACCAACTATCTGAACATCTTTATCTTTTAAACAAAATAAAAAAATTACGAACTGAAACCATAATACAAACTTCGTTTAAATTCATTAACTATTTATACATCAATACAAGTTTCATAGCAGTGAAAATATCCTCTTTAAAGTTAATGTAAAAATTAAATTTCTTAAATATTACAAGAAACTCCATAGTCTGCCATCGACCTCGTAGAAACCATAGTTCATGGCCGAATACAAAATAGCTTATGTAGTAATCCTGTAAGCCTAAGCATGGTATAAATACCTTTAAAAACCCTAACTAAAACACATTTAGAAAATTCCACAAAAATCACGGCTTTAAATCCTGTCCAAATTATAATCTCTAAAAATCAAGTCACAACTATGAATTCCCAAAAGTATTTCATCACGCTACGACCGCTAGGGCTTCAAAATTTTCTTATCAAAAAATTACAGTCTCGGCCACATGGGTTTTCTAAACAAACAACACATATAATAACCAAAACTGAACTCGCATCTCGATGGGACTGTAACAACCAAACCCCATACACCCATCGTAGGAGGAACTTTAGGTAGGTACGAGGCTTACCGATTGTTGAGGAATATGAAGACCCCCACTTTGTTGGAGACTTCAAGCCACGGATTGAAAATCTCTTTGTTTAAATTGACCTACATAACCATTACAGATTTTGTTAAGCTCTTCCTTAATTGAAATAACGAAGACCATAAAATACTTTGAAACAATGCAGAGGGTTTTTAAAAATCTTAAAAGGAATTTTTATCTGGATGGTTTTCGACTTTAGCTGCATAAAAGGTGGATTTAACAGACTCTAGATACTAGAAAGGTTACGTGCAATCCACGAGGTGAAATACTATCCATAAAACCCTCACAAGGAAAGTTCAAGCTAAAATCCAAAACCACAGTGAACACAAAACCACAAGAACACTATTGACTCAGATAGAGTTTCACCACTGCACTAGTGCTGAAGGAAAGCCCATGCAAAGGCCAAGTAATGGCGATGAAGACCATACATACACATAGATAAGAAATGGCAACAAGACTCTTGTACACAGAGAATAGCGAAGGTGATAAGGACTCTCATAGGTAAAGGTAAGCCACACCATGGGAGGCTCTCACTGGTAGCAGAAAAGAAACAACGAAGCCATGAGGCCGTAAGCTTGCGGCTTACTCTCCACCATGGGCAAAAGATAGGTAAAATGTGAATTTTTAGGGTTTAGGAGAGTTTTATAGTAAACCTCCAAAGTCAACAAAACCTAACCAATAATCATCGACCACATGGAGTTTAATATGTTTTTGAGTTGTGGGTTGACTCTATAGTTTTGGCAGAGTCTTGGTGTAGCCTGTCAATAAAAAAAATCATTTACATAAAAACTTGGTTATAACCCTTTCATCAATAGAATAATATCTCATAGTTATAATATGCATGTTATAATTTTAAAAGGAAATGATATTGGAGGTAATCTTTGCTTAAACTAGGGTCTGTGTTTATATTTCATAAACCATGTAAATGGGAAAAAACTTATGCAAAGAATTTCTTAACCTTGTTAGCATAATAAATAACACCCTGTGATGAACTATAGAAATTGTAAAAACCCTTGTAAGAAACCTTTGACAATATATTGGATAAAAACACTTATGTGTAATAGCTTGCAAGTATAGAAAGAATTCATAGCTTAATTCTTAGTATAAGTAATATAACTTAGTTTTGTTATAGGGTAATAATGATTTTCATATCTCCTTGTGAGATAAATATTATGTGAAGGATAAGTTGAATAGATTTCATAGGAAATGATCTTTCATTGCTTACACAAAATAGTAACACTATTGATTATCGATATAATGTTCATAATGTTATAATTCTACCTGGTAAATACTTAAGCATTTAGTAGTTTGTTTTTGCACGAGACCATTAGTTCTATGTATGAATGTCAAACATTATATCTTATGACTATACCGAGAACTAGTTATTTCTAGTTTACACACCATTTGATTATTGTTGAGACAATCACTCATGAACGACCTTGGTATCAAGTAATAAGGTATTAAAGGACCTGCTATACAAAATACCTTTCACTAGAATTACATAGAGGACCTAAACTAATCATAGATAGATAAGTGTTAGATGAACAAGTTATAGTTGAAGCGAAGTAGAAGAACAATTGGATTATGTTTAGTTTTTCAAACACTTATGTTTACCAGAAAAATTAATTAAAACGTAAAATATACAGATCAATGATACCTCATTTATTTTGATCAAAATTGTAAAATAAACAAATTTACTAGAATTATATTTTATGCTAGTTGAGATAATAATCTTGATCCATAAACTGGTTACAAAACGTCTTACCTGTATAAGACCTGTAAAAGAAGTATCACTTCACTGCATTAGCTAAAAATCTAAGTAAGCCTCGGACTCAACTGAAGTTCCTTTATATTTTCACAAATAGTAAAACAAACTTTAGCACTTGGTAATTAAACAGATGTCTTAATTCATGTTGTTCCAAATCGTAGTTTGCTAAATCAAATCCTTAACCATAATTTATGAAAGAAAATAATTAAGCATGCAAATCTAGAAATTAACAAAAGAATAAGTTCTAGTTAAGCCTGATTATGTTAACTGTTAACAGTTAAATGTTCCTCAGTAGTGGCGATTGCAAACATTTAATGTCATAGGAAATTTTTTAAATTTTTACTAATTTTTGGAGTATTACATGTGGTATCAGAGCACACATTCAGACACTAGGCCTGAATGCAGCTCAACTTGCATAGATAAATAGTAAATTAAATGCATGCATACTGATTATTATTTTTCATTTTGAAATGTTATTTCCAGATTTTTTTTTTTGAACTAAACTGCAAGTATGGAAAGACTCGAGGAATATGCAGATGAAGAGTCCCCGTTTAATGAATAGAGTAATTCTAGAAGAGAACCAGCTCAGGAAGAAATAACTAACAATTCTTCAGAATTATTACAAACTGTTAAAGAATTAAGAACTAAGATGGAAGTAGATAAGAAGGAAAATGAAAGAATTTTGAGAGATCAAGAGGAGCTGAACCAGATACTGATGGAAAAATTTCAGAATGAAGAAAAAGATAAACATACAGGATCTGAATATATGTCCTACCAACACAAAAGTAAAAAGTCTAAACCATCTAAAATTGAAAGTAGTTCGTCCTCTAAAATTTATGGCGACTCACATCGAAAGAATCATTAGCACACTAGTGATAGTAGTGAAGATAATTATCATTCAAGAAAAATAAAATTTAAGCCTTATGAAGAAATTTTAGGAGAATTTAAGAAGATAAAACCACCAACTTTCAATGGTGAAACTGAGATAGGATAAGAAGCTGAATCATGGTTGTTTGGGATGAAGAAGTATTTTCAAATCTACAATTACTCTAATCAGCTAAAAGAAAGAATGGCCATTAACAACTTAACTGGGAAGGCAGATATTTGGTGGCAGGATCTAAAACGAGTAAAATGTATTAGGGAAAAGAACATTAACTGGAGTACCTTTAAGAAATACTTTAAAAATAAGTTCTTGTAAGAACAGTACTATGAAGAGCGAGGTAACGGATTTTGTGAACTGAAGTTGGGAACAATGAACACGAAAGAATTAAACAGTAATTTTTTAAGTCTGCTACGTTACATGCCTTACATTGTGGATGAGAATCCTAAGGTACAATGGTTTCTAAGTTGTTTACCTTTTCACATTAAAGACAGAATTGAATATGATAATCCAAAAACCTTAGAGGAGGCTATGCGAAAGGAAAATTTTTGCTATGAGCAGAACTGCAGAAAGGAAAGCATGTATAACTGGAAGGCTAAGAGGTTTAATAATTTTAAAAAGAAGAAGAAGGGTTTTGCACCTAACCGTATTTTTAGGAATATTAACATACGTAATTTTTATAATAAGAATTTCCAAGCAAATAATGGTAATTCACAGTTAAACCCTAATGGCCTTAGAAATAAAGAACCTGCTAATAATCACAACAATTAAACTAAGAATAATGAATGTAAAGAACTAGTAAAGTGTTGGGAGTGTAATGGGCCTCATTATGCATAATTTTTCCCTAACCGAAAGAAAATTGTTAGCAACATACATACGATGCAGGAGGAGATGAATGTTGGTGATTTAGCAAGGAAAATGCCCAGGATCAACGCAACACTGGAAAATAGGCAGGTGGATTATCAAACTTCCATGGTGGAAGTAGAAGGTAAGATGAATCAAACACCTATATCTATATTAATTGACCTAGGGGCTAGCCTAAGTTATATTTCTCCTGATTTAGTAGAAAAATGCAAGTTATCCATAGAAACATTTGCAAAGTCATGGTTAGTTCAACTAGCCATTGGAGCAAAAATAAAAGTGATTAGTTTTGTAAAAGATTGTACTGTAAACATGGATCAGCTTGAAACCTCTGTGAAGCTTAATATACTTCCTTTAGGTTTGTATGATATGTTAATTGGTATGGACTGGTCAGCACAACTTAGATTAGTTTTGAATTGTTTTGATAAAACTTTTACTTGCATAAATAATGAAGGAGAAACAATAACCATAACATGAATCCCTAGGAAAACAACTATCAGACAAATATCTACTTTGCAATTAAAGAGAGTTGTTTGGAAGGGTTGTAAAGAATTTCCTGTAACTGTAATTAATGAAGAACATACTAATAACGAAGATAAACTAAAACTTGAAGATATTCCAATCCCTAGGGGGTATTCGGATGTAATCCGGAAGAAATTCTGGGACCTCCTCTGAAGAGGGAGTTAGACTTCACTATTGAGTTGGTACCTGGTGCAGTTCCCAAATCAAAATCCCCTTATCGGATGAATATATTGGAATTAAATGAATTAAAATCATAGTTAAAAGAATTTATTGATAAGAAGTATATCAGACCCAGCGTCTCCTTGGGGAGAACCTGTTATTTTTGTTAAAAAGAAGGACGGTACTCTATGCTTATGCATTGATTACCGTCAACTTAATAAAATGACCATTAAAAATAGATACCCATTGCCCCACATAGATGATCTGTTTGATCAGCTATGTGGAGCAACTATATTTTCAAAGATTGATTTACGATCTGGTTATCACCAAGTTCGAATCAAAGATGAAGACATATTTAAAACAGCTTTTAGGACCATATATTGTCACTATGAGTTTGTTGTTATGCCATTTGGGCTTACTAATGCCCTGACTATATTCATGTGCTTAATGAATAATGTATTGCATACATACCTTGATAAATTTGTGGTGGTATTCATTGACGACATTCTAATTTATTCTAAGGCTAAAGAAGAACACGAGGAACACTTAAAAATTGTTTTACAAGAATTGCGAGAACATCAACTTTATGCTAAATTTAGTAAGTGTGATTTCTTTAAGGATAAAATACAGTACTTGGGCCATGTAGTAACTAAATAAGAGATCTTAGTTGATCTAGAAAAGATAAAAGAAATTGAAGAATGGCTAGTCCCAAAGGATGTGATTGACGTACAATCATTTATGGGGATTACTGGCTACTATCAAAGATTCATTGAAGGGTTTTCAAGAATTGAAAAACCCATAACTCTTGTACAGAAGAAAGGGAAGAATTCAAGTTGAATCAAAAGTGCGAAGAAAGTTTTAAAAATTTAAAAACATTACTAACTACTGCACCGATCTTAAGAATTGCTGATCCTAATAAAGAGTTTCTAGCATGCATTGACGCTTGCAACAACGGTCTAGGTGGAGTTTTAACTCAAGAAGGACACGTAACTGCATATGAGTCTAGGAAGCTTAAGATTCATGAGAAAAAATACGCAACCTACGATTTAGAGTTGGCTTCCGTCATACATGCCTTGAAGATGCGACGCCATCACTTAATCGGAAGAAAATTTATATTAATGGCAGATAATAAATGATTAAAATATTTGTTGGATCAACTTAATTTAAACGCAAGACAAGCTAGGTGGCTAGCTTTCCTTAGCGAGTATGATTTTGATATCCAACATATTAAGGGAAAATAAAATAAGGTTGCTGATGCTCTAAGTAGAAATCCAAAACTAAATTTTGTAGCAACAATCAACACTTATAAAACAGATTTAGAAGAACAGCTAGAGGAAGGAGTGAGATTGGATGAAAATTATCAAAAATTACAAGCAAAAGTAACAAAAAATTTAACTGAAAGTTTAAGTACATGGTAGAGTCTAAATGAAAAAGGATTATTACTATATAAAAATAGGCTGTATATACCCAATGTACCTAAGATTAAGTTACTGACTCTAAATAAAATTCATAAGACTCCCTACTCAGGAAATTCTGGTTATTAGAAGACTATAACCATGTTATAGAAGGATTATTTTTGGCCAAACATAAAGAATGAATTGGAAGAATACATTGCCAAGTGTTTGGAATGTCAACAAGTTAATATTGAACGCCAGCATCCAGCTGGTTTACTACAGCCATTACCTATTCCTAGCTAGAAGTGGGAAATAATCAGTCTTGATTTTATTACAAGTCTACCTAGAAATGAAAATCTGAATGACTTGATAATGGTAGTCGTTGATAAACTTAGTAAAGCAGCTCATTTTTTACCTGTAAAAACCACTTACAAGGCTGCTAATATTGATGATATATTCATGAAACAAATAATTTGTTTACATGGGATACTGAAAGTTATAATTTCAGACAGAGACCCTAAGTTTACGTGTAATTTCTGGAAGTCTTTGTTCAAAGGCCTAAATACTAATTTAAATTTCAGTACCTCTTTTCATCCCTAGATGGATGGACAAACTGAAAGAGTGAATCAAGTGCTGGAAGATATGCTTAGAATGTATGTTAAGGAACGACCAGGTAAATGGGAAGATTACTTACAACTGGTAGAGTTTGATTACAAAAATCACTACCAAGCTTCAGCAAGATACAGTCCATTTGAAATTTTGTATGGAAGAAAGTGTAATACCCCCATCTCACGAGTAATCCAGTTGACATGTTAGTATTAGGACTTGAACTACTAAAAGAAATGGAGTTAATTGTAAAATAGGTGCAAGGTAACTTAAAAGTTGCACAAGATATACATAAAAGTCAAGGAGATCTTAAACGAACTCAAAAAGAGTTCCAAGTGGGTGAACATATCTTTATAAAGGTAAAGCCTAAAAAGATCTCTTTGAGATTAGGAAGTTGCGCTAAGCTGGCACCTTGATATTGCAGACCTTTTGAGATACTGTCCAGAACAGGACATGTGGCATATCAATTGGCTTTACTACCAAATTTGAAGGTTCATAATGTTTTTCATATCTCCGTGTTAAAAAAATATGTACATGATTCTACTCATGTTATAAATTGGAATGATGTGCAGGTGGAACCTGAAGGATATTTTTTGGTGGAACCGGATTGTATCCTCGAAAGGAGGGAGATCTTGCTTCAGAATCGCACCATTGGTCAGGTGAAGGTGCAATGGAAGAGCCTTAGTCCAGAAAAAGCTACCTGGGAATTGGAGAGTCATATGCGGGATGCATATCCAATTCTGTTTTAGGGAAATTCTGAGGATGAAGAATAAATAACATCGAGGATGATGTTATATTTAAGGGGGTGTGTATGTCACATGCCCCAAATTGCAAAAACATTTTATGTTTTAAGAAACATTATGTTTTATTTTTATTATAAAGTTTGTAATTAATGAACAAGTGGGGTCAAGGATAATTGAATGTAATTGATGAATATTTTATTAATTAATAAATGAAAGATGAGACAACAACTTAAGGAGGCTATTAAATGAGTGTTTTACTGGTCATTTGGTGGAATGGGATGGGCTGAGAGAAGATCGATGCTTGGTAACATTCTCAAACTACTTCTAGCTGTTGCAGGAGGAAACTTCCTTATTTTTGTGGTCATGTTCCCCAAGAAAGTGGAACAAGAGCAGGTGGATCATCAAGTGAAAACTGGCCCAAAAGGCATAGGCATGCTAATAAAACTTCCCATTGAATTCAGCTAAGGATTCTCATTCTTCACTTGTGAAAATTCTGAGTGAATTTAGTGCACAAGAAAATTCGATGGAGGGGACTAGCAGAAGTTTGTTTTGAGTGAAATGTGCTGAATCTCTGAACTAGTGCAACTATTTTAAGCTGAGTTCATACTGTTGCAAGAAGAATAAATTTACTGCTGAATAATCAGTAGAGTTGCAGAGGATCTCTAAACTAAATCTCTCACCTAGTACTTTTACCAGGTGGACCAGAAGACAAGCACAGGGTCCTGAGATTTTCAGTTCAACTATCTCCAGTAGTTGGTTGGGAAGAATAGTTTCCGTAAGCTGTTGTCACCTCTTCTACATTTCCAGGTTCTATATGTTCTTTCTAATTTCTAATTGCATATTTAGGATTAAGAAGGATTGAACTTAAGGAGTAATGTGTTATGCTTCTGTTCTTCTATTATTAGGATTATTGAATGAAATCTTTTACTGTGAAACATTAGTTAATTTATGGATTAGTTATAGATTAGGATAAATGATTAGAAGAATTTCAAATTTTACTGATAGATAAAAAAATACCTAACTGTATTTTTCTACACCTTCTTAAAGGTAGTACTCTGGTACAGTAGGTTAGATTAAATTCTGATAGATAATCAAATGAAGTGTGCTTGAATGTGTTTATTTACCTTCTACAGATTTCATAGGGTTAATCAAAAGTAAGTTATCCTTTCCATCTCAGAAATTTTCCTTAGACAGAGTACATTATCATAAAATAGCAAAACTGTCTCTAAGAAAGATTTAATACACACACACACACACACACACACACACACACACACACACACAGTCTGTGCTCTTATTTACACAGTAAATAAATTATTTACTATAAGCCTATTATTATAAATATACATAGTAACTAAAAGACATTATAAAAATAGAAAATAAATAGCATGAATAACTTCAGGGAACACTAAAATGAGGCTAGTAATTACTTAGATAATTTCATTATTAATCTAAGTAAGAATCAAACCTTGACGGCGAGTGCTTGTTGCAGGAATGGTCTGGACGCTGGTTTTGACTCTGAGAGGGCTTGCTGCAGGTCTTGATGACATCTCTGGTGGAGACATTACACTATTATCTGGTTGACTGAATAGTGGTTTCCTTTTTCTTCCATTTGGTCGGGAAGGGACTCATTTTAAAGGGTTCACTGTGGTGACTTTACTGTTTAAGTTCTACTCATCTGCACCGGTGCCAGCTGCAGCAACTACTCCTTTGGGCATTGGTTCTTTGCTGTGTTCTGTGGCCGCGTTATTTGGCTGGTGTGGTTTGGTGGTACCCTTTGGGAATTTTTGATCTTTATTTGTTGGGTATTGGCTGGAATGGTATGGTCGATGGTTTATCTGTGTTCTACTGGTGGTTGCTCTAGCTTCTTGTTTGGGAGAGTTTAAAGTGGGGTTGTTTCTGTGGACTTCCTCCGGGGTACTTTGGCGTCATCTTGGCCTGGTTTGGCTGGCAGTTGGAACGGGCGATGGTTCACTCTCTTCGTGCTGGTGGTGGTTTGAATTGGTCGTGGACTGCTGGGGATTGAGTTTTCCTCTCCCGCTCAGGATTATTTGAATTCTCTCTAGGGGGTGGTGGTTGTCAACTTTATTGCTTAGCAGTGATCATTGGTCATGGTGCTGTTATATTAAGCTGCCTTCATTGATGAGCTTTTATGAGATGGACAGCACTGCTTTAACTCCTGTGAGATGTGGTGTGTTGACATCTATGAGGAATTAGATACCTGTGTCTGTATTGTATCAGATTTTTCGTGGGTGGGTGACGGGTGGTATGCATTGATTTCGGTTGTTGGGGGGTGGATTTTCATTTATGGTATGTTAGACGTGTCATCTAGGTGGCGTGTTATTTATTCGTTCTTTATGTTTATGGAGTACTCGGGTTTTGGATTATAGGTCTGCGGTGTTATTTGAGGTTACATTGGAAAGGTGGTATGTTGGCGATGGAGGGTCAGTTTTCTATGCTGACAGCTAGTGGCTCGGGGGATGTGATGGGTGCTCATATTAATGCAAACTGGAGGTATCACGTGCCCTTCCCTTATAAGGAGCAGGATACCAGGGGGGATAGAGATCGACGTAAAAGAAAACTCAAAGCTCATAAAATTCGCGCTGGGTTGGAAAGGCTCACTCTTGGCGAAGACTTGGAGATTGATAAGGTGCATAGTTATGCTCAGAAGGCACTTGTTGGTAGAATTGAATTTGTGAGGGTTACCAGGGCCGCGATGCTGGCGTGGATGAGAGAGGCCTGGGTTCTTGTAATTGGATATATGCCGAGATTTACCTTTCTACTAAACGGCTGGTGCTCTTTCCATTTCTTGGAGGAATTGGATGCTATTATCATACTGCGTGGCATCTGGCTGATCAAGCACGGGTCCCTTATGCTGTGTAGGTGGCATGTGGGTTTCGACCCTGTCACCGAGCCGATCAAAAAGCGGCATTTATGGCTTCTGTTGCCTGGGTTTCCTATCCAGTGGTGGAAGAGGGAAATCATTGTGAGGATTGCAAATACTGTTGGTAGATTCATTTTCCTGGATGAGAAATCCTTGGTTACAGGTGACAAGAAGACGGTGGCTGTTCTGGTGGAGTTTAATGTAACTATTGGACTACCAGAGGAGATTGAGATCACTTGCGGATCACGGGTGAGGGTTCAGAGGCTGGATTATTGGCGTGTGCCGTTCAGATGCCACCTGTGTAGGAGAATGGGTCATTTGCGGGACGAATGTCCGGATGTGACCACTGTGGAGCCTCGTACTACACCTGACCTGGCTGAGCTTTGTCTCAAGAGTGATATGACCGACATTATTGGTAAGTTGATTACTACTAAACCTGAACTCTCCTTTCTTGAATCAGCTGAGATCGATCTTTTACAATCTGTTATTGCCCCATTAGCATTGAATGTGCATGGACATTGTGGGGATGCATTACTGGAGGGTCATTTGGACTCTGGCGATCCTTCTGTTGTAGTGGTTGAGGAGACAAATGATGTGACTGTGGGGAGCACGGTGCCTATTGAGAATAAGGTTGACGATTTGCACTATTGTAACAGTCACTATTTGATTTCTTCTTCTGAAGACCTGGCCCAGGGGCCTTCGACATATTTAGGGGTGGTTGCTGATAAGGGACTGATTTAGGAGGTGGATTTGGGGGGGAATATTTCGGCATTATATGATAATATTACTGATAAGAAACTGTGGTCATTATTAGAAGAGGAGCATGGGGTTGAACCTAGGAGATTGGAGGGGGATTATTGCAAAACCCCTTTGCAGTGTTATGCACAAAATACTGAGTCCCAGTCGAGTGCCTGTCCAATTCAATGCATTCGGTCGAATGTGACTCTCAGGAAAGGAAAGAAGAAGCATTGGGCGAGACTTAAAGGTGGTACTAGCTCTCTAGAGCCAGACTTACCTGCTTTGAGCAGTCTGGACCTTTCTGTGGCTGACACTTCTTCAAGGGATCTTAGAGCTATGTCCCTGGGACAGGGTTCCAAATGATACTTAAGACCTACAATGTTAGGGGATAGGGAGGCCTCCCCAAGCGAAGGGCGCTCCGTGAGTATATTTATTCTCATTCGGTACAAGTACTTTTTTTGCAAGAGACTATGGTCCCAGCGTTGGTTGCATGTGAGAATTTCCTCAAGATTTGTCCTGACTGGGTTGTCACAGCCATGGATTCAAATGGTTTATCTGGGGGACTATTATCGGCCTGGGATCCCCGTTTTGCTCATTTTAAATCTTATAGTACTGCTGGGGGTATTCTATTGGAGGGGCATTTCAAAGGTTTCGATGGGGTACTTAATCTTCTCAATGTGTATGGGCCATACAAGGACAGGCAGAGATTTTGGGATCATATTTCCTTGCTGGGATTACTTAATTTGGAGAATTTGGTCTTGGGAGGAGACCTAAATTTTACTTTGGGGACCTCGGAGGTCTGGGGTGGCAGACAGACTGAAGACCCTTTAAGTGATTATTTTGCTGACTTGTTTCTTGCGGTGGACCTGGTGGATGTTATTGCTGACTTTCCTTCGCCTACATGGTATAATGGTAGAGAGGGAGTGGGACATGTAGCGAAGAGACTGGACAGATTTTTGATTAGCAATAAGCTATTGGAGAAGATTGATAGATATAGGACTTGGGTGGATTTTACTAAGCTATCAGATCACTGTCCGGTGTCATTGCAATTGGACTTTGATTTACTCAAAATCAATCTCCCATTTAAGTTTAACCGGGTCTGGTTGGAGGAGGAGGAGTTCCGTGACTTTATTAGGACCTCTTGGGCTACTATGCATCATTTAGATAGTGAACCTGACTGCAGAAGGTTTGTGATGAAATTGAGCTATTTTAAAAGACTGGTTATTAAATGGGAGAAGAGGAGAAAGGCCGAGAATAGATTGGAGCTCAATGATGTAGAGGAAACTATTACTCTATTAAATGAGAAGATTATGAAAGGTTTAGGTGTGGAGGTGGATAGGAAGAGACTGAATGATGCCATTGACAGTAGGAACCATCTGGTTCACATCAAGGCTGAGACTCTTCTTCAGAAAAGCAGGGCGAGGTGGATGTCAGAAGGGGACAAAAATACTCAGTATTTTCATAAGGTGGCTAATCAAAGGAGGATTCAGAACTCCATCTGGGAATTGCAAGATGATACAGGAGGTAGGATCTATAAACAGCTTGATCTGTGTAATGCTACGAGAGGTAAATTTGCAAAGTTTTATGAGGAGACTGGTGAGAGGAACATATTGGAACAGTTGGAGGTGACTAGACATTTCCCCAGATTCTTTGAGTAGGATGAAGGTAAGGAGATTTTTAACACCATTAATGCATCTGAGATAAGAAAAGTACTTGATCATTTTCAGAAAGATAAAATCCCGGGGCCTGATGGGTGGACTGTAGAATTTATACTCTGTTTTTTTGCATTATTCGAGAAAGATTTGGTGGCCCTGGTGGAAGATATTAGGGTGCATGGACATGTTCCTGGTATTCTGAATGCTACCTTCATAGCATTGATTCCTAAGACTGATAAGCCACTCACCTTTGATGACTTCAGGCCGATTTCACTTTGTAATTTGGTTTATAAGATCATTACTAAGATATTATCCAACAGGTTGAAGCCTATTCTCTCTTCTAGGATCACTAAGGAGCAATTTGGATTTTTGCATGGGAGGCAAATCTCGGAGGTAGTGGGTATCACCCAGGAGGCTTTACATTCTATTAAAACTCAGGATTTGGACGCTGTCATACTGAAATTGGATCTTTTGAGAGCCTATGATAGGGTTGACTGGGGGCTCTTGAGACTCATACTGGTTCAGATTGGACTCCCTACTGAGGTGGTCAGATGGATTATGGGGTGTATTACCTCAGCTAACTTCTCGGTGCTGGTTAATGGCGCTCCTACTTCATTCTTTGGATGTGGGAGGGGACTAAGGCAGGGCTGCCCTTTGTCCCTTTATTATTTCTGTTGGTCATCGAGGGACTGAGCAAACTTTTGACAGAGGCCAGGAGCAGTGGCAGGATCAGGGGTATTCTTTTCAACTCAGCACTAGATTTGACGCATATACTATTTCTTGACGATGTGATCATTTATGGGACAGGGTATGCTGAGGATTGGACGGAGATAAACATAATTTTGAAGCTCTTCTACTGTGCATCTGGTATGCAATTAAACTTTGGTAAATCTTGCTTCATTTTCCATAAATAGGTAAGTTCTGTGGTTAATGCTATCAAGGATGTCATTCCGGTTAAGTCTTCGGCTATTGGGGATGGACTGAAGTACCTGGGTTGTTTACTGAAGCCGAATGGTTATTTAACTAAAGATTGGACTTGGTTGTTGATCAGAATGGAGAAGAGGATTAGAAACTGGTATAATAGGTGGCTGTCATTAGGCGGGCGATTGATTTTAATTAAAGCTGTACTATTGAGCATTCCGGTGTACTGGTTGGCAATGGGACTGATTCCATTGGCCATTATTTCACGTATGAACAGCTTGATAGAAAAATTTCTGTGGTCGGGCAATTTACAGAGGAATAAGATCCATTTGGTAAGTTGGCACAAATTATGTTCTCCTTGGAAGGCTGGGGGCTGGAATATAAAGGACCTCGCACTATTCAATGTGGCTATACTTTTGAAGACGGGTTGGAGAGTTATTACTCAGCCGGGTCTCTGGCGCTCTATACTGCGGGCTAAATATTGGAAAGAAGACTCGGTAGAAAAGTGGATCAGGTATGAACATAAGGCAAAGGTGACTGGTTCATTATTCTGGAGGGGTTTTAATAAGCAGTTTTATCGAATTAAAAACTGGTTAGCTTGGAGATTGGGAAATGGAAACAAAGCTATGATTGGCATTGACCCTGTGGTTGGATGTAATTATGATTATCATCTGCCTTTGCATATCATTGGGTGGCTTCACTCGCAGGATATTTGGTACTTCAATCAAATCCGATCCAGGAGAGTGGAGGATTACAACCGTGGGTATTGGATGGATAGTAATCTGTTAGGCATCATTGGGAGCGAAGCTACTATTTGGGATCGCTATGTGGCTGAACTTGAGAAGACTGGAACCAGATTAATGGATGGTGAAGACACATTGGTGTGGGACAGGGGAAAATCTGGATCGATTACTGCTGAAGAGGTTTATTGTTCTGATATTGATGAGATATTCCCGTCTACTGGTATTTGGTGGCATCAGGTTATTTGGCGATGGAATGCGCCACTCAAGATTCTCTGTTTTATTTGGCTGGCACTCAGCAGTCGAATTCTCACTTGGGAGGTTCTATGCAAACGAGGTTACTCTGGACCTAATATGTGTCTGTTATGCATGGAAGCTGCTGAATCTGTTGACCACCTTTTTTGTCATTGTTCGTTCTCATTGAAGATCTGGCGAATGCTGATGATACATTTTGTTCTTTCTGATGCCTGGGGAGGTGGAACATTGGAACACTGTCTCAAAGAGTGGAAAAAGTCACATATTTTACACAAAACATTACCTATATTCTACATCTGGGTATTGTGGAGGTACAGGAATTCACTTATCTTTGAGAACTGTAAATTGCCTTTGGATGCCATTATATGCTGGATCATTAGATTATACAGCCATTATCCTAATGGTTCAATTTGTAGGAAGGAAGTTGGCTTACATGATCCTCCATTACTTCCGAGTGGTATCTTGGGTACCTTTGATGGGGCGGAACAGGGAGGATTTTGTGGAGGAGGGGGGACTCTGACATTGGCAAGCAATCATTACTTTCATTTTTGGCTGGGTTTGGGATTTGGTATGAATACTAAGGCTGAACTGGTGGCACTTTGGGCTTTACTCAGATTGGTGAGTGAACTGTATATTGATAACATTAGCATTCTGGGAGATTCG
This sequence comes from Pseudotsuga menziesii, assembly GCA_001517045.1. Lineage (NCBI taxonomy): Eukaryota > Viridiplantae > Streptophyta > Pinopsida > Pinales > Pinaceae > Pseudotsuga > Pseudotsuga menziesii. The sequence continues at coordinate 717,312 of LPNX010933063.1, forward strand.
ATGGCTATCATTGGCTGGGCCAGAAAGGAACACCCCATTCGAATCAACAAAATTTTTGGATGGCTTAACAGGACTGCTGAGATCATCGACACTTTTCAGCATACATATTTTCAGCATCTACATAGGGAATATAATACTACTGCTGATAGACTATCCAAAAGAGGCTTAATGATAAATGAAGGACTTATTTATATTGAAGAGTATTTGGAGGGTAGTAGGGTTTCTTGTAGAAGTACTAGATACTATTATCTTGAGGATAGGAGAGGTACATAGTACTAGTATTTGAAATGGAGGGTTTTGAACTACAGAACTATTTTTTGACTTACATATTTCAGAGCTGATATGTATTTTGTAGTGAATGTTTTGTAACTGTATATCAAGATTTGGGATAGCTAGGGATATGGATTATAGACGATGAGAGGATTATGGAGGTATTCTGAAAACTTTGTATGGATAAGTCTCCTTTGATTTCTAATAGAAATAGCAAGGGACTGTTTTTTCCCTTTACGTGAAAAAAAAAAGTAAGAATCAAACCTTAATACATTATAATTAAATTTTAAACTCTATAATAATTTAAAAGTAAATAAGATTTTATAAAAACCCTATTTTGGAGAAACTGTCAAATATGGCTTTCGTTTCCTCCTCTTTTACTAGCAAAGGGATTATACAGTTTCACCCAAAATTATTTTAATCATACATTCTCTATTTAGAAAAACACAATTGTCTAATTTATAATACACAGATTTAAATACGTTTTCCAGAAGAACAATATTAAAACTGTTTGATAAATATAAACCAAGACAACTTAAGTAAAGACCTTTTAAAACATTCAAACCCAGGAAAATAGTAAATACTTAGGTTGTATTATTTAACCCTTTCTTTATTTATTTACTGAAAAAGTTGTTCTACTAACAGTAAAAATCAAACTCTGTTTTAAAAACCAACTGTTTGAACATCTTTCTCTTTTAGACAAAATAAAAAAATTACGAATTGAAACCATAATAAAAACTTCTTTTAAATTCATTAACTATTTATACATCAATACAAGTTTCATAGCAATGAAAATATCCCTTTTAAAGTTAATTTAAAAATTAAATTTCTTAAATATTACAAGAAATCGCATAGTCTGCAATCGACCTCGTAGAAACCATAGTTCATGTCCGAATACAAAATAGCTTATGCAGTAAGCCTGTAAGCCTAAGCATGGTATAAATACCTTTAAAAACCCTAACTAAAACACATTTGAAAAATTCAACAGAAGTCGTGGCTTTAAAGCGTGTCCAAATTATAATCTCTAAAAATCAAGTCACGGCCGTGAAGGCCCAAAAGTATTTCATCACGCTATGGCCGTTAGGGTTTAAAAATTTTCTTATCAAAAAATTACAGTCTCGGCCCCGTGGATTTTCTAAAAAAATAACACATATGATAACCAAAATTGAAGTCACATCTCGGTGGGACTGTAACAACTAAACCCCATACACCCATCGCAAGAGGAACCTTGGGTAGGACCGAGGCTTACCAATTGTTGAGGAATATGAAGACCCCCTCTTCATTGGAGACTTCAAGATGCATACTGAAAAGCTGCGTTTAAACTGACCTACACAACCATTAAAGATTTTGTTAAGCTCTTCTTTAATTCAAATAACGAAGACCACAAATACTTTGAAACAATGTAGATGTTTTCTTTAAAACTTAAAAGGAATTTTTACTTGAATGGTTTTCGACTTTAGCCACATAGAAGGTGGCTTTAACAAACCCCAGCCACCAAAAAGGTTACGCCCAAGCCATGAGGCGAAATACTGTCCATAAAACCCTAACGAGGAAATTTTAAGCTAAAAGCCAGAACCACGGTGAACACAAAACCGTAAGCAGACTATTGACTCAGACAGAGTTTCACCACTGCACCAGTGCTGAAGAAAATCCCATGCAAAGGCCAAGTAATGGCGATGAAGACAATACACACATAGAGATAATAAATGGCAACAAGACTCTCGTACGCAGAGAATAACAAAGGTGATAAGGAATCTCACAGGTAAAGGTAAGCCATAGAATGTGAGGCTCTCACTTGCAGCAGAAAAGCAACAGTGAAGCCATGAGGCCATAAGCCTGCAACTTCCTCTCGACCATGGGAAAAAGATAGGTAAAATGCGAAATTTTAGGGTTTAGGAGAGTTTTATAGTAAACCTCCAAAGTCAACAAAATCTAACCAATAAGCATCGACCACGTGGAGTTTAATCTATTTTGGAGTTGTGGGTCAACTTTATAGTTTCGGTAGAGTCTTGATGTAGCCTGTCAATAAAAAAATCATTTACATAAAAACTTGGTTACAACCCTTTCATCAATAGAATAATATCTCATAATTATAATATGCATGTTATAATTTTAAAAGGAAATGATATTGGAGGTAATATTTGCTTAAACTAGGCTTTGTGTTTATATTTCATAAACCATGTAAATGGGCAAAAACTTATGCAAATAATTTATTAACCTTGTTAGCATAATAAATAACACGCTGTGATGAACTATAGAAATTGTAAAAAGACCTTGTAAGAAACCTATGAAAATATATTGGATAAAAACACTTATGTGTAATAGCTTGCAAGTATAGAAAGAATTCATAGCTTAATTCTTAGTATAAGTAATATAACTTAGTTTTTTTATAGGGTAATAATGATTTTCATATATCCTTGTGAGATAAAGATTATGTGAAGGCTAGGTTTAATAGATTTCATAGGAAATGATCTTTCATTCCCAAAACAGTAACACTATTGATTATCGATATAATGTTCATAATATTATAATTCTACCTGGTAAATACTTAAGCATTTAGTAGTTTGTTTCTGCACAAAATCATTAGTTCTATGTATGAATGTCAAACATTGTATCTTATGTCTATACCTAAAACTAGTTCTTTCTAGTTTACACAACATTTGATTATTGTTGAGACAATCACTTATTAACGACCTTGGTATCAAGTAATAAGGTATTAAAGGACCTGCTATACAAAATACCTTTCATTAGAATTACATACTGGACCTAAAATGATAATAGATAGATAAAATTTAGATGAATAAGTTATAGTTGAAGCGAAGTGGAAGAAAAACTGGATTATGTTCAGTTTTCCAAACACTTTTGTTTACCAGAAAAATTAATTAAAACATAAAATATACAGATCAACGATACCTCATTTATTTTGATCAAAGCTGTAAAATAAACAAATTTACTAGCATTATATTTTATTCTAGTTGAGGTAATAATCTCGATCTAGAAACTGGTTACAAAACGTCTTACCTATATAAGACCAGTAAAATAAGCACCACTTCACTACATTAGCTAAAAAGCTAAGTAAGCCTCGGACTCAATTGAAGTTCCTTCATATTTTCACAAACAGTAAAACAAACTTTAGCACTTAGTAATTAAACAGATTTTTCAATTCATGTTATTCCAAATCATATCCTACTAAATCAAATTCTTAACAATTATTTATGAAAGCAAATAATTAAGTATGCAGATCTAGAAATTAACAAAAGAATCAGTTCTAGTTAAGCCTGATTATGTGAACCGTTAACAGTTAAATGTTCCTCAGTAGTGATGATTGCAAACATTTAATGTCATAGGATTTTTTTTTAAAGATTTTACAAATTTTTGGAGTATTACATGTGGTATCAGAGCACACGTTCAGAAACTAGGCCATAATGTGGCTCAACTTGCATAGATAAACGGTAAATTAAATGCATGCATACTGATTATTATTTTTCATTTTGAAATGTTATTTCTAGAAAATTTTTCTGAACTAAACTGTAGGTATGGAAATACTCGAGGAATATGTAGACGAAGAGTCCCCGTTTAATGAACATAGTAATTCTAGAAGAGAACCAGTTTAGGAAGAAATAACTAACAATTCTTTAGAATTATTACAAACTGTTAAAGAATTAAGAACTGAGATGGAAACAATTAAAAATGAAAATAAAAGAATTCTGAGAGCTCAAGAGGAGCTGAACCAAATACTGATGGAAAAATTCTAGAATGAAGAAAAGATAAACAGACAAGATCTGAAGATATATCCTACCAACACTAAAGTAAAAAGTCTAAACCGTCTAAAATCAAAAGTAGTTCATCCTTTGAAATTTATGGCGACTCACATAGGGACAATCATCAGTACACTAGTGATAGTAGTGAAGATAATCATCATTCAAGAAAAAGAAAATTTAAGCCTTATGAAGAAATTTCAGGAGAATTTAAGAAGATAAAACCACCAACTTTCAATGGTGAAACTGAGAAAGGAGAAGAAGCTGAATCATGGTTGTTTGGGATGAAGATGTATTTTCAAATCTACAATTACTCTAATCAACTAAAAGCAAGAATGGCCATTTACAACTTAACTGGGAAGGGAGATATTTGGTGGTAGCATCTAAAACGAGTAGAGTGTATTAGGGAAAAGAACATTAACTGGAGTACCTTTAAGAAATACTTTAAAAAGAAGTTCTCATCATAACAGTACTACGAAGAGCGGGCTAAGGAATTTATGATCTGAAGCTGGGAACAATGAACATGAAAGAATTAAATAGTAAATTTTTAAGTCTACTACGTTACATGCTTTACATTGTGGATGATAAGCCTAAGGTACGACTATTTCTAAGTTGTTTACCTTTTCACATTAAAGACAAAATTTAATACGATAATCCAAAAACCTTAGAGGAGGCTATGTGAAAGGAAATTTTTTGCTATGAGTAGAACTACAAAATGGAAAGCATGTCAAACTGGAAGGATAAGAGGTTTAATAATTTTGAACAGAAGAAGAAGAGTTTCGTACCTAACCGCAGTTTTAGGAATAATAACACACGTAATTTTCCTAATAAGAATTTTCAAGGAAATAAAGGTAATTCACAGTTAAACCCTAATGGCCCTAGAAATAAAGAACCTGCTAATAATCATAGCAATTACACTAAGAATAATGAACATAAAGAACCATTGAAATGTTGGGAGTGTAATGGGCCTCATTATGCATTAGTTTTCCCTAACCGAAAGAATACTGTCAGCAACATACATACACTGCAGGAGGAGATGAATGTTGGTGATTTAGCAATGACAATGCCTAGGATCAACGCGGCACTGGAAAACAAGCAGGTGGATTATCAAACTTCCATTGGGGAAGTAGAAGGTAAGCTAAATGAAACACCTATATCTATATTAATTGACCTAGGGGATAGCCTAAGTTATATTTCTCCTGATTTAGTAGAAAAATGCAAGTTATCAGTAGAAAAGTTTGCAAAGTCATGGTTAGTTCAACTAGCCATTGGAGCAAAAAGAAAAGTGATTAGTTTTGTAAAAGATTGCACTGTAAACATGGATCAGTTTGAAACCTTTGTGAAGCTTAATGTACTACCTTTAGCTTCTTATGATATGTTAATTGGTATGGACTACTTAGAACAACATAAAGTAGTTCTGAACTGTTTTGATAAAACTTTTACTTGCATAAATAATGAAGGAGAAAATTTAACTGTAATAGGAATCCCTAGGAAAACAACTATTAGACAAATTAATGCTTTGCAATTAAAGAGAGCTATTCAAAAGGACTCTAAAGAATTTATTGTAACTATAATTAATGAAGAACATAATAATAACGAAAATAAACTAAAACTGGAAGATATTCCAATCCTGAGGGGGTATTCAGTTGTAATCTGGAAGAAATTCTGGGACTACCTCCGAAGAGGGAGTTAGACTTCACTATTGAGTTGGTACCTGGCGTAGTGCCGAGATCAAAATACGCTTATATAATGAATATATTGGAATTAAATGAATTAAAACCACAGTTAAAAGAACTTATTGATAAGAAGTATATCAGACCCAACGTGTCTCCTTGGGGAGCACATGTTATTTTTGTTAAAAATAAGGACGGTACTCTACGCTTATGCATTGATTACCGTCAACTTAATAAAATGACCATTAAAAATAGATACCCGTTGCCTCGCATAGATGATCTGTTTGATCAGCTACGTGGAGCAACTGTATTTTCAAAGATTGATTTACAATTTGGTTATCACCGGGTCTGAATCAAAGATGAAGACATTTTTAAAATAGCTTTTAGGATGAGATATGGTCACTATGAGTTTGTTGTTATGCCATTTGGGATTACTAATTCCCCGCTTGTCTTCATGTGATTAATGAATAATGTATTGCACAAATACCTTGATAAATTCATGGTGGTATTCATTGATGACATTCTAATTTATTCTAAGTCTAAAGAAGAACACGAGGAACACTTAAAAATTGTTTTACAAGAATTGCGAGAACATAAGCTTTATGCCAAATTTAGTAAGTGCAATTTCTTTAAGGATAAAATACAGTACTTGGGCCATGTAGTAACTAAAGAAGAGATCTCAACTGATCCTGAAAAGATATTAGCAATTGAAGAATGGCCAGTCCCAAAGGACATGACTGACGTACGGTCATTAATGGGGATTACTGGCTTCTATCGAAGATTCATTGAGGGGTTTTCAAGAATTGCAAATCCCATAACTTATTTATAGAAGAAAGGAAAGAAATTCGACTAGAATCAAAAGTGTGAAGAAAGTTTAAAAAAATTAAAAACATTACCAACTACTGCACCAATCTTAAGAATTGCTGATCCTAATAAAGACTTTATAGTATGCACTGACGCATGCAACAACGATCTAGGTGGAGTTTTAAGTCAAGAAGGACACGTAATTGCATATGAGTCTAGGAAGCTTAAGATTCATAAGAAAAAGTACGCAACCTACGATTTAAAGTTGGATTCCATCATACATGCCTTGAAGATGTGGTGCCATCACTTAATCAAAAGAAAATTTATATTAATGACAGATAATAAAGGATTAAAATATTTGTTGGATCAACCTAATTTAAATGCAAGACAAGCTAGGTGGCTAGTTTTCATTAGTGAGTATAATTTTGAAATCCAACATATGAAGGGAATAGAAAATAAGGTTACCGATGCTCTAAGTAGAAATGCAAAACTAAATTTTGTAGCAGCAATCAACACTTATAAAACAGATTTAGAAGAACAACTAGAGGAAAGAGTGAGTTTGGATGAAAATTATTAGAAATTACAAGCAAAAGTAACAGAAAATTTAACTGGAAGTTTAAGTACAGGGTATAGTCAAAATGAAAAGAGATTATTACTATATAAAAATAGGTTGTATATACCTAATGTACCTAAGATTAAGTTACTGATTCTAAACCAAATTCATAAGACTCCTTACTCAGGACATCCTGGTTATCAGAAGACTATAGCCATGTTATAGAAGGATTATTTTTGGCCAAACATGAAAAATGAACTGGCAGAATACATTGGAAAGTGTTTTGAAAGTCAACAAGTTAAGACTGAACACCAACATCCAACCGGTTTACTATAGCCATTACCTATCCCTAGCTGGAAGTGGAAAATAACCAGTCTTCATTTTATTATAGGTCTACCTAGAAATCAAAATCTAAATGAATCGATAATGGTAGTCGTTGATAAACTTAGTAAAGAATCTCATTTTATACCCGTAAAAACCACTTACAAGGCTACTAATATTGATGATATATTCACGAAACAAATATTTCGTTTACATGGGATACCGAAAGTTATAATTTCAAACAGAGACCCTAAGTTTACGGACAATTTCTGGAAGTCTTTGTTTAAAGGCCTGAATACTAGTTTAAATTTCAGTACCTCTTTTCATCCCCAAACAGATGGATAGACTGAAAGAGTGAATCAAGTGTTGGAAGATATGCTTAGAATGTATGTTAAGGAATGACCAGGTAAATGGGAAGATTACTTACACCTGGTAGAGTTTGCTTACAACAATCACTACCAAGCTTCAACAAGATACAGTCCATTTGAAATTTTGCATGGCAGAAAGTGCAATACCCCCATCTCATGGAGCAATCCAGTTGACAGGTTAGTATTAGGACCTTAACTACTAAAAGAGATGGAGTTAATTGTAAAATAGGTGCAAGGTAACTTGAAATGTGCACAAGACAGACAGAAAAGTCAAGCATATCTTAAATGAACTCGAAAAGAGTTCCAGGTGGGTGAACATGTCTTTATAAAGGTAAGGCCTAAAAATATCTCTTTAAGATTAGGAAGTTGTGCTAAGATGGCACCTCGATATTGTGGACCTTTTGAGATATTGTCTAGAATGGGACATGTGGCATATCAATTGGATTTACTGCCAAATTTGAAGGTTCATAATGTTTTTCATATCTCTGTGTTAAAAAAATATGTACATGATGCTACTCATGTTATAAATTGGAATGATGTGCAGGTGTCTTAACATCTTTCTCTTTTAAACAAAATCGAAAAATTACAAATTGAAGCCATAATAAAAACTTCTTTTAAATTCATTAACTATTTATACATCAATACAAGTTTTATAGCAGTGAAAATATCCCTTCTAAAGTTAATTTAAAAATTAAATTTCTTAGATATTACAGGAAACCCCACAGTCTGCCATCGACCTCGTAGAAACCATAGTTCATGGCCGAATACAAAATAGCTTATGCAGTAAGCCTGTAAGCCTAAGCATTGTATAAATACCTTTAAAAATCCTAACTGAAACACATTTACAAAATTCCATAGAAGTCACGGCTTTAAAGCCTGTCTGAATTATAATCTCTAAAAATGAAGTCACGACCATGAAGGCCGAAAATTATTTCATCATGCTACGACCGCTAGAGCTTGAAAATTTTCTTATAAAAAAATTATAGCCTCGACCACATGGATTTTCTAAAAAAACAACACATATGATAACCAAAACTAAAGTCACATCTCGGTGGGAATGTAACAACCAAACCCCATAAACCTATTGCAGGAGGAACCTTGGGTAGGACCATAGCTTACCGATTGTTGGGGAATATGAAGACCTCCTTTTCGTTGGAGACTTCAAGCCACAGACTGAAAAATCTCTATGTTTAAACTGACCTACACAACCATTAAAGATTTCATTATGCTCTTCCTTAATTCAAATAATGAAGACCATAAAATACTTTGAAATAGTGCAGGGGGTTTTTAAAAAAATTAAAAGGAATTTTTACCTAGATGGTTTTTGACATTAGCTACATAGAAGGTGGCTTAAATAGACCCTAGCCACCAAAAAGGTTACGCCCAATCCACGAGGTGAAATATTGTCCATAAAACCCTAACGAGGAAATTTCAAGCTAAAATCCAAAACCACAATGAACACAAAACCGCAAGCACACTATTGACTCAGACAAAGTTTCATCACTGCACCGGTGCCGAAGGAAATCCCATGTAGAGGCCAAGTAATGGCGATGAAGACCATACACACACAAAGATAAGAAATGGCAACAAGACTCTTGTACGCAGAGAATAACAAAGGTGATAAGAATCTCACAAGTAAACGTAATCCACAGCATGGGAGGCTCTCACTTGCAATAGAAAAACAATGGTGAAGACATGAGACCATAAGCCTGTAGCTTCCTCTCCACCATGGGAAAAAGATAGGTCAAATGTGAATTTTTAGGGTTTAGGAGAGTTTTATAGTAAACCTTTAAAGTCAACAAAACCTAACCAATAATCATTGACCATGTGGAGTTTAATATGTTTTGGAGTTATGGGTTGACTTATAGTTTCGACAGAGTCTTGGTGCGGCTTGTCAATAAAAAAAATAATTTAAATAAAAACTTGGTTATAACCCTTTCATCAATAGAATAATATATCATAATTATAATATGCATTTTATAATTTTAAAAGGAAATGATATTGGAGGTAATCTTTGCATAAACTAGGGTTTGTGTTTATATTTCATAAACCATGTAAATGGGAAAAAACTTATGCAGAGGATTTCTTAACCTTGTTAGCATAGTAAATAACACCCTATGATGAACTATAGAAATTGTAAAAAGACCTTGTAAGAAACCTATGAAAATATATTGGATAAAAACACTTATGTGTAATAACTTGCAAGTATAGAAAGAATTCATAGCTTAATTCTTAATATAAGTAATATAACTTAGTTTTGTTATCGGGTAATAATGATTTTCATATCTCCTTGTGAGATAAAGATTATGCGAAGGATAGGTTGAATAGATTTCATAGGAAATGATCTTTCATTCCTTACACAAAATGGTAACACTATTGATTATCGATATAATGTTCATAATATTATAATTCTACCTAGTAAATTCTTAATCATTTAGTAGTCTGTTTCTGCACAAAATCATTAGTTCTATGTATGAATGTCAAACATTATATCTTATGACTATATATAGAACTAGTTATTTCTAGTTTACACAACATTTGATTATTGTTGAGACAGTAAAACCTTGGTATCATGAACTTATGAATGACCCTGGTATCAAGTAATAAGGTATTAAATGACCTTCTATACAAAATACCTTTCACTAGAATTACATACAGGACCTTAAATGATAATAGATAGATAAAAGTAAGATTAACAGGTTATAGTTGAAGCAAAGTAGAAGAACAACTGGATTATGTTCAGTTTTTGAAAGACTTACGTTTACCAGAAAAATTAATTAAAACATAAAATATACAGATCAACGATACCTCATTTATTTTGATCAAAGCTCTAAAATAAACAAATTTACTAGCATTATATTTTATGCTAGTTGAAATAATAATGCCGGTCCAGAAACTAGTTACAAAACGTCTTACCTGTATAAGACCTGTAAAAGAAGCATCACTTCCCTGCATTAGCTAAAATACTAAGTAAGCCTCGGACTCAATTGAAGTTCCTTAATATTTTCACAAATAGTAAAACAAACTTTAGCACTTAGTAATTAAACATATGTTTCAATTCATGTTGTTCCAAATCATAGTCTGCTAAATCGAATCCTTAACAATTATTCATGGAAGCAAATAATTAAGTATGAAGATCTAGAAATTAACAAAAGAATCAGTTGTAGTTAAGGCTGATTATGTTAACCATTAACAGTTAAATGTTCCTCAATAGTGACGATTGCAAACATTTAATGTCATAAGAAAATTTTTAAATTTTTATGAATTTTTTGAGTATTACATGTGGTATCAGAATACACGTTCAGACACTAGGCCTGAATGCGGCTCAACCTGCATAGATAACATTAAATTAAATGTATCCATACTGATTATTATTTTTCGTTTTGAAATATTATTTCCAGAAAATTTTTATGAACTAAATTGTAGGTATGGAAAGACTCAAGGAATATGCAGATGAAGAGTCCCCGTTTAATGAACAAAGTAATTCTAGAAGAGAACCAGTTCAAGAAGAAATAACTAACAATTCTTCAAAATGATTACAAACTGTTAAAGAATTACGAATTGAGATGGAAACAGTTAAAAAGGAAAATGCAAAAATTTTAAGAGCTCAAGAGGAGCTAAACCAGATACTGATGGAAAAATTCCAGAATGAAGAAAAAGATAAACAGACAGGATTTGAAGATATGCCCTACCAACACAAAAGTAAAAAGTTTAAGCCATCTAAAATCGAAAGTAGTTCGTCCTCTGAAATTTATAGCGACTCACATATGGAGAATCATCAGTACACTAGTGATAGTAGTGAAGATAATTATCATTCAAGAAAAAGAAAAATTAAGCCTTATCAAGAAATTTCAGGAGAATTTAAGAAGATAAACCACTAACTTTCAATGGTGAAATTGAGAAAGGAGAAGAGGCTGAATCATGGCTGTTTGGGATGAAGAAGTATTTTCAAATCTACAATTACTCTAATCAACTAAAAGCAAGAATGGCCATTTACAACTTAACTGCTAAGGCATATATTTGGTGGCAGGATCTAAAATGAGTAAAATGTATTAGGGAAAATAAAATTAACTAGAGTACTTTGAAGAAATACGTTAAAAATAAGTTCTTGTCAGAACAGTACTATGAAGAGCGAGCTAAGGAATTTTATGAACTGAAGCTGGGAATAATGAACATGAAAGGATTAAATAGTAAATTTTCAAGTTTGCTATGTTACGTGCCTTACATTGTGGATGATAAGCCTAAGGTACATCAGTTTCTAAGTTGTTTACCTTTTCACATTAAAGACATAGTTGAATACGATAATCTGGAAACCTTAGAGGAGGCTATGTGAAAGGTAAATTTTTGCTATGAGCAGAACCACAAAAAGGAGAGCATGTCAAACTGGAAGGCTAAGAGGTTTAATAATTTTGAATAGAAGAATAAGAGTTTCGTACCTAACCGCAGTTTTAAGAATAATAACACACATAATTTTACTAATAAGAATTTCCAAGGAATTAAAGGTAATTCACAGTTAAAACCTAATGGCCCTAGAAATAAATAACCTGTTATTAATCACAACAATTACACTAAGAATAATGAATGTAAAGAACCAGTAAAATGTTGGGAGTGTAATGGGCCTCATTATGGATCAGTTTTTCCTAACCGAAAGAAGACTATCAGAAACATACATACGCTACAGGAGGAGATGACTATTGGTGATTTAGCAAGGACAGTGACCAGGATCAACGCGGCACTGAAAAATAGGCAGTCGAATTATCAAAATTCCATGGTGGAAGTAGAAGGTAAGCTGAATCAAACACATATATCTATATTAATTGAACAAGAGGCTAGCCTAAGTTATATTTCTCCTGATTTAGTAGAAAAATGCAAGTTATCAGTAGAAAAGTTTGCAAATTCATGGTTAGTTCATCTAGCCACTAGAGCAAAAAGAAAAGTGATTAGTTTTGTAAACTATTGTACTGTAAACATGGATTAGTTTGAAACCTGTGTGAAGCTTAATGTACTTCCTTTAGGTTCTTATGATATGTTAATTGGTATGGATTGGTTAGAACAACATAGAGTAGTTCTGAACTATTTTGATAAAATTTTACTTGCGTAAATAATGAAGGAGATACAATAACCGTAACAGGAATCCCTAGGAAAACAACTATCAAACAAAAATTTGTTTTGCAATGAAAGAGAGTTGTTTAGAAGGGTTGTAAAGAATTTTATTTAATTGTAATTAACGAAGAACATACTAATAATGAAGATAAACTAAAATTGGAAGATATTCCAATCCTGAGGGGGTATTCAGATGTAATCTGGAAGAAATTTCGAGACTGCTCTGAAGAGGGAGTTAGACTTCACTATTGAGTTGGTACCTAGTGCAATGCCCAGCTCAAAATCCTCTTATCAGATGAATATATTGGAATTAAATGAATTAAAATCATAGTTAAAAGAACTTATTGATAAGAAGTATATAAGACCCAACGTGTCTCCTTGGGGAGTGCATGTTATTTTCGTTAAAAAGAAGGACGATACTCTATGCTTATGCATTGATTACCGTCAAATTAATAAAATGACCATTAAAAATAGATACCCATTGCCCCGCTTAGATGATCTGTTTGATCAGCTACATGGAGCAATTGTATTTTCAAAGATTGATTTACGATCTGGTTATCACCAGGTCCAAATCAAAGATGAAGACATCTTTAAAACAACTTTTAGGATCAGATATGGTCACTATGAGTTTGTTGTTATGCCATTTGGGCTTACTAAAGCCTCGACTATCTTCATGTGGTTAATGACTAATGGATTGCATAAATACCTTGATAAATTAGTGGTGGTATTCATTGACGACATTCTAATTTATTCTAACTCTAAAGAAGAACACGAGGAGCACTTAAAAATTGTTTTACAAGAATTGGGTGAACCTCAGCTTTATGCTAAATTTAGTAAGTGCAATTTCTTTAAGGATAAGATACAATACTTAGGCCATGTAGTAACTAAAGAAGGGATCTCAGTTGATCCAGAAAAGATAAAAGCAATTGAAGAATGGCTAGTCCCAAAGGATGTGACTGACGTACGTTCATTTCTGGGGATTACTGGCTACTATCGAACATTCATTCAAGGGTTTTCAAGAATTGCAAATCCCATAACTTCTTTACAAAAGAAAGAGAATAAATTCGTGTGGAATCAAAAGTGTGAAGAAATCTTTAAAAAGTTAAAAACATTACTAACTACTGCACCAATCTTAATAATTGTTGATCCTAATAAAGAATTTATAGTATGCACTGACACATGCAATGATAGTCTAGGTGGAGTTTTAATTCAAGAAGGACACGTAATTGCATATGAGTCCAGGAAGCCTAAGATTCATGAGAAAAACTACGCAACCTACAATTTAGGGTTGGCTGTCATCATACATGCCTTGAAGATGTGGCGTCATCACTTAATTGGAAGAAAATTTATATTATTGACAGATAATAAGGGATTAAAATATTTGTTGGATCAACCTAATTTAAACACAAGACAAGCTAGGTGGCTAGCTTTCCTTAGTGAGTACGATTTTGAAATCCCACATATTTAGGGAAAAGAAAATAAGGTTGCTGATGCTCTAAGTAGAAATGCAAAACTAAATTTTTTAGCAGCAATCAACACTTATAAAATAGATTTAGAAGAATAGCTAGAGGAAGGAGTGAGATTGGATGAAAATTGTCAAAAATTACAAGAAAAAGTAACATAAAATTTAACTGAAATTTGAAGTACACGGTATAGTCTAAACGAAAAAGGATTATTACTATACAAAAACAGGCTGTATATACCTAATATGAGGTTACTGATTCTAAATGAAATTCATAAGACTCCTTACTCAATACATCCTTGTTATCTATAGCCATGTTAAAGAAGGATTATTTTTAGCCAAACATGAAGAATGAACTGGAAAAATACATTACCAAGTGTTTTGAAAGTCAACAAGTTAAGACTGAACACTAGCATCCAGCTGGTTTACTACAACCATTACCTATCCTTAGCTGGAAGTGGGAAATAACCAGTCTTAATTTTATTACACGTCTACTTAGAAATCAAAATCTGAATGACTCGATAATGGTAGTCATTGATAAACTTAGTAGAGCAACTCATTTTACACCTGTAAAAACCACTTACAAGGCTGCTAATATTGATGATATATTCATGAAACAAATATTTTGTTTACATGGGATACCGATAGTTATAATTTCAAATAGATACCCTAAGTTTACGGGCAATTTCTGGAAGTCTTTGTTTAAAGGCCTGAATACTACTTTAAATTTCAATACCTCTTTTCATCCCCAGACAGATGGAAAAACTGAAAGAGTGAATCAAGTGTTGGAAGATATGCTCAAAATGTATGTTAAGGAATGACCAGGTAAATGGGAAGATTACTTACACCTGGTAGAGTTTGATTACAAAAATCACTACCAAGCTTCAGCAAGATACACTCCATTTGAAATTTTGTATGGAAGAAAGTGCAATACCCCCATCTCATGAGTAATCTAGTTGACATGTTAGTATTAGGACCTAAACTACTAAAAGAGATGGATTTAATTGTAAAATAGGTGCAGTGTAACTTAAAAGTTGCACAAGATAGACAAAAAAGTCAAGCAGATCTTAAACAAACTCAAAAAGAGTTCTAGGTGGGTGAACATGTCTTTATAAAGGTAAGGCCTAAAAATATCTCTTTGAGATTAGGAAGTTGTGCTAAGTTGGCACCTCAATATTGCGGACCTTTTGAGATACTTTCCAGAATGGGATAGGTGGCATATCAATTGGATTTACCGCCAAATTTGAAGGTTCATAATGTTTTTCATATCTTCGTGTTAAAAAAATATGTACATGATGCTAATCATGTTATAAATTGGAATGATGTGTAGGTAGAACCTGAAGGAGATTTATTGGTGGAACAGGATTGTATCCTCGAAAGGAGGGAGATCTTGCTTCGGAATCACACCATTGGTCAGGTGAAGGTGCAATGGAAGCACCTTAGTCCAGAAGAAGCTACCTGGGAATTGGAGAGTCATATGAGGGTTGCATATCCAACTCTGTTCCAGGGAAATTATGAGGATGAAGAATAAATAACATCAAGGACGATGTTATATTTAAGGGGGTGTTTATGTCACATGCCCCAGAATGCAAAAACATTTTATGTTTTAAGAAACATTATGTTATATTTTTATTATAAAGTTTGTAATTAATGACTAAGTGGGGTCAAGGATAATTGAATGTAATTGCTGAATATTTTATTAAGTAATAAATGAAAGATGAGACAAGAGCTTAAGGAGGTTGTTAAATGAGTTTTTTACTTGTCATTTGGTGGAATGGGATGGGTTGAGAGAAGATTGACACTTTGCAGCATCCTCAAACTACTTCTAGCTATTGCAGGAGGAAACTACCGTATGGAAAAGGTGGTCATGTTCCCCAAGAAAGTGGAATAAGAGTAGGTGGCTCATTAAGTGAAAACTGACCCAAAAGACCTGGGCATGCTAATAAAACTTTCCATTGAATTCAGTTGAGGCTGCTCACTCTTCACTTGTGAAAATTCTGAGTGAATTTAGTGCACAAGAAAATTCGATGGAGGGGACTAGGAGAAGTTTGTTTTGAGTGAAAAGTGCTGAAGTTCTAAACTAGTGCAACTATTTTAAGCTGAGTTCATACTGCTATAGGAAGAAAAAATTTACTGCTGAATATTCAGTAGAGTTGCAGAGGATCACTAAACTAGATATCTCACCCAGTACTTATACCAGGTGGACTAGAAGACAATCTCGGGGGTCCTGAGATTTGCAGTTCAGCTATCTCTAGGAGTTGGTTGGGAGGAACAGGTTCCTTACGCTGTTGTCACCTCTTCTACATTTCTAGGTTCTACATGTTCTTTGTAATTTCTAATTGCATATTTAGGATTAAGAAGGATTGAACTTAAGGAGTAGTGTGTTATGCTTCTGTTCTTCTGTTATTATAATTAGTGAATGAAATCTTTTACTGTGAAAATTTAGTCAATTTCTGGATTAGATATAGATTAGGATAAATGATTAGAAGAATTTCCAATTTTACTGATGGATAAAAAATTACCTAACTGTGTTTTTCCACACCTTCTTAAAGGTAGTACTCTAGTACAGTAGGTTAGATTAAATTCTGATAGATAATTGAATGAAGTGTGCTTAAATGTGTTTATTTACCTTCTACAGATTTCATAGAGTTAATCAAAAGTAAGTTTTCCTTTCTATCTTAGAAATTTTCCTTAGATAGAGTATATTATCATAAAATAACAAAACTGTCTCTAAGAAAGATACACACACACACACACACACACACACACAGTCTATGCTTTTATTTACATAGTAAATAAATTATTTACATAGTAAATAAATTATTTACTATAAGCCCATTATTATAAATATACATAGTAAATAAATATAAGGAATAACTTCAGGGAACAGTAAAATAAGGCTAGTAATTACTTAGATAATTTCATTATTAACATAAGTAAGAATCAAACTTTAATACATTATAATTAAATATTAAACTTTGTAATAATTTAAAAGTAGATAAAATTTTATAAAAGCCCTATTTTGGAGAAATTGTCAAATATGACTTTCGTTTCCTCCTCTTTTACCAGCAGAGGGATTATACAATTTCACCCAAAATTATTTAAAGCATACATTCTATATTTATAAAAACACAACTGTCTAATTTACAATGCATAGATTTAAATAAGTTTTTCACAAGAACAATATTAAAACTGTTTGATAAATATAAACCAAGACAACTTAAGTAAAGAGCTTTTAAAACATTCCAACCCAAGAAAATAGTAAAGACTCAGGTTGTATTATTCAACCCTTTCCTTATTTATTTACTAAAATAGTTGTTCTACTAACAATAAAAATCAAACTCTGTTTTAAAAACCAACTTTCTGAACATCTTTCTCTTTTAAACAAAATCGAAAAATTACAAACTAAAACCATGATATAAATGTATTTTAAATTCATTAACTCTTTATACATCAATACAAGTTTCATAGCAGTGAAAATATCCCTTTTAAAGTTAATTTAAAAATTAAATTTCTTAAATATTACAAGAAACCGTGACAATCTGCCATCGACCTCGCAGAAACCATAGTTCATGGCCGAATACAAAATAGCTTATGTAGTAATCCTGTAAGCCTAAGCATGGTATAAATACCTTTAAAAACCCTAACTAAAACACATTTACAAAATTCCATAGAAGTCATAGATTTAAAGCATGTCCAAATTATAATCTCAAAAAATTCAAGTCACGACTGTGAAGGCCAAAAAGTATTTCATCATGCTATGGCCACTAGGGCTTCAAAATTTTCTTATCAAAAGATTACAGTCTCGGCCACATGGATTTTCTAAACAAACAACACATATGATAACCAAAACTTAAGTCGCATATCTGTGGTATTGTAACAACCAAACCCCATACACCCATCGCAGGAGGAACCTCGGGTAGGACTAAGGCTTACCAATTGTTGAAGACCCCCTCTTCGTTGGATACTTCAAGTTGCATACTGAAAAGCTCTATGTTTAAATTGACCTGCACAACCATTAAATATTTCGTTAAGCTTTTCCTTCATTCAGATAACGAAGACCATAAAATACTTTGAAACAGTGTAGAGGGTTTTTAAAAAACTTAAAAGGACTTTTTACCTAGATGGTTTTAGAATTTAGCCACATAGAAGGTGGCTTTAACAAACCCTAGCCACCAGAAAGGTTACGCCCAATCGACGAGGAAAAATACTGTCCATAAAAACCTAAGAAGGAAATTTCAAGCTAAAATCCAAAACCACGGTGAACACAAAATTGCAAGCACACTATTGACTAAGACAGAGTTTCACCACTGCACTAGTGCCGAAGGAAATCCCACGCAGAGGCTAAGCAATGGCAACGAAGACCATACATACACAAATATAAGAAATGGCAACAAGACTCTCGAACACAGAGAATTGCAAAAGTGATAAGGATTCTCAAAGGTGAAGATAAGCCACAGCATGGGAGGCTCTCACTTGTAGCAAAAAAGCAATGGTGAAGACATGAGGCTATAATCCTGTAGTTTCCTCTCCACCATGGGAAAAAGACAGGTAAAATGTGAATTTTTAGGGTTAAGGAGAATTTTATAGTAAACCTCCAGAGTCAACAAAACCTAACCAATAAGCATCGACCACGTGGAGTTTAATCTGTTTTGGAGTTGTGGGTCGACTTTATAGTTTCGACAGAGCCTTGATGCAACCTGTCAATTAAAGAAAAAATTGAATATGATAAGAGGAGGCTATGCAAAAGGAAAATTTTTGCTATGAGTAGAACCGCAAAAAGGAAAGCATGTCAAACTAGAAGGCTAAGAGGTTTAATAATTTTGAACAGAAGAAGAAGGGTTTCGTACCTAACCGCAGTTTTAGGAATAATAACACACGTAATTTTTCTAATTAGAATTTTTAAGGAAATAAAGGTAATTCACAGTTAAACCCTAATGTCCCTAGAAATAAATAACCTGCTAATAATCACAGCAATTACACTAAGAATAATGAACGTAAAGAACTAGTAAAATGTTGGGAGTGTAACGGGCCTCATTATGCATCAGTTTTCCCTAACTGAAAGAAGACTATCAGCAACATACATACAGTGCAGGAGGAGATAACTGTTGGTGATTTAGTAAGGACAATGCCTAGGATCAACACGGCACTAGAAAACCGGGAGGTAGATTATCAAACTTCCATGGTGGAAGTAAAAGGTAAGCTGAATATAACACCTATATCTATATTACTTGACCTAGGGGCTAGACTAAGTTATATTTCTCCTGATTTAGTAGAAAAATGCAAGTTATCAGTAGAAAAGCTTGCAAATTCATGGTTAGTTTAGCTAGCCACTGGAGCAAAAAGAAAAGTGATTAGTTTTGTAAAAGATTGTATTGTAAACATGGATCAGTTTGAAACCTTTGTGAAGCTTAATGTACTTCCTTTAGGTTCTTATGATATGTTAATTGGTATGAACTAGTTAGAACAACATAGAGTAGTTCTGAACTGTTTTGATAAAACTTTTACTTGCATAAATAATGAAGGAGAAATAATAACTGTAACAGGAATCCCTAGGAAAACAACTATCAGAAAAATATATTCTATGCAATTAAAGAGAGATGTTCAAAAGTGTTGTAAAGAATTTGTTGTAACTGTAATTAATGAAGAACAGACTAACAACGAAGATAAACTAAAATTGGAAGATATTCCAATCCTGAGGGGGTATTCGGATTTAATTCAGAAGAAATTCTGGGACTGCCTCCAAAGAGGGAGTTAGACTTCACTATTGAGTTGGTACCTAGTGCAGTGCCCAGCTCAAAATCCCCTTATCGGATGAATATATTGGAATTAAATTAATTAAAATCACATTTAAAATAACTTATTGATAAGAAGCATATCAGACATAACATGTCTCCTTGGGGAGCACCTGTTATTTTCGTTAAAAAGAAGGACGTTTCTCTACACTTATGCGTTGATTACTGTCAACTTAATAAAATGACCATTAAAAATAGTTACCCATTGCCCCGCATAGATGACCTGTTTGATCAGCTACGTGAAGCAACTATATTTTGAAATATTGATTTACGATTTGGTTATCACCAAGTCTGAATCAAAGATGAAGACATCTTTAAAACAACTTTTAGGACTAGATATGGTGACTATGAGTTTGTTGTTATACCATTTGGGCTTACTAATGCCCTGAATTTCTTCATGTGCTTAATGAATGATGTGTTGCATAAATACCTTGATAAATTCATGGTGGTATTCATTGATGACATTCTAATTTATTCTAAGTCTAAAGAAGAACACGAGGAGCACTTAAAAATTGTTTTACAAGAATTGTGAGAACATCAGCTTTATGCTAAATTTAGTAAGTGCAATTTCATTAAGGATAAAATACAGTACTTGGGCCATGTAGTAACTAAATAAGGGATCTCAGTTGATCCAGAAAAGATAAAAGCAATTGAAGAATGGCCAGTCCCAAAGGATGTGATTGCTATACAGTCATTTATGGGGATTACTGGCTACTATCGAAGATTCATTAAAGGGTTTTCAAGAATTGCAAATCCCATAACTTCTTTATAGAAGAAAGGGAAGAAATTCAAGTGGAATCAAAAGTGTGAATAAAGTTTTAAAAAGTTAAAAACATTACTAACTATTGCACCAATATTAAGAATTGATGATCCTAATAAATACTTTATAGTATACACTGACGCATGCGAAGACGGTCTAGGTGGACTTTTAAATCAAGAATGGCACGTAATTGCATATGAGTCTAGGAAGCTTAATATTCATGAGAAAAACTACACAACCTACAATTTAGAGTTGGTTGCCATCATACATGCCTTGAAGATGTGGCACCATCACTTAATCGGAAGAAAATTTATAGTAATGACAGATAATAAAGGATTAAAATATTTGTTGGATCAACCTAATTTAAATGCAAGACAATATAGATGGCTAGCTTTCCTTAGTGAGTACGATTTTGAAATCCAACATATTAAGGAAAATGCAAAACTAAATTTTGTAGCAGCAATCAACACTTATAAAATAGATTTAGAAGAACAGCTAGAGGAAGGTGTGAGAATGGATGAAAATGATTAGAAATTACAAGCAAAAGTAACCGAAAATTTAACTGAAAGTTTAAGTACAGGGTATAGTCTAAACGAAAAAGGATTATTACTATATAAAAATAGGCTATATATACCTAACGTACCTAAGATTAAGTTACTGATTCTAAATGAAATTCATAAGACTCCTTACTCAGGACATCCTGGTTATCAGAAGATTATAGCCATGTTACAGAAGGATTATTTTTGGCCAAACATGAAGAATGAATTGGAGAAATACATTGCCAAGTGTTTTGAAAGTCAACAAGTTAAGACTGAACACCAACATCCAACCGGTTTACTACAACCATTACGTATCCCTAGATGGAAGTGGGAAATAACCAGTCTTGATTTTATTACATGTCTACCTAGAAATCAAAATCTGAATGACTCGATAATGGTAGTCATTGATAAACTTAGCAAAGAAGCTCATTTTATACCTGTAAAAACCACTTACAAGGTTGCTAATATTGATGATATATTCATTAAACAAATATTTTGTTTACATGGGATACCGAAAGTTATAATTTCAAACAGATACCCTAAGTTTACGGGCAATTTCTGGAAGTCTTTGTTTAAAGGCCTGAATACTACTTTAAATTTATGTACCTCTTTTCATCCCTAGATGGATGGACAGACTGGAAGAGTGAATCAAGCATTGGAATATATGCTCATAATGTATTTTAAGGAATGACCAGGTAAATGGGAATATTACTTACACCTAGTAGAGTTTTATTACAACGATCACGACCAAGCTTCAACAAGATACAGTCCATTTGAAATTTTGTATGGCAGAAAGTGCAATACCCCCATCTCATGGAGTAATCTAGTTGACATGTTAGTATTAGGACCTGAATTACTAAAAGAGATGGAGTTAATTGTAAAATAAGTGCAAGATAACTTAAAAGTTGCACAAGACAGACATAAAAGGCAAGCAGATCTTAAACAAACTCAAAAAGAGTTCCAAGTGGGTAAACATATCTTTCTAAAGGTAAGGCCTAAAAATATCTCTTTGAGATTAGGAAGTTGTGCTAAGCTGTCACCTTGATATTGCGGACCTTTTGAGATACTTTCTAGAATGGGATAGGTGGCATATCAATTGGATTACTACCAAATTTGAAGGTTCATAATGTTTTTCATATCTCTGTGTTAAAAAAATATGTACATGATGATACTCATGTTATAAACTGGAATGATGTGCAGGTGGAACCCAAAGGATATTTTTTGGTGGAACTAGATTGTATCCTCTAAATAAGGGAGATCTTGCTTAAGAATCACACCATTGGTTAGGTGAAGGTGCAATGGAAGCACCTTAGTCCAGAAGAATCTACCTGGGAATTGGAGAGTCATATGCGGGATGCATATCCAATTCTGTTCTAGGGCAATTCTAAGGATGAAGAATAAATAACATCGAGGATGATGTTATATTTAAGGGGGTGTGTATGTCACATGCCCTAAATTGCAAAAACATTTTATGTTTTAAGAAACATTATGTTATATTTTTACTAAAAAGTTTGTAATTAATGACCAAGTGGGGTCAAGGATAATTGAATGTAATTGTTGAATATTTTATTAATTAATAAATGAAAGATGAGACAACAACTTAAGGAGGTTGTTAAATGCATTTTTTACTGGTCATTTGGTGGAATGGGTTGGGTTGAGAGCATATTGAAACTTGGAAGCATCCTCAAACTACTTCTAGTTGTTGCAGGAGGAAATTTCCCTATTTTTGTGGTCATCTTCCCCAAGAAAGTGGAACAAGAGCAGGTGGCTCATTAAGTGAAAACTGACCCAAAATACCTAGGCATGCTAGTAAAACTTCCCATTGAATTCAACTGAGGCTGCTCATTCTTCACTTGTGAAAATTCTGAGTGAATTTAGTGCATAAGAAAATTAAATGGAGGGGACTAGCAGTAGTTTGTTTTAAGTGAAAAGTGCTGAAGTTCTGAACTTGTGCAGTTATTTTAAGTTGAGTTCATACTGCTGCAAGTAGAACAGATTTACTATTGAATACTCAGTAGAATTGTAGAGGATCACTAAACTAGATATCTCACCCAGTACTTCTACCAGGTGGACTAGAAGACAAGATCGGGGGTCTTGAGATTTGCAGTTTATCTATCTCCAAGAGTTGGTTGGGAGAAATAGATTCCTTAAGCTGTTGTCACCTCTTCTACATTTCCAGGTTCTACATGTTCTTTCTAATTTCTAATTGCATATTTAGGATTAAGAAGGATTGAACTTAAGGAGTAATGTGTTATGCTTCTGTTCTTCTGTTATTAGAATTATTGAATGAAATCTTTTACTGTGAAAAGTTAGTCAATTTTTGGATTAGATATATATTAGGATAAATGATTAGAAGAATTTCCAATTTTACTGATAGATAAAAAAAATACTTAACTGTATTTTTCCACACCTTCTTAAAGGTAGTACTCTAATATAGTAGGTTATATTAAATTCTGATAGATAATCAAATGAAGTGTGCTTGAATGTGTTTATTTACCTTCTACAAATTTCATAGAGTTAATCAAAAGTAACTTTTCCTTTCTATCTCATAAATTTTCCTTAGACAGAGTACATTATCATAAAATAACAAAACTGTCTCTAAGAAAGATATATATATATATA
>LPNX010933063.1:741573-882388 GCA_001517045.1 Pseudotsuga menziesii
GTAGGAATAACTTCAGGGAATAGTAAAATCAGGCTAGTAATTACTTAGATAATTTCATTATTAATCTAAGTAAGAATCAAACTTTAATACATTATCATTAAATATTAAACTCTGTAATAATTTAAAAGTAAATAAGATTTTATATAAAACCTATTTTAGAGAAATTGTTAAATATGACTTTCGTTTCCTCCTCTTTTATCAGCAGAGGGATTATACACTTTCACCCAAAATTATTTAAAGCATACATTCTATATTTATTAAAACACAACTGTCTAATTTATAATACACAGATTTAAATAAGTTTTTTCACAAGAACAATATTAAAACTGTTTGATAAATATAAACCAAGACAACTTAAATAAAGACCTTTTAAAACATTCCAACCCTAGAAAATAGTAAAGAATCAAGTCGTATTATTCAACGCTTTCCTTATTTATTTACTGAAATAGTTGTTCTACTGACAGTAAAAATCAAAATCTATTTTAAAAACCAATTGTCTGAACATCTTTCTCTTTTAAACAAAATAAAAAAATTATGAACTGAAACCATAATAAAAACTTCTTTTAAAAACTTCTTGTATTTATACATCAATACAAGTTTCATAGCAATGAAAATATCCCTTTTAAATTTAATTTAAAAATTAAATTTCTTAAATATTACAAGAAACCCCACAGTCTACCATCGACCTCGTAGAAACCATAGTTCATGGATGAATACAAAATAGCTTATGCAATAAGCCTGTAAGCCTAAGCATGGTATAAATACCTTTAAAAACCCTAACTAAAACACATTTACAAAATTCCACAAAAGTCACGGCTTTAAAGCCTATCCAAATTATAATCTCTAAAAGTCAAGTCATGGCCATGAAGGCCCAAAAGTATTTCATCACACTACGGCCGCTAGGGGTTCAAAATTTTCTTATCAAAAAATTACAGTCTCGACCACATGGCTTTTCTAAACAAACAACACATATGATAACCAAAACTGAAGTCGCATCTCGGTGGGACTGTAACAACCAAACCCTATACACCCATCACAGGAGGAACCTCGGGTAGGACTGAGGCTTTCCGATTATTGAGGAATGTGAAGACCCCCTCTTCATTGGAGACTTCAAGCCGCAGACTAAAAATATTTGCATTTAAACTGACCTACACAACCATTAAATATTTCATTAATCTCTTCCTTAATTCAAATAATGAAGACCATAAAATACTTTGAAACAATGGAGAGGGTTTTTAAAAAACTTAAAAGGAATTTTTACCTGGATGGTTTTCAACTTTAGCCGCATAGAAGGTGGCTTTAATAGACCCTATCCACCATAAAGGTTACGCCCAAGCCACGAGGTGAAATATTGTCCATAAAACCCTAATGAGGAAATTTCAAGCTAAAATCCAAAATCACGGTGGACACAAAACCACAAGCACACTATTGAATCTGACAAAGTTTCACCAATGCACCAGTGCTGAAGGAAAGCCCACACAAAGGCCAAGTAATGGCGGTGAATACCATACACACATATAGATAAGAAATGGCAACAAGACTCTCGTACGCGGAGAATAGAAAAGGTGATAAGGACTCTCATAGGTAAAGGTAAGCCACAACATGGGAGGCTCTCACTTGCAGCAGAAAATCAATGGTGAAGCCATGAGGCTGTAATCCTACAGCTTCCTCTCCACCATGGGCAAAAGATAGGTAAAATACGAATTTTTTTAGGGTTTAGGAGAGTTTTATAGTAAACCTCCAAAGTCAACAAAACCTAACCAATAAGCATTGACCATGTGGAGTTTAATATGTTTTGGAGTTGTGGGTTGAATTTATAGTTTCGACAGAGTCTTGGTGCAGCCTGTCAATAAAAAAACCATTTACATAAAAACTTGGTTATAACCCTTTCACCAATAGAATAATATCTCATAATTATAATATGCATGTTATAATTTTAAAAGGAAATGATATTGGAGGTAATATTTGCTTAAAATAGGGTTTGTGTTTATATTTCATAAACAATGTAAATGGGAAAAAACTTAGGCAAAGAATTTCTTAACCTTGTTAGCATAATAAATAACACCCTGTGACGAACTATAGAAATTGTAAAAAGACCTTGTAAGAAACCTATGACAATATGTTGGATAAAAACACTTATGTGTAATAGCTTGCAAGTATAGAAAGAATTCATAGCTTAATTCTTAGTATAAGTATCACAACTTAGTTTTGTTATAGGGTAATAATGATTTTCATATCTCCTTCTGAGATAAAGATTATGCGAAGGCTAGGTTGAATAGATTTCATAGGAAATGATCTTTCATTCCTTACACAAAATAGTAACACTATTGATTATCAATATAATGTTCATAATATTATAATTCTACCTGGTAAATACTTAAGCATTTAGTAGTTTGTTTTTGCAGGAAATGATTAGTTCTATGTATGAATGTCAAACATTATATCTTATCACTATACCTAGAACTAGTTCTTTCTATTTTACACAACATTTGATTATTGTTGAGACAATCACATATGAATGACCTCGGTATCGAGTTATAAGGTATTAAAGGACCTGCTATACAAAATACCTTTCACTAGAATTACATACAGGACCTAAACTGATAATAGATAGATAAAAGTTAGATGAACAAGTTATAGTTGAAGTGAAGTAGAAGAACAACTGGATTATGTTCAGTTTTCCAAACACTTATGTTTACCAAAAAATTAATTAAAACGTAAAATATACAGATCAACGATACCTCATTTATTTTGATTAAAGATGTAAAATAAACAAATTTACAAGCATTATATTTTATGCTAGTGGAGATAATAATCTCGATCTGGAATCTGGTTACAAAACATCTTACTTGTATAAGACCTGTAAAAGAAGCATTACTTCACTGCATTAGCTAAAAAGCTAAGTAAGCCTCGCACTCAACTGAAGTTCCTTCATATTTTCACAAACAGTAAAACAAACTTTATCACTTAGTAATTAAACAGATGTTTCAATTCATGTTGTTCCAAATCATAGCCTGCTAAATCAAATCCTTAAAAATGATTTAGGAAAGCAAATAATTAAGTATGCAGATCTAGAAATTAACAAAAGAATCAGTTCTAGTTAAGCTTGATTATGTTAACCGTTAACAGTTAAATGTTCCTCAGTAGTGACGATTGCAAACATTTAATGTCATAGGAAAAATTTTAAATTTTTACGATTTTTTTGAGTATTACACATACGTGGGTTATATGTGTGCAACTCACATATGATACACAGGTTGGAAAGAGGAAAGTCACATATTCAAGTCAAACTCATAATCCAAATGTGTTAATACCGGAGTATAAACATTGTGTATTTAGGGTCCATATCTCTTATAATGTTAAGGCTCTTCTATCTGTTAAGTCCTTTTGTGTGACGACATATTTCGTGTCATCACTCGGACGGAGAAGTGCCATTTTGAGGTTTAACAATAATGAATGGAATAATAGAATAAGTTTGAATGCATTGTGTTATCACTCAAAATTTACCCCAGGTTGTAGAGGGAAATATCAAGGTAACAAAAGAACCACTTTAAGAAATAAAGTTGGCTTGTTTCTTCCTAGAGAGTGATCTCTCACATAGTTATTTAACAAGGCTAGCTGCATAAATAAAAATAAAAATTCAGATTGTGTTTTTGGTTGAAACAAGGCAAGTATACATTGGGTTTTGGAGTCACAAATATTTTTATGAATCACAGAATTGTTTGAATGGGAAAATTCTACAAAGGCAAGATAAAACTTAGTCACAGTTAAAATGTTGTTTCTCTGGTGATAAAGAAGAAACAAGGATACTCCATCAATACAGAGCACTAAAAAGAGGAATTCTACATTACATTTAGTAAGAAATATTGGTGAATATTTGAAACAATATCCATAGCATAATAATACGTATTATGAAACTATTACACACTCATTCCATATATGAAAGAACACATAATGGAAAGTGTAACAGGAAAGATATGCACATAACAAAGGAAATAACAGACTGTAACTACGAAATACACATGAATCTTTGTAGCAAAAGGCCAACATTCGGCTCTGTAATTTTATTAATGGTAGTTCTCAAAGTACATAACACATGCATAACACAAAATATCATGGGTTCCAACCCTTTTTTCATCTCCAAATGTTGTCTAAATACACAACATTGCTTCGTGATCTGAATAACTGATTCTAAAAATAGGCAATAACTTCCTCTACATGTGTCAAAATATTTATTTTCTTTTAACTATTTTTTGAAATGAACTAAAATCCTTAATTAACTAATTTCCCAATATGAATTACAAAATGATTTCTTCTTTTCAACTGTCTTCAAAATCTTCACTGCTGCAACTTGTATTTTCTTTTTCTGAAATTTTCAATTGCCTTCCATTGTTAAACAACTGGAAATTCCATATTGATCATCTCCTTCGCCAACACTCTAAGCTCCACATAAGAAAAATATAGCAATTTAGCACATGTAGCTTTGAAATCAAACAACATCTCAAAATCTTCAGCCAATTTGTCAACCACTATTCTTCTAAACAAGGATTGATGCATGTCTTCAAATTGTTTGTGATCTAACTTGCAATTAATCAACCTATCATTATAATCCTTTTGAGACAACATCCCTCCATTCTCTTCCCAAAATAAAGGAAGTCCTCTTTTGAACAAGGGACTAAACAGTTCGATGAATTCCTTAATTTGGCGATTCATAATATCAATTTTATCCTAAACTGTATCCAAATGTTGATATTTTCTCACCACTTTTCTTGCCCCAAGTAATGGTTAGGATCATGTCTTTGATATTTTCCTTCCTTATGTCCTCCTTTGTCAAACTGTTCAAAAAATGATTGCATTCTGGGTTTTTTTTATTTAAAACATGATTCACTACCATGACACTTTGTCTATCTCCTTGCATAACAATCTCTTTGTCTAAAATGTAATCTAAATAAGGCTTGAGCTTGACCAATTCTACTATAAGCACATCCCAGATGATATGCTTAGCTCCCTGTAAGGCTAATATTCCTGTCAATTGCTTTTTCAATTTATTATTCTTATCCACCAGCTATTTACATTCGTTCTCTAGTGCCTTTGTTTCTTGTTCACTTTTTGTGGCTGTCTTCCAAATTTTTATTCTAGCTCTTCAAACTAGTGATCTCCATATATCTAAGAATTACCTGAGACATAGCTTGGGAGAGGGAATCTGTACTAGACTGTATAAGAGGTGAAATAATCTGGACTTCCTATTCTTTATTCTTTTCTTTTAGTTCCTTCTCCAGCTCTACTTGTTTTGTTTTTAAAACCTTTTCATTTTCAACCCAAAGCCTTGCATCTTTTTCCCATTGCTTCTCCTTTTCCTCAAACTTTAACAACCTTGCTTTACAATCAATCAATTCAATATTCAAAACTTCCTTTTATTTCTCAAACTCTGTCAACTCAGAAGTATGTATAAGCTGAGTAGATGGAATATTCAACTTATTTTTTAACAATTGAATATCATTTTATTTTTCACTTAACAACTTCTATGCAATATCTCCCTTGTCAGCTTGACTATTAACCACCAATAACTCTACTTGTAACCTCTTAATCTATGTATGGTGTTCTTTGTTCTCCACCTTCACCCGTTTGAGTAAATTTTCAACTTTTTTCTTACTTGATTGTAACTTTGACACTTGCAATGTTTCTTTCAACAAATCAGTATAAATAATGTCACCTATCTCTCTATGTAGATGTATGATATCAGTAGCAGGGATATTCTTTAAGTTCATCCTCATTTCAACAACTTTGTTTCTTGTAGTCACTGCCAAATTCAATGTATTTTTAGCATGACCCCTGACAGTCACTAGGGATGTGTCTTGAATGTATAATTTTCTCACTTCATCATATAATTTCAATGTTAAATAAGAATACCCCCCCCACATATTTATATATGTCTAACAATTCAGTGTTGGACTTGTATTTATCTGTAGTTCCTTCATGAATTTTATCAAATGTATATTCTGGGATTTCAAAGGCTAGGCCTTTGACCTTCATCTATTTCTTTTTGCCTCTATCCTTTGTGACCTATACAAGTTGCCCTTCTTTTTCAATATTTTTCTTTTTGGGTGTTTTGGAAGTATCTTCTTCTTCAGTATCCATGGCGTCTAAGAAGTCCCTCTTATTTGTTTTTTTAGAAAAACTAGCCAATGGTGTAACATGAACAACTACTGCAATTACACTATAAATATCAGCCTGAGGACAACTATTTCCTTGTGCATATGAAAGTGAATCTTCCTGCATATTTTCATCATTTTTGATATCCTTAGGATAATCCATCCAGTTTGCTTCTTAAAAAAGTCTTGCCACCTCAGAATGTTCAAATGGTTTATTTTTATTGGCATGTCTCCTATTTGAGATAACATGGAGAGGATCATAATTAATAGAAGCTTCAACTAAAAATACCATTTATGGGTGGAAACATGAAGTTGGGAAACACTTTTGCTTGTTTTTAGACAAAACAAATTGCAAAATTGTATGTTTTTCAACTTCAACCCCTTCAAACCGATATCTCCCTTAGGAATTTCACCTTGAAGTAAACACAAATGTTTTAGAGAATTGAATTAGCTACGTACTCATATTTAAAAAAAAATTTATTGACATATAGTGGGGCGATTTTGGAGGGCACAGATGATATATACTTTAAAATTTTAAGTATGAATAAGAGTGACCTTTGTGCCCTACTTTTTTCTTAGAGATAGTTATTTATTTTAGGGAAACGAAATGTATAATCATAATCTACACTCATTGCAGTTGTGCATGGACTATATGCTTAGGATTTTCATACTTATATGCTAATTTTTATTATTTATCGCAATAATATATGTACCAAAAACAGTGCCTTATTGACACATGGTTTTGTCATCTCATTTTCTTTCAAATGTGACTCTTATAAAAAAAGGTAAAAGCACCCTTTTGAAGAGGAAACTGCAAGGAACAACCTTGTGATTTTTTAAAAACATTTTGGCTTCGTCTTCGTGATGATATTGAATTTTTATTGTCACTAGTTTTTTTAATGATAAAGTTTAGAAAAAAAAATCGTCAAAAATAGAAATCCTAAATGAAATAAAAAAAAAATATGATGAGAAAGTAGATTGAATGATGAATCTACTAGTATAAAATCCAACAGGTAATTCTCATTTTTTGCAGTGTTTCAACCTTGCTAAAGTTAGACATTTTTGAAAACTGCAGAAATGGTGCTGGAAATGTTGACTAAAATACTCTCGGTCGAGAGATTTAAATTTTCTCGGGCGAGAGTTAGTTTTGATCAAAAACTAACCCAAAGTTAGGCAAATCTCTCGGCCGAAAGTTATTTTAAACTCTCGGATGAAAAAATAAAATATATCTCAGCCGAGAGTTTTCTTCGAGAATCTTTTAGGGGCCCACCATTAAACTCCGGTGATTTCGACGGGATTCCAAAACTTCTCACCCGAGAGGTGTATAAATAGACTCTTGTCCAAGAGAATTTTTATCTATCTCAATCGAGAAGTTGTAAACTATTTTTTCAACTGAGGGTTGGTAGAGCATGTTTCAGCTAAGAGTTCGTAGAGCGTTTTCTGTCGAGAGTTTGCAGAGCGTTTTTCAGCCGAGAGTTGGCAGAGCGTTTTGCAACCGAAAGTTGGTAGAGTGGTTTTCAACCAAGAGTTATTATATCCATATTACAGCCGAGGATTCACATATCAGAGTTTGTAGATCTGCTGAGATTTTGAATTATCCAAGTTCTCCAGGCCACAAATTTTTATTTTTATCAAGGTGTTTTCTTTAACCCCTGTGTTGGTAGGCTCTTATTTTTTTCATCAAAACTAAGACTATGGGGAGATATCCTTCTTAACAAGCTAGAGCATGGTAGTTTCAAATTATTTTTATCATTCACCTATTAATGACAGCAAGCATTTTCTCAAGGCCACCTGAGCCAGTTTCCCAACACTTAGTCATTTTCATGACTTTCTGCAAATTTTATCCTGAAACCCTATTTTGGCAGATCCATAACTTCTTCCTCAGGAACCTTCAAGTCGATTTGAAGATGTGGACAGGTAGAAAAAACAAACATATACACAATGACCATATGGTGCGGTAATTTTCTTCAACCCACAAGCTATGGCAGTCATTTTCTTGAGGCCACTTAGGCAGATTTGCGACTTTGGTGTAAAATCAGCTTAAAACCTTGTTTTGGCAGACTGTTAATTTTGTCATCAAACACATCCTGTGAAAACTAAGACCATGGAGAGCTATCCTTCTTAACAAGCTAGAGCATGGTATTTTCATATTGTTTTAATCATTCACGCATTAGGTACGACAAGCATTTTATCAAGGCCACCTAAGCTAGTTTTCCAACACTTAGTCATTTTTAGGACTTTCTCCAAAATTTATCCCGAAACCCTATTTTGGCAGATCCATAACTTCTTCCTCGGGAACTTTCAAGTCAATCTGAATATGTGGATAGGTAGAAAAAACACCCATCTACACAATGACCATATGGTGCGATAATTTTATTCAACTTACAAACTATGGCAAGCATTTCCCTGAGGCCACTTAGGTAGATTTGCTACTTTGGTTTAAAAGCAACTTGAACCCCTATTTTGGCAAGCTGTTAATTTTGTCATCAAACACCTTCTGTGAAAAATAAGACTATGGAGAGATATCCTTCTTAACAATATAGAGCATGGTAGTTTCAAATTATTTTTATCATTCACCCATTAGGTATTGCAGGCATTTTCCCAAGGCCACTTGAGCCAGTTTTCCAACACTTAGTCATTTTCAGGACTTTCTCAAAAATTTATCCTGAAACCCTATTTTGGCAGATCCATAAGTTTTTCATCAAACATGCTTAATACAAATTGAGGTCATGTTTAGGTAGAAATATCAATAGAGTACAACTTGACCATATGTTGCAGGCATTTACTTTAACCTATGATTTATATGGCGGGAATTTTCTTGAGACTAATTCTAGGTAATTTTACTTTCTTTGGTGCAAATCCTTGTTTTGGCATGTACCTATAAGTTTTTCGTACAATAGTGCTTAGCATATTACTCTTGTTAGGTTTGCTGTTATCTTTTTTTCAATGTATGTATGTAACTCCCAATTCTCATATCTTTTCATGCATTGGATTTTATGTTTTAATTCCTTCAACATGGGAAATCGAAGGAACTGCGGAAAAAAACATGATCACACCACAACTGATGAAGAGGAAAGGAAAGACAAAAAGCGTGAAAATATGAGAAAGTTAAGAGAAAAAGAGCAATGGAAAGAAATGTAGAGGCACTTGGTGGTGACAAAGAAATGCAAAATGTGAAGCTCGCACATGGTGGTGATGAAGGAATGTAGATTGTCGAGGAACACGTTGATGAAATAAATGAAGAACATGGAGGCGATGAGGAAATGACAAATGTGGAGCAAACTATGGGTAGTGTCGATATTGAGCCCATGATTGGTGAGTAAATAAATTTTGATATATGTTTATAATTCTTACTTAAATATAATATATATAAAATTATATATATATGTATATATTTGATTTGAATGAACTCACAATTAGCTAAATTTATAAATTTATTTTTATGCAGGGTCGACATCCAACATACAACATCCCACCACACTTACTCATTCACAGAGATTAATTAGAAGCTGCAACAATATCGTCATTATCGATACGTTTTTGGAGAATATGGATTTAAGTAAAATTGAAGAAATGGGACCTATGATGCCTTATTATACAACTCGCTATAGAGTAAAAAAGATAGTCAAAGAATATTTTGAAGGTATTTATGTCATAGAACAAGATGAATTGTTAAATATGTCGTTAAAGAGAAAATGTCTAAGAAATGTAATGACATTATTGGGCATTAAAAATGTCAAAGATGCTAAATCAAATGATATTGTATCACAAAATTTGACATCGGTCCTTGCATCACTTGCAAAAAAACGATCTCATAATACATGGTTGCTCGTAAATCTATTCTAACAGGGGTTGTGGCGAAAAACAATGTAAATAGTCATTTGTTGTCTACTACTACAGGAATGTTAAAAACATCAAGAAAAAGTTTATGGAAGCATAAAAACGTTAGAGTTCAATTAGATGAGGATGATGAAGTTGCATGTTGGGGTGTTATCTATAGGAAACCTTATCAAGATAGAATTCTAGATAATGTGAGAGATAGGGTGAAAGATTTTTGGCATTTAAACTCTCATGTCTTACCAAATGAAAAAGATGTTTTGCAATGTTGTATATCGAAAGGAAATTATGAAACTTATGCCAAACACATAACAGAGATCACTCAAGTGAAAATGTTCAAAACTTTAATGGAGAGTAATGTTGAAGCAAAGATTTCCCTTAGCACATTCGTGAAGCTTAAACCATGGTATGTCAGGCCTATCATTGTTGGTGACACATGTTGTTGTCGATACCATGTAGAATTCAAATTATATTATGAGACATTTCTAGATTGTGGTATGCAGTGTTGGCCAAATAACCCCCCTCCTGCGAGTGTTCATGAATTTGTATCTAAAATACTATGTGCATGAGAGAATGATCAAGTATTCTATAAGAAATAATGCGGGGGGAGGGGGGGGTAAAAAATGTGAGGAATGTTCTGATTTGGCCCTTTTTAATGCTAACTACCACATTGATGCAAACAATCCTCAAATATCAAATCACATTGTAAAATGGAAGAGATATGAATATGTTGATTATACTATTGTTACAAATTCAACATCAACATCAAGAAAGATTAATTTAGTTGAAAGTGATATCTCTTTGAAAAATTTTATGAATTTTTTCAGGGATCAAATATATAAATATATCAAGCACTCTCACTCAGCAAGATGGTAGGACTTATAGTTCAAGCAATCACGAGATGTATTTGGAAAAGGAACAATATTATACATTGTCGATTTTGCTGAAAATTACACTTTCACTCCGTAAAAGGAGATACAGAGTGAGTATTATCATTAAGATCATGTATCTATACTTGTTCATATTATATATAGATATGCAGAGCTTGATGTCGATGGTTTTGATAGCAATGAAAATAATCATGAAGTGATTAAGGAGTATCATCTCTACGTAAGTGACGATTGTACACATGATACAATTTTTGTCCAGCATTGTTTTGGTATGCTTTATAAAGAATTATCAAGACGAAAGATCATTTTTAGAGAACATTGGGTGTAGTCAGATGGTTGTGCTGGTCAATTTAAATCAGTGTGCTCATTCTTATGGTTGTCTCGCCTTCATAGAAACAAATATGTTCGCCACACATGGAGATTTTTTGAAACGGGACATGGAAAAGGAGAACACGATGGTGTCAGGGCCTGCATGAAACGTGCACGTAGAAGATATCAAATGAATCACTCTACTTCTCTCCTTGCAAATTCAAACGATGTTGTTAATTGGTGCAAACAAAATTTGAGCCATGAATTCAATGAAAGGATGTGTAATGTGAGAAGGTTTTTCTAGAATATTGCAATGGGTGATGTTGACAGATCAATACCACATAATTGTATTGCAATCTCGAAAACAAGGGGCTTACACTCCATTAGGAGTAAGAAAATGGAAAATATACACGTAATCGAGAAATGAAAGTAATCTTGCTTTTGTCTTGCATGTATTGATGATGTAGAGTCCTTGGATGAGTGTCAAAACTAGACTAACAAATTTGTGAAACCATGGAGACACCAAGAATTGACACCATTACCCCCATTTGGAAATATCAGTGATGTAGAGCACGATAATGAAGTGCTTGTGATTGACAAAGATTATGATCGTGTTTCTGATTTGGTTAGAGAAGGTGATGTATTTGCTATCATTGCACTGGTAGATAATCTAGAAAAAGTGAATTGTTATTTTTTGAGATGCATTAGGTCAAAAAGCACGTTGATGCAAGAATTTAAAGACTCGTCAAATTATACGTATGGTGTGGGTTCAATGGTTATAATGGGACATTTCTTTATAGAAGTAAGGAAATGTAAAGAGCATATTCTTTTTCAAGACTACGAGTCAGATGTTATATGTGCTCAATACAATCATTTGGTCATAGAAGCCCGGTTACAGTTGAAGGTAATGAAGAGTAGGAAAAATTCCAAGCATCAATAATGAACATTGTTGATAGAAGATCATAATTCCATTCTTGATAATATTCCATTGGCACATTTCATATGAATAAAAAATACATCAAGGTTGATGAATTTTTGTTCTTTGTTTCTAGGGTGGGTGGGTGGGAGGGGCCAAATGAGCTTCCACCTTCACGTGGTTGGCATCGTCAGTAGAGAATATATATAATTCTTGAAACTAAGATAAGCTCTTTCTAACAATATTAATTAAATATATATTATCGGTTTCGATAAAGCTAAATTCATATATATGTTCTTGATGTTGCTGATGTTTTAATGGATTTAAATATAAATATTGAGTTTGAACGTTACGGAACAACATTTCTATTTCTAAGTTGTCATATTTTTAAAACATAAGAAGGCACAATCTCATGATTTGTATTACTAATTTAAAGATAACTAATGAAGATATAGTTCAACCTCAAGTTATCTCAAAGTTGATTTTAAATTCAACTACCACTAAACTGAAATGTGAATGTCTATAGTTGCTTTCAATTATGAAATTCATTTAGGCATAAAACATTTAATTCTTTATTAAATAGTTATTTTAAGTTAAGAAATCAATTATATTATATCCAACATATTCCTATGTTTTTATTTATAATTAATATATTAAATTTTGGGTTGCTAGACTTAGAAACATTTTTATCATTCTTATTGTTCACATGTAGAGGGAAACACTTAAAGCAAAGGAGTATAATATATTGAAACATTCTTTTCAACTTTATGTGAAGACAACCTTCTGTAATGTAGAAATGGAGGGCATTTACGTGTAATGAAAATAAGCTGGATTGAGAACAAAATGAAAGAACATTAAGGATTACACCTCCATTGCATCTAGTTTTTTCATTAATATTTTTTTTCTACAAATAGAATGGTTACATACAATGATATCAATTTTAGCAACCTCCCTCTTTGACCTTCCTCAAAATTACTTAAGTTTTGTGTGCTCAAAGTGCTGATATATTCAATAGAAAAAGCCATTACCATAACCTTATTTTACGAGAATTAAAACCAGTAGTGTATTTATATTTTCAATAGTTCTTGATTATAAGTTTCGTTAGCTCAAAGTGCTGATATATTCAATATCCATTACCATAACCTTAATATTTTACGAGCATTAAAACAAATAGTCTATTTTTATTATCAATAGTTCTTGATTATAGATGATCAACTCATAGTATTGATGAGCCTATTCTTCCACCATGTTAGATATAAATTATAATGAACTACATTTCTTTATTTGAAAATATCATTTCCCTTTCTTTGTGTTTATCATGTCTAAAGGGTTTCCATGACATTTAAATCATTAGTTCCTTTTGAAAAGTGTGTTCTATTGTAGGAAAAGTGTGTTCTATTAGTTCCTTTTGTTTGGGTGCAAACAAGATTCATCCATGTAATATTCACAAAATTTTTACAACGTAAACCTTGTCATAGTAATAAGATAGGTTCATGCAATCTCCTTATATTATGTGCACTAAAGAAGATATTCAAACCCTACCTCTATTATATTTCATCATGCTCATACATGCCAACCATAAACTCATCTTACATTCCTATATATGAGTTTCAAAAAGACAATAAAGTAGTTTTGAAAAATTACAACTATTTATAATATGGACACATGACTCAATGATACATTATGCATTGATTATCTTGGTATGTTGGTGTTTTTGGTGCACTGAAAAAACAACTCATGCACATATTGGTATGTTGGTCTTTTTGGTGTGCTGTAAAAATAACTCATGCACATACTCAAAACTTTGAAAATAGGGTGATGAAAAACAAGAACATTATGTTGCATGAATAGTGATGGTGATAAAATACAAGAATTTTAGCTTCACAAATGTGTCAAGGGTGATATTATCCCCATTATCTATGTCATGAAGATTCTAAAACAATTCCACTAACTTGGAATTAGTTTCACACTCATCGAGATTCATATATGAAAGTGCACAACATAGCCTTTTCATTCAATGAAACATGAGCATGAAGATGGAAAAACACTTTTCACCTTATCCCTCATAGTATATGGAGGTCTATCTTCATATGGAAGCTTAAAAAATTAACCCAACAACAAATTTCATCATCTACATCTAATTGAACCATAAATATTTTATGCTTACACAATAAGAACACACTCATTGACATTAAATGCTTGTAACATTTACCTTGTTTTATTATTTGTATCCCTTGAAAATGAGTTTTGATCATAGCATTTACATTTCTGTATTGCCTTAAATTTTATTTGCAACCATGTTCTCAAATAAAACAAGGAGTGGTTCAAAATTCTACATGAATTATGTGTCAAAACCATACAAAAAAGATACATCTAAAATTTATCATTTTGCTATTAAAAAAGGGTCAATTTTACAAATACAGATTAACATTCAAATGTAACTGTTTAGATTCAACAAATTAATAATTACATATATATTCAGTGCAGCTGTCATTCTTGATACCGTAGTGCAGCGCTCATTCTGGATCATAACCGTAGTAAAGATGATCATAAGATGTTGTACATGGTGCCAAAAAACTTGGATAATATGCTGCGTAAAGATGATCATTAGTAGTACACGGCACTGAAAAGTTGCTAAACACTAAGACGGTAAAACAATGTCAACAAAGTAAACTCTACATACATAACAAGAGGACCCTAAATCAAAAATTCGGTAGTAAACCTAAACTATTGCAACGCCTGAAAGGAATAAAAATAACTTCAAAAGAGAAAAAAAATAGAAACAAAAATAAAAAAAAGTTCAGTTTAATCATCTCAATCACTGGTTTTTGCTGAACTAATCAACAATCAACAATAAATTAGAAATACAAAAAACACACAGGCAAAATGTTAACAGTAGTAGAGGATGATAGTCAGCTCTGGAAGCTCAGCTTTGTGGGTATGAATGTAAGCCTATGGGCGTGAAAAAGGGTAGATTCATCTATTGCTATGTGCTTTTCTCTGTAGGCTATGTGAAGCAAAGGTTTTCTACACGTGTGGCTAACCATAATATTCATTTTGTTGATTTTGTGTTGAAATATTCTACTAATTCTGCTGCAATAAGGACTTCATGTTAGGTCAGCTATATCATTGAAGGAGAGTGAATGAGGTGCTATCAATTCTTATCGTTGTTAATTTATTTTCAAGTTGGAAAGATTGATGTTATATCATTGCATTGAAAGACTACATGGTGTATTTCAGCTTGAAATAAAGTCTCTCCTTCTTAGAGAGCACCTAGTTAAAACCTACAAAAACTGTTAATTTCTAGCCATCTAATATTGCATTCATAGGTAAATTTATGCATGTATGCACATCATATTTAATCCCATCCATTCATAATTTCTAGACCTCTTAGAAGCCTCAAGACTCCACATTCTGAATAGGGTTATTGGCACTAGTCACTCACCTCCAA
Source organism: Pseudotsuga menziesii (assembly GCA_001517045.1). Classification (NCBI taxonomy): domain Eukaryota; kingdom Viridiplantae; phylum Streptophyta; class Pinopsida; order Pinales; family Pinaceae; genus Pseudotsuga; species Pseudotsuga menziesii. The sequence continues at coordinate 757,129 of LPNX010933063.1, forward strand.
CCATCCTAAATAACTAAATTTAAACAAATCATTTAAATTTCTGTTTTACTAAAACAAATATTCATTAAGTACTAAGCCTTCATTGCCTAAGCCACTATATCATCACTGCAGAAATGTCCTTGTAAAAAACTTGAATCCATGCCCTTTTAGGTTTTAGGGATTGGCCAAAATAGACAAGAAAGAAATGAGGATTGAAGTCTCAACCTTGTAAAATGCTACATAACATAACCATGACATTAACCATGCTACATAACCATTAACCATGCTACATAAACATGACATTAACCATGCTACATAAACATGACATTAACCATGCTACATAACCATAACCATGCTCAAAATTTATGTTTCCCGCTGATTTCAAAACAAGTTCCACTACATGAAATTATAGATAGAACTCTTACCTCACAAATTTTGCAATTGTCTATGAAAAATATATCAGAAATATATCTTTGCTTTGGCTCGGGACATTGCAAGTCTTGTATTATTAGTATTTAGTTCACCAACCAAAATAATAATTTCCAATTTTCATATAGCAAACAATAAAATATTTAACAAGATAAATCATTAAACAAAGTCCTGGATTAATAGATATTTTTACACTAACCCCCAAAAAAATTACAAATTTACATCTCTTTCAACTTAATGCTCTGTTGGTCGCTGCGTTAATTTTAACGCTCTGCTGGTCACTGTGTTAAGGTTGGTCATTGAGATGTGATACCATATTTCATGTACAAGAATGAATAAATGAAGTGCATGAGATACAACATTAAGGAATCACAACCATTAATTGAATCCACCTTTTACTCAGATAATTCCGAGTTTGATCTTGTTACTGAAGGGACAAGTCAAACAAGGTAAACCATATATGTACCTTGAGAGAGGTTTAAAGCAGACCGAAACTAACCTTAGACTCTTGGTCAATAGAAAGATAGGTTTCAATCAAAAGCACAGGCTTGAGTAATTCAATCATGTCCAAAATAGTCATGCTAAGGACACACAATCACTTAGCACAAGAGACACTCAATCATACTGATACCCTCTGATAGTCATGTTGAGTAACTCACAATCCACACTTGAAGAGTAAACTCACAGTCACTCCAGGGATAGAACCCAGCACACAGGAAAAACCCATAAGAACTAACACTAAGAAAATCATGAGGTAAGCGACTTAGAAAAATGCAGAGACTCACATTGAGAAAAATTGTGAGGTAAGCAGTTGAGAAAGACGCAGAGACTCACTTTACAATATGAGACATAAATAAAGAAAATGCAAAGATCAAGCTCAGCCCATGAAGAAAGAATAAATCACAGAGGTAAAACTCAAAGAGTGAATGAACAAATCGTAGATCGTGAATGAACAATTCACAGAGGTAAAACTCAGCCCTTGAAATGAACAAGATGTAAAGGTAAAATCGTGGATTGAAATCATAGAGGAAAACCTGAGAGACAAACCCACATGCAAGAGGAGAAAATCAGATCACAGAGGAGATAACCCCTGCTGGAGAAACCGACGATAGCAGAGATACCAGTGAGATAACAGGCTAAGAACACAATCAGATAACCCTAGGACTAAGTAATAGTAGGACCATGCGTTAACAACCACAGGAGCAAAGTGAATCATAAATTTGGACAAACATTCAATTAGGACCAACAATACCAAAGACTTTTGTCTCTCTCAAGGTACATATTTTAATATATACTTTTGTCATCACTGTATAAGGGGGACATCCAAATGGATGGTACACTCCTTTTGTCCTCAACCACCTTTTCCAAGATAGATCATCCATACATGTCTATGAAGGAAACATAAAGAGCCTAGTTTAGTATATCCAAGGAAGTTCTCGGTGAAGTGTGCTAATATCAATACCCTCAGAGGAGAAATACTGCCATCCTCAAGGCATCCAATATGATGCTAAAAGACTTAATCATCCATACTAAAAAGTAAAGCAACTAAAAGGTTGAAGAGTAGGAAGTACAAGATTTGCTCTAGAAGAGCTGTAGCTTGTCTTCCCCAATAGCTATTTCCTCATAATTTTCAGCGAAGGAAAGTAGGCCCACATCCATGGGGATCACTTCCTTGGATATGCTGTCTACCCTCTTATTGTGTTCTCTAAAGACATGATGAAAGTATAAAGTGTGAAAGAAGGCCTTCAAATCCATAATGTTGTCACACCAACCATACAGATGGAGGGAAGAGATAGTTCTTATATAATCTAAGCCCAAAAACTATGCTAACGGCCAACTGTCATAAAATAGTGCATACTGGCTCAAAGTGTCCACGCATGTGGGCTTAAAACATTATGCAATGCTAGCACTCAAGTGAAGAATACTACAAGTGAAACCCCCATAAGCAAGCAACACTAGGAATAGGCCGAATCACCAACTAACTACATGAATATGTGTTCCCAAGCTGCCAAGTGTGAAGGGCAAGAAAAAAATTAACTGCTAACTGCTGAATACAATGAAAAATACATACAATGAATGTGGAGCACTATTGATTTGCATCTATAGCATTTCAATCTAAACCTTCGGACCGGAACACCAATGGATCTTGGTTTTTTGTGGGCTGAAAAGTCAAAATGAAATTCAATATATGTATATATATACAAATTTGGGGACAAAATATACCAAAAGTAATTAAATATTAACAAAAATAAATATCCATACCTGCATCACTGGTGGAATTTGTGAAACTAGAATTTCCTCAACATCTATATTTGTGCCACTAGCCTTTGTTTCTTCCGAGTCAAACAAATTCATATCATCAACGTCGTCATCATTCATGAATTTTCCAATACTGCATAAATTTTAAATATTAAAAACATTAGATTTCATATACTAAATTTCATATATTATAGAATACTTACATACCATGCCCCTGTTTTCATTTTGTTGAGCAACGACTCGCTTATAATTGTCTCTACAATATGCTGCATACTACTCAAGCTCTAATCGAATAATACTTTTCAAGCAATTATTAGAATAATCATCAAATGGTTCTACATCCATACTATATGTAGATGAAATACTATGTAGGCCGATTTCCACCCTTGCCATTGCAGCCCCAACATGGTCTTGTATCTCTTCCCTCACCCCTCTTGCTATTTGGGATGTTGTTTCCAAATCCTCTAGTAAATCTATGACTCTAGGATGTGGTTGTACTAAGCGAGGCATCGGATTCCTCTAATGAACATCTCGTCGTGCATCAGGTTGTTCATATGTATGACCTTTTCCATCACCATAGAAATTGGATCCCGTATCTATATAGTCGGGGTCCATGTTAAACCGAAACTCTGCAATCAACATCTTAACAAAATACTGAGGAACCTCGTCATTATTTGGGAACTTCCCATATGCACATAGGAACCTTGAATAAATGTGTGGTGCAATCAATGGATCATTGAATCTTGTGATCTTTAGACATTTTTTGTCTTCAGGCCGCAAGTCAAAACATGAAAAGAACATTTCTTTTGTGACAAATTTCTTTACTTCTTCAAACTTGTGGTGACCCATAACTCAAAATTGCCTCCTACACATCATATCATGAAAAATATGGGTTGATGGTCCAACCCCAAGATATATCTCAATCAAACAATTTAGATTGTGCAAAACAATTTGGAGGAATGCTCCTTGATCTCTTCCATAGTCAGCATAGCGATGTTGTCTTCCCAAGGAGTCTCCTTGGGAATATCTCTAGGATGACTATAAAGAGGATCATATCTATCATTTTGAGCATATTGATGCAGCCGACAATGTCTCCTTGTCTCGAGAGGTGGATTAGGATCAGGAGCAACAAACCCTATAAAAATATGCGCATGCAAGTATTAATATATATATATATATATATATCTAATTTTTCAATCAAATTATACATGTCCATATAAAATGTCTTCATTAGAAATACCCGATGCATCATCTTGTGCCCCATCATTATTGTCAGAATGTCTAGAAGTACCTGTACAAAACAAAAAAAATGGCAATCACATGTAAGTTAACAAGAAAAATCATCAAACAATACTGCATAAATTTCATCTATATTTGTGCCACTAGCCTTTGTTTCTTCTGGGTCAAACAAATTCATATCATCAACGTCGTCATCATTCATGAATTTACCAATACTACATAAATTTCATATTTTAAAAACATTAGATTTCATATACTAAATTTCATATATTATAGAATACTTACGTACCATGCCCCTGTTTTCATTTTGTTGAGCAACGACTCACTTATAATTGTCTCTACAGTATGCTGCATACTACTCAAGCTCTAATCGACTCATACTTTTCAATTGATTATTAGAATAATCATCAAATGGTTCTACGTCCATACTAGATGCAGATGAAATACTATGTAGGCTGATTTCCACCCCTGCCAATGCAGCCCCAACACGGTCTCGTATCTCTTCCCTCACCCCTCTTGCTATTTGGGATGTTGTTTCCAACTCCTTTGGTAAATCCGTGACTCTAGGATGCGGCTGTACTAACCGAGGCATCGAACGCCTATAATGAACATCTCGTCGTGCATCAGGTTGTTCATATGTATGACCTTTGCCAGCACCATAGAAACTGGATCCCGTATCTATATAGTCGGGGTCCATGTTAAACTAAAACTCTGCAATCAACATCTTAACAAAATACTAAGGAACCTCGTCATTATTTGGGAACTTCCCATATGCACATAGGAACCTCGAATAAATGTGTGGTGCAATCAATGGATCATTGAATCTTGCGATCTTTAGACATTTTTTGTCTTCAAGCCGCAAGTCAAAACATGAAAAGACCATTTCTTTTGTGACAACTTTCTTTACTTCTTCAAACTTGTGGTGGCCCATAACTGAAAATTGCCTCCTACACATCATATCATGAAAAATATGGGTTGATGGTCCAACCCCAAGATATATCTCAATCAAACAATTTAGATTGTGCAAAACAATCTGGAGACATTGTTGAGTACCAAAAGAGAGATTTGAAGATTCAAGTTCTGCCTTCAATCTGGAGGAATGCTCCTTGATCTCTTCCACAGTCAGCATAGCAATGTTGTCTTCCCAAGGAGTCTCCTCGGGAACATCTCTAGGATGACTATAAAGAGGATCATATCTATCATTTTGAGCATATTGATGCAGCCGACAATGTCTCCTTGTCTCGGGAGGTGGATTAGGATCAGGAGCAACAAACCATGTAAGAAGATGCACATGCAAGTATTAAAATATATATATCTAATTTTTCAATCAAATTATATATGTCCATATAAAATGTGTTCATTATAAATACCCGATGCATCATCTTGTGCCCCATCATTACTGTCAGAATGTCTAGAAGTACCTGTACAAAACCAAAAAAAGGGCAATCACATGTAAGTTAACAAGAAAAACCATCAAACAAGATTTCTAGTCAGAATGTACATGTGTAAACAACCTCTACCCGGCAATGGCATATCTGAGGAATAAGACACTAAGTGTGTCCTATGTGTTTGTCCATCGACCCTTGTAGATGCCTCAGACATACGTCTGTCAAGCTCAAAGCCACCACCTGTGCATGTAACAAGATCTTAGAAAGACCAGGTAAAATAATATTTATGTTCATATAGACTTGAGTATGAATTAAATAACAACTGAATTTACCTGACGATGACCTCATGGATTGTGGCTGCATAGTATCCAAGATAACTTCATCCTGAAGCTATGAATTTGTGCATGGTAAGAATATTCCACATGCTAAAAAACATGTCAAACAAGAATTGTAGTCAAATTGTATGTAAACAATCTCTACCTGGCAATGGCATCCTATGTGTTTGTCCACTAGCCCCTGTAGACCCATCAGACAGACGTCTGTCATGCTAAGAGGCACCACCTGTGCACAACAAGATCTTATCAAGATGTGTACAAGAATATCTATGTTTATATAGAATTCAGCATGAAATGAATAACATTTGAATTTACCTGACGATGACCTCAGGTACTGTGGATGCATAGTATCCAAAATTGCTTCAGGCTGAAGCTGTAAAGCTGTGCCTGATAATAATTTTCCACATTTTAAAAAACATGCCAAAGAAGAATTCCAGTCAAAATGTATGAAAACAATATCTAACTGGAAATGGAATCCTATGTGTTTGTCCACCAGCCCTTGTAAACCCCTTAGACAGATGTCTGTCATGCTGAGAGCCACCACTTGGGCACAACAAGATCTTAGGTTTAGATGTTTAAAAGAACATTTATTTTTATATATACTTTACTATGAATTGAATAACAATGAAATTTACCCGACGATGACCTCTGGGTCCATCGCTGCATAGTAGCCAAGCTTGCTTCACCCTCAAGCTGTGAAGCTGTGCATGATAAGAATTTTGCACATATTAAAAAACATGCCAGACAATAATTCTAGTGAAAATGTACATGCAAACAATTTCTCTACCTGGAAATGGCATATATGAAGAATAAGACACTAAACGTGTCCTCTGTGTTTGTCCACTAACCCCTGTAGACCCCTCAGACAGACGTTTATCATGCTGAGAGCCACTTCCTGGGCACAACAACATCTTAGATTTAGATGTGTAAAAGAAGATTTATTTTTATATATATTTGACTATGAATTGAATAACATTGAAATTTACCTGACGATGACCTTTGGGTCTATTGCTGCAGAGTAGCCAAGCTTGCTTCACCCTCAAGCTATGAAGCTGTGCATGATAAGAATTTTGAACAGAATAAAAAACATGTCAAAATTAAATTCACCAAATTTAACATTGTGCACCTGTTCATGATGAGAAATTCTCACATTAAAAGCATGTCAAAGAAGATAAATATATTTCTGGATACAATGATTCCTCGAGTGACATATTTAATGGGGCTGCAAGATACACATCTAATGGTAGACCTCTCCAAATGAACATCATGACACAAAATTTAGTCCCCAAGGATGGTTATGCATCCGAAACTAGAGTGAAACACATTACGTGGTCTTCATTTGGAAGCCCTATAAAATTATGTTGTTGATTAAGAAACACAAAATACTTGGGATAAAAGAGGCTTTCTTGGACATCTCTTTTCTTTCTTTGCAAACATGAGAACAAAAGCAGACTGTGAAATCATTGGACATTTTGTTAGATACATGTCCCTATTCTTCAAAATTATAGGATAAAAGTGGTGTCCCAAAAATTTGTTACCCTCGCCACTGGAGTTCAAATCCCACTTTCTGACATGTTTCCTCTTATTGAGCTGAATGTTGCAGATTAGCTATACATAATCTATTCATGAGTTGTTCATATGGCCTTGTGCCCTGAATAATCTAGGGTTTACCCTGAGTACTATCCTTGGAATGAGAGGAATCGCCCAAGAGGTTCCCTCCCAAATATGTTACATGGAAAAGAATTTTGACAAACATTTATGGGACAAATTACCTAATATCACAAAAAATACCTAAATTCCTTTAAATATTAAATTAAATAAATTGGTCAGCTACCAAAAACATGAGCTTCTCGAGTATTTATTTCTACTCATCTTGCCACTATGGCTTACACCCAAGATTACTATTTTCTACTTGAGTTTCAAGAGTATTTTTTTCTACTCGTCTTGCCAGTATCTTTGAAATGTTCCTAAAAGTGACATGCATTCAAACCCTAAAAATGGCATGCATGCAAACCCTAAAAGTGACATGCATGCAAACCCTAAAGTGGCATGCATATTGTTGGCAAATCCCACCAACAAATCCTCGTTGACAGGGGTTCCCACTTTGTAGATGCCCTGCAATGCAATCTCCCTGAGCACCGACCCAAATAAGTTTTACCCTACCCAGCAATGTCTACGAAGAAGACGAGGTCTCACCCGAGGTGTTCAAGGGAGAGCTGTCAGAACTGAGTTTTCGACAGTGGGGAAGGAGGACATGGGGATCAAACAGAGGGATATCATAACTTATTCGATCTCATACAGTATCAAAATATCGCAGCATCATTCAAGGAACATCATAGCGCATCAAGCATAAATTATGACAACTTAAATCTAACAGATCGCTTTGATATATCAGGAAGAAACTGTATCACATCTATAACATGTCATTTTAACACAACAGAGTCGCAACATCACAACATATCTATAAAAATAGACATGAATTTAGCCATACACATCGCATCATATATTAATCTTGTACAAATATGCCACATTACATAATCCTTCTCCAAAACCAAAGACTGCATACATCAGAAAGAATCCCAGATAAAATCACAGTCAAGACAGGAAAATATCCATAAAATAGATCACAAAATATCTTATCCCTTACAATCGCGCATGCAATACAATTGTTCAAAACTGCTCACCTATCTCTATGACTCTCACCCCTCTATATTTACCCAAAATAGATCTATAAATAGGCTTATGCCTTTACATCAAGGGTCCACTAATAACTGACTTCTAACCGCTATTGACCTATTGTAACAAAACTAGGTCAAAATATACATAAAATATTCAAAAACGGTTATTTTCCTGCTTATCATGCCAATCTGCCCTTGTGCAGCTGCCACGATGCTGCGCAACTCACTCACTCCAAACCCCTTGCCAACAGGCCCCCAACACAGTTTTGTGGCTCACCCTCGAGCCACGTTAAGTCGATAGGGTGTGTGCTGAAGTCTTGTCCTTAAAATATTCAAACTGTTGTGCAAATTCATGAACCTATCACTGGAATTTACTGGTGATACTCTAACAATTAGTTAAATTTTGTTGGAAAGGGTGTTCCTCACTAGCCTTGTTGTCGACCATTTGTCAATTCTATTGAATGGCTTGAAGCATGGCAATAGCCTCAACAACCAATTGGCCACCGATATCTTGGAATTCATCAAGCTGCTTGTGACGCTTTTGCTGGTGTTCTTGTGCATGGGAAGCTTGCTACTACAGATCCTTTAGTTCTGTGGCCTAGGTGATTTGCAACATCAGTGGAATGGCCTTCAGCGATGTCTTCAGGGTTGTCAATTGACCCTCTACCTCTTGCTCCTACGCGGTCAGCTGATCAAGCTGCTCATCCTGAACAATACTTTGCCAAAATTGAGTGGTTGCTTCCATAACCATTTTATCCTCTTTCTCCATGGTGCCGAACTGAGTGGCAATTTATTCAATGGAGGTCTTGCGCTTTGCAAATTGCTTCGGTGGAGTTGTGGGTTGTACCTGGGCCTGGAGCAGCAAGCTAGTTTCCTAAGCTGAACCAGATTCTGCCCCAATCACTTGGCCTTTTTGACTGGGGTGAGCATTGAGGTGTTATCAAACATGTTCTGGTAGGCATCAGAAATAGCTTGCTCAACTTCACTGCACCTTGCACACAGCTGCACCTATTCAACAATCAGGAGGTCTTGTGCCTTCTTGAGGTCGGTAATCTCTGCGGCAGCCTTCCACTACAACTCAACCTGTGTTGCCTTCATCTGGTTGATTTCTTGTAACTTCTCCTTTGCTAACTGCACGCGGACCTGGTGCAACTCCTCTGCTTCCTTCTACAGCTTCGTAGCGGTATTCCTGGACTGAACATAGCCCTCAGTCAACTCTGTTTGCCTTGCCGCCAATTCCAATGTAGTGCCATGATGCAACTCAACCAATGCTAGAGTTGATAGTTTGTTCAGATCCAACCTCACGCTCTGGATTGGGTGCAGCTACTGGTGCACTTCATCATTGTAGTCGTCGATCACAGTTAGTGGAGCTTGCATGTTCCTAGCCTGAGGCTCAGTGCTGATCGACCAACTGTCCTGCAGCAAAGTTCTTGCCAATGGTTGCTTGGAAATAATATAAAAAATGGACTTTAATCTACTTCTTACCGCACCAAATTCTTCATGGTTGGATTCATGGATCGCTGTAGTGGCAGCCGTAGATGAATCCATGATGGCATTGATAAGCCACTGCAGCTGGTCTTACATCCCCATTTTGGTACCACTATCGGCCTCATACTCTTGCCACCATTTAGTGCATGTCTCCTGCCGCATCCGCTATGCTATATCTTCCGGATCCATCGATGACTCATTTTTGGAGTCATGGGTGCTCAATTTTTGCGGGGCATGGTCTTCAGGGACCTTTGGGGTAGCTCCTTATCTAAATCCTCTTAACTCATTGGGACGCACCAATCCCTTGACCAATATTTCACAATAGCATCCAAATCTTCTATGGTGACCTTATAAGGAAATGGTAGCCATTGTCGATTAGGATCTCACCTAGACTGAATATGAATGGAGTCGGGTCTGATAGAAAATCAAAGGATCTGCTGCATAGGGAGAAACTCTAGGCACGACAACAATGGCAGTATGCAGTGCTTCCCAATAGATCTAGAAATGAATGGCATAGTCCATTTGGTGACTGGGCTCTTCGACCTACCATAAGTTTTGATAATGGGCACCGCAGCAAACCTTGACTGCCTCAATCGCCATTGGTTGGTAGTCCTCTGGTTCCATCCAAGAAAAAAGAGCGATGAGAATCAACAACCAACTATAAGAAAAAGGCCTCCTGATATAAGCAGCAAGCACATATTCAAGTAACTGATTCAACATAAATAAAGACCAATTCATCTGTACCCCCTTGGTACATTTCTAGGCACAGGAAACAACCCCTGAATCACATTGGACTAGGCGATTGCCGCAAACAACTTTGCTGGCCAAAATTTGTGCACTAATGCACATCATCTGCGAATTGATACTGTCAATGTGATAAGCACGACCATCCCATTGTAACCCGAAGCACTCCTTTAGCTGCTTCGCAAGTCTCTTATTCGTATCTCTTCCATGAATATATTGTGTCGGGTCCTCCCCAGCCTTAGGCAAACCAGTAATACTTACAATCAAGTCGATGGTTATAGGGATCGACATATTCAGCCAAAGCGTCCCTCCATGGAAACATGACAACAATTACTTCAAACATGCATGTGCTTCATTCAAATGACCAAAATGGGGCATATTGATGAGCCCCAACAACCCAGACTTCTCTAATCCACTGGCCTATGGTTTCAGAATTCGCTAAATGGGACCACCATGTGTCATATGGACAGATTCATAAGGCTCATCCCGGACATCTTTAAGCAAAAGTAGGTCGTGATCGTCGAACTTGAGCTTGATCAACGCAGGGATGATGTCAACTGAGCATGTCATCCCTTCCGACAGCGTTGGCAAATTGGACGGGTACTTTTGATTCTTCGACGACTGCCGTGGCTTAGCTCTTGGACGCATAGGAGTGATGTAACCCAAAATATCATTTACCAAGACACCCCGAGGTGCCACAGACTCAACAACCCTTGACTTCAATGGCCCAGTCTATGCAATGCCTTGTCCTCACACCTTCGCAGACATAGGAGTTTTCCTTTTCTCTGGTGGTGTAGGACTGAGTCGCTGCATTTTTTGCTTCTGATTTAGAATGGACGACGAACCCATTGGCATACTCATGACTTCTGCTTCCACAGCCATGGGCCAAACGGGGACTCGTATTCACTCAAAATTTCAATAGCGTCAAGGCCGCTCAACATCCCTTCCTCCTCAAATCCTAAAAATCCACTCAACAACTCGAACTACACTTCACTCAACACCCTGCTCAATACTCTGCACAGAATTCACCTTCTACTTTGACTCTTTGCAACTGATCAATGCCATCCGATGCATCTCATGCGGTATTTTATAGCCACTTCCAATTCCAAATCCATCATTACCAAATCTAACTTCATCATTATTTCCAAATTGGGTAGTAATGACACCAAATACACCGGCGATCTTATGCTTCTAACGGCTGGATCATCCATTAATGCGGGTCGCTTCAACAAGCGCCACCAGTCAACTGGTTTAACTACCTGGATTTATTACTTGATTTGATCACCCCACAGCTTGACAACTGCCACAAAGGGTCAACTGACTATCACTGAAAATTGTAACCTTGCGCAGCCTCTCCCTCAAGGCTCGCCTTGCATTGCTAAACTAAAATTCTCATTATCATTTTTTTTAAACCCTTAGGTGGTGCGCATTACCGACCCTGTTCTATAGGGCTTCAAGCGACTCCCATTGATGAGTTTCAGAAACATTGTGCATCTAACTGTTGTAATTGAACTGCACCACCATATGTAATGAAATGAACAAGATTGGGACCTAACTAGTGCATTTGTAACTTACCCGGATGCTTGATAAACTTACTGTCATATAACAACACCAAATCTCCTGTCGCAAACTATTTATGCTTAATATGGCGATCATTCCATGCATTTTGTCAAGCCTTCACAACTTGTTGGTGGAATCCTATGATGAAACGATCTTCTTCAAGCTAAATCAACTATGAAGCACATTCTTCTAATGCTGCTGCATCATCCATACCCATTGTTGCGGCAATGCACAAGCTGGGAATGATATACTCCATAGGCATGACTGCCTCTTGCCCATAAACCAACTTAATGGTGTCTGACCTGTTAGCCGTTTGCAAGTAGTGTGATAGGACCAGAGAACTGCAGGAATTTTTAAATCCTAACAATCACGGTTAACGTTACATACCTTAGTCAGCGCTGTCTCCAAAATTTTGTTAAAGGCCTCGACGGTACCATTTTCCTATGGATGGTAGGGTGTACTCTTCTTATGCTGTATCTGGAGCTCTTCAGTTAGCGCTTTTATCGTCTAGTTGAAAAAATGACTACCCTGGTCATTCATCAGGATTCTAGGACACCCAAATCTAGTCACAATGTTCTCAAAAATAAACCAGGCTTCCATTGCAATGGTACAATCAATGATTGGTGTAGCATCCACCCACAGAGTTAGGTAGTCGGTTGCAGTAATAATATAGCGGGCGCTAGTGCACTTACCTGGAGAATTGATAGGACCCACAAAGTCAACATCCCATTTATCAAACAGTTGGAGAGTCACCTGCGGCACCAATGTCATCTCATCCTTCGCGATGGTTTACCAACCCATTGGCAGACATCATAGCTCTTCGCATAGTCTGCGGCATCATTATGTAACATGGGCCACCATAACCCAACACAAAAAATGTTTCATGCAGTAGAGCGGCCTCCATAGTGACCTACCGCTATTCCAGCATGCTCTTCTTCTAGAATGGGACCCTGCTCATGCGATAAGATGCACTATTACAATATTTCATCTGGTCCAAGTTTATATAGCTTCCCAACAATTAGTTGAAAATCAGAGGCTTTTACGACCAACTGCTTCTTTTGGCTAATCGACATGTCTATTGGGGCAACACTAGTAGACAAAAACTAAACAATTGGTGCATAGTGATCATCTACGACTTCAACTTGGAACAATTGGGCATCTGGCAAGCCATCATCAATATTAGTTGGTTCTTCACCATTCTCAATGTGTGATAGATGATCCGGGCCAGCATTCAACCATTCTGGCTTTACCACTATTTCAAAATCAAACTCTTGGAACAAAAGAAACCACCTATAGATTCTCCCCCCCCAACACAGGCTTATTGACTAGGTATTGCAAAGCAGAATGATCAGTGAACATCTTGAAGTGTCCACCCAACAGATAATGCCTAAAATTTTGCAGAGCATAAACCATCGCTAGGCCTTCCCTTTCAGTCGTGGCATAATTTCGTTCGACAAATGATAACTTTCTGCTGGCATATGCTATTGGATGATCCAAGTCTCCTTCACTTGGATGCACAAGAACAACCCATAGCACAGTAGAAGAAGCATCAACATGCACATGGAATTCTTTATTCCAATCGCGGAAAACTAGTATTGGTGTAGAGGCCATCTTGGCCTTTAGAGTGTCGAAGCTTCCTTGACATTCTAGAGTCCATTCAAATGCAACGTCTTTCTTTAGCAGCTTTTCTATGGGCACAGTAATCACAACGTATCCTCTGATAAACTTGTGATAGTATCCCATATGTCCCAGCATTGCTCGAAGCATATTTACATTCGTTGGCGGTGGTAAATTGAGGATCATCGCAATCTTCGCTGGATCAACCAACAGACCTTCTTTGCATACAATGTGCCCAAGTAGTATGCCAAAAGGTGCACAGAAAATACATTTTTTGGAATTCATTGCAATCTAATGCTACCTACACCGTTCTAGCATCAATCACAGATTTTCCAGATGGTCTTTAACCAATCCATAGATGGTCCAGTCATCTATATATACCTGCAGGAATTTCTGGATAAAATCTTTAAATACCACAACAACTACGCGGGAGAATATAGTAGGTGCATTATTCAGCCCAAATGGCATGACGGTATATTGGAAACAACCCCACTCGGTGACAAATGTGTTCTTATGGTGATCCTCCTTTGCAATCCGGATCTAGTGGTATCCCGAAAAGCCATCTATGAATGAATATAATTCCTGGCTGCCTATGCCTTCCAGGACTTCATCTGTGAAAGGGGTCGAGAATGGATCATGTACACATGCATCATTCAACTTTTTCAGATCAACACAAATGTGTATTTCTCCAATATTCTTATCTTGGACCACCATTGGGCTTATCCACTCTGATTCTTCGACAGGTTCAATGATCCCAGGGTCGAGCATATTATCAATCTCAGCTTTTACACGATCCTTATATCACTGGTTCAATCTATACAGCCTTTGGCATACCGGTTTTCCATCTGGCTTGACTAGAATCTTCATTTCCCCTAAATCACTGAGTATCCCCTTCATTTTTGAGAATCAAATTGCAAAAAGGTCCCAGAATTCATGCAATAGATCGGTGACTTTGGCCATTGTCTCTTCGCCTCAATAGTCTCTGACATTAGCAAATTTGGATTTTCTGCCAACCCAATGTTAACCTTTCATATCCTTAGCAGCTGGTTCATCAAGTCTGTTGGTATGTCGGGAGCTGCGACACCATTGCTTCCTTTGGGCTCAGGAATATTAACATTCTGCAGGTCGTCATCATCTTTAGGTTCCCCAGACAAGTTGTAGCATGTCATCATGGATTGGATAGAGCAATGTGCATGAGGATCAACAGGGTATGCAACAAGGATGAATTTTAGTACTACGTCATGGATAATGTGTAAAGTGTTACATACCTCGGGGTTGGCATCCTGGAAGCTAAACATTTGCACAAAGAAAGCTGACAACTCCTCCCAAGTGGTAATGGTTTTGTGCAATTCTGCTGCCACATACCAGGACCGTGGCATCTCTTCTAGAGTGTGAACAAAAGAATGAACCCACTCATCCCTAGGTCACGATGTCCATAACGTTTGACATTCAATCAAATGATGGGAGGGGTCATCTCATCTGTCATATCTCCCAGCATGATAGACCTCTATATCACTAAAGCGGACCATCATCAACCTGTGGCACTGCTCCCAGTCATGGATTGTCCGCTTGTGTGTCACCCACCATCGAGCCAGAGTAGCCTTTAGTGCTACATCAAGAGCAAGTATCCTTTGCGGTTCAAACACCTTTTCTTCAAATTCTTGGAAGAACTCAGATAATCCTGGCAGTGCTTCATAAATGGGTAACTTGACAGTCTTAGTTGCAACATGTCGAAGAGACTATGGAATGAACCCGCATTTTCTGAATGATACCTCATGCAACTGATTCTGCCAGTTTCTAGAGCATCGTCAGAGTCAAAGGATGCGAAACTTGCACTGTGCCATCCATGTTTTCCATTGACAATAGGGTGGATATAGTCCTCAAAGATGTTATAAGCATGATCCCTACTTCACCCGACTTCCTCCTTTATGGGTTCAATGTATCGCTGTCCTTCCTGAGGGTCTATAGGAACAATGACTTTGACATCCTTTTTTTCAAATGTCAGAACACATTTTTTGAAGTTGATAACCACCATGCTATCATTAGCCCATCCAATTCCTATTAGCGTAGGATAGGAACCACCATCTCCTACAAATTCTATTACGTCAAAGTCAGCACGTGTTTTCATACCTTCAATGTCGACAACCAAGTTTGAAACACGACCAATGGGCTGAACCTTCACCTGGTTGTCTAAATGCAGCTGTACCAGTGACCATCCCAATGTTGGCATCGCCATCAATTTCTAGGTTTGCTTTGTCAAGAAGTTTACGTCTGATCCAAGGTCCAAAATGACCGAGTCAACCTCATAATCCCCAATCTGGACATTCATCCTCATATCCTTTCCATTCTTCTTTTTTTGCAAGGAATTCATAGCAGAATCCTTCACTGTCTTATCTAAGAGGTGTAATAATGCCTCCAGCTCAACAAGGGCATCCGAGTCCCTCACTAGTGATAAATAGCTCTCAAAGAACTTGCACAGGGTACCATACTATTGCGATGGTCTTGCCTTTGTAGATGGATCGGAAGCAAATGGCATATCAATAATTGGTAACTTACTTAGATTTCTTTAGATTTCATGCTTTGCGTAGAAGAAGGTATATTTCTCTGTCTCAATATCAAATGCGACCTTATTCTTACCAGCGAGCCAAACTTGTAGCCGTGGTCCACCATCTCCAGTTATCGCACCAACGTAAGTGACAATCCCAACGTTGAAATCCTTCATTCGTGGCTCAGCCTGAATAGTGGAAACTATCGATCCCTAGTTCAAAGGTGGGTTCTGATTCATCGGTTGGTTTTGCGTCTGAGGCGGGTTCTGACTCTGAGTCTACGGTGGGACCTGGTTCTGCATTATCGGCTAGTTCTAAACTTGGAATGACGGCTAATTCTGATTCTATGCATTCTATAACTGGGGAATTTGTCCTGCTTGTCATTTTGCAATCAACCACGGGAAACTTTCAACATTATCATTGTTGGATGCACAATATGTGCACTGTGCATGAGGGAACTCTCTCTGGTAATGCCCAAATACCCCATAGGTATTTCACTAGACTGATTCATGACACTCTCTCTGGGCACTCTCTCTGGTAATGCCCAAAGGCCCCACCATTGAACGGTTATGCTATGTTTTGGATTTAAAATTTGTCACCGATGGTATATCGGTGCATGTGGCATATATTATGTTGGTCATCATGTAAATATGCATCGATAATTAAAATGAACACAACCAGCTACGGTCACGGCAACTAAATCGAATGGGGCATGATTTTCCCAAGGATAAGGATGTGGGGGGGGATTTGTCAAACCTTGAGCCAAAAGGGGGAAAAACCCATGTGTCATCTTCTTTTGTTTTATTCCAACCACCTTTAGTTAATAATTTCTACTAGTAGCTGAGGGAAGTTATGGCTATTTAATTGTTTTGGGAGTGGGGTGGCAGGACTGTCAGTCCATGCCTCCACACACACTCCACCAGCAAGAAGCTCTCACGCACTCTTCACTCAGGGGGCAATTCCACTCTACCCATGATTTTGTCTGTTTTCTCCTCACGCACAGGCTCTTGGCAGTTTTGGTCCCACATAGACATTTTTCTTGGCTCCACGAGTTGTTGAACACCCACGCACTGAAATTCCGCGTCCTCCTTGTTGTCTGTTCACCCACGGAAAAAAATGGAGCTGTTTTTCCTCACGCAGGGCCTCCATTATCTGTTCATTCCTCACGGGGTCGGATTGTTCCCCACGCACAAGAATTTTCCCGGTTTTCCAGCTGCTGTAGCGAGCTGAGAGCCGTGCTTTTTCATTCCCGACTAGCTGTGAAGGGCCATTCACATTTTTGGCTGTCTCACTGATTATTGGTCTCATGCACAGACTATTTGGGACGTTTTTCCCCTGCTGTGAGCTGTGCTCCCTGATAAGCTTTAGGACTGTTGTTTTCCCCACGTTGTGAGCCATTTTTGCTGTTACGTTTGGGGACTGTTGTAGATGGGTTGAAGTCGTTTTTCCCTGGTTTAAGCTGTAATAGCTAAATTGGTTGCCTGAGTGCAATGGTTGGTATTCAGACTGTATTGGGAGCAAGGATGTTGGCTTAGATTTTCTTGATAAACCTGGTGGCTGGAAACCACACAGACAGAGCTAGAGGGCTGGCCTTCTTCTCCATCACCCCTGAATAACACTGGAAGGGAATGCAGGGCCTGAGGGACTGTGTAGCAGAGAAGGGACTGATTCCTTGTGTTGGGTGTGTTTGGGTGTCTTAGAGGTCAAGCTAGTTTTGGTGTAGGTGTCCTTGGCTCTATAATGAGCTCACCAGCTTAGCAATTTACCTTCTCCAACTCCTTAATGGCCTGATAAACCCAACTCTGTTGGCTTGGCTGTGTGTTTTGTGTATCCTTGGCTACGTGTAAGCCTGTTGTTCCCTTATTCCTTGGAGAATCATGCCCAGCTCGGGGGTGGCAGCGTTGCTGAGAGATTAAGGAGCATGCTGGCCTATGGTTGGGTGGAACATTGCAGTGACGTAGCTGGTTGTGGATTGAATTCTTCATAAGATAAGTGATCTTGTGTATTTTACCTCTGCAATTCTATATTTACTGTTAATGAAAATGATGAACATGTTAAATGAATACATGCATGTATGAATGTTGTTGGTTTCCGCTGTGTATGATGATTAAATTGCATCTGTGAATGATAAACAATCCTGTGTGCATGTTTTTAGTTCCAACTTTATTTAAGCATTATGTTTCAGCAAATTCTATGAGTTCACATGTTCATGGGGCTCTTAGCCCAGGTGGTTTAAGCCTGTGTTGCATCCTCTATGCCGGTCAGAGGCATGGGGACGTGACAACATGGTATCAGAGCTACTGGTTGGCAACAATGGGCCTCTATGGGCCAAGAAGATGCAGTGACAGAAGGTAGAATTACCTTCTCTGTTCAGCAGAGCAGCAACAAGTTTCCAAAAATCGCCTAAGTGTTTGAACCGTCGGAAGGATTGGCAGAATTGAATTCCGCTGTAGCAGAAGGTTTAACGTTTTCCCATCCGCTATTGCAGACGGCGAAGCAATTCTGCATCCGACATGAAAGTCATCCGACCGTCGATGCCACAGAAAGGTTTAAAATTTGGCTAAGTGTTGAAGTGTTGGGCAGTTGGGTCATCGGAAGGTTAGAGGTTCCGACTTCCGATGTGGCGGAAGAAGGAAGGGTCCGAGCGTTCGCTGTTGCGGAAGCCAAAGCCATTTGGCTTCTGATGTGAAAGGCTGCCGACGTCCGACGTTAAAATTGTTCTCCCTAAGTACCAATCGGAAGAAGTTAAGGTTTGGCAAATTGCCGTTGCGGAAGCCAAAGTCCTTCTACTTCCGATGTAAGAAGTCCGCCGATGTCCGACGTTAAAATTGTTCTCCGTAAGTGCCAATCGGAAGAATTTAAGGTTTGGCGAGCCGCCATTGTGGAAGAATCCGCGAAGTGAACTTTCGCCAATAGGAAGGGAAATTGGTCCGATGTCTGCCATTGCGGAAGCCAAAGACATCCGACTTCCAATGTGGAAAGACATCCGACTCCGATGTGAAGGAAAGGAAAATTATGAGTTTTCCATGGGGTTTCTTAGCAGTTTTTGACTATTTTCAGAGGGATGTTTTAGCTGTTTTTCAGTGAAATTTCAGGGCTGAAAAGGAGAAAAGAGGTAGCAATCTTATGCACCAGATTGCACGAAAACCAATGTTTTACAAAAAAAAAAAAAAAACGAGGGCGCTGCCCTTGATCCGCCCTGCAGTGGCGGAAGCCACAAGGGGGCAAGCCCCCTTGACCCCCCGTCGTCCCCCTCAGATAGACGTTCTTGGATGAAGAAAAATTTGTGTGTTTGGACAAATTGTTATTTTGTGATTATTCCAGGAGAAGGTAAGTAATGCTGGTTCATATTGATGATTATGTATCTAACAGTGTGTTGCTAACACGTTTGCAGAGTCATAGTCACATTCCAAGCAATATTCCAGGTGGTACAGTTTGGTAAGTAAGTGGTGGTTCAGTTATGAGAACCCATGATGGGTATGATGCTCGGGATTCCTACGAGCAAGCAGAAGGTGCCATGGGAGAAAATGTCCGTAATAGGAATGATGACATTGAGTCTAATGGAAGAAGATTCCAAGAGACACCGTCAGACGTTGCAGCTACTGTGAGAAGCTTGATCAAAGCCCAGGAAGAGCAGCATCAGTTGAATGCTGCTATGTTGCAAAGTTTGACAAACTTGCATAGAAAGATAGATTCTGGACGAGATACAGCAAAGCCAGAAGGCAGTATGAGCAGTACTAGGAGAAGGAGAAGGACTCCTAGTGGATCATCTAATTCGAAAGAATCCAGTGGGGATTCAAGATTTTCTTCTCATAAAAGAAAAAGAAAGAGATACCATAGGGATCACTCTCGAGATGAATTTAAGAAAGCTAAACCTCCTACATTTGATGGTGAAGTAAAGACTGGACAGGAAGCTGAAGCTTGGCTTCTTGGCATAAAGAAGTATTTTCAAGTGCATGACTATTCAGGAAACATGAAGGCAAGAGTTGCAATATTCAATCTGAATGGAAGAGCATCCATTTGGTGGGAACACTTCAAGCAAGTAAAGAGGATCAGCGAAAGGAGACTGAAGTGGAAGCAGTTCAAGAAGTATTTCAAGCAGAAATAGCTATCTGACAGGTATTATGATGACAAGATTAAAGAGTTCCATGAGCTAAGGTTGGGACAACAAACCATGGAAGAGTATGCAAATAATTTTTTGGAGCTATTGAGGTATGTCCGGTACATCAGAGATGAAAAAGTAAAGGTCCAGCGTTTTCTGAGTGGATTACCTCAGTCTTACAAAGATAGGATTGAGTTTTATGAGCCTAGAACTCTTGAAGAAGCAATAAGAAAGGCTAAGTATTGCTATGAGCAAAGCAAGGGTAAAACTGATTACCATAAGGCATGGAAGGACAAGAAGAACGAGAAGTTTGACCAAAGGAAGAAAGGTTTCAAACCTTCTAGCTTCAGGAATCAGCAAAAGTAGCCATCCCAAGCTGCGAGTAAGCCAGTTGGAGTGACTGGAGAAAAGTCTAAAGATCCACAATAGAATAGAGGGCCACTTCAATGTTGGAAATGTGGAGGACCCCACATGCGCAGGAATTGTCCACTCGAGAATGAGAGTGTAAGGCCAACTTATAATGTTCAAGAAGCTGAAACAGTGGGTCAGGTAGCAAGGGCAGTTCCTAGGATCTATGCAGCACTGGAGGACTGCCAGGCAGATCACCAGTCAGCTGTGGTTGAAGTAGCAGGTAAGATTGTTGAGAAATCTGTTTCTATTTTGATTGACCCTGGTTCTACGCATAGTTACATTACTCCTAGAGTAGTGGAGGTTTGTGCTTTTAAGAAGGTAAAGCATAGGAAGTCTTGGTTAGTCCAACTAGCCACCGGAACCAAGAGGAAGGTCAGTGAATTGGTAGAGAAATGTCCATTGGTCATGAATGGATTGGTCACGTGTGTAGATCTGAATGTTCTACCTCTTGGTTCCTATGGTGTTCTCATTGGAATGGATTGGTTAGAAGCTCACAGGGTGAAGCTCGATTGCTACAATAAGACTTTTGAATGCATGAATGAAGAAGGGAACCCAGTAGTTGTGAAAGGTATTCCAAAGGTGATTTCAGTATGACAGGTTTCAGCAATGCAGTTAAAGAATTTCTGTAGGAAGGGTTTCTAGTTGTATGCAGCTCATATTTTGGAGGAAACGAGAGATGAAACTCCTAGGTTGGAGGACTATCAGGTGTTACAGGAATTCAGGGATGTGTTTCCTGATGAGATTCCAGGGCTTCCTCCAAAGCGAGACATTGATTTCACAATTGAACTTGTGCCAGGAGCAGCACCAGTGTCCAAGGCACCCTACAAGATGAGTACACCGGAGATGCTAGAGTTGAAGATGCAACTGCAAGAGTTGCTGGAAAAGAAGTATATCTGACCAAGTGTGTCTCCTTGGGGAGCACTAGTTCTATTTGTAAAGAAGAAAGATGGTACGCTTAGGTTATGTATTGATTACAGACAGTTAAACAAGGTTACTGTGAAGAATAAATATCCTTTACCTAGGATTGATGACCTCTTTGATCAAATGAGAGGAGCAAAGGTATTTTCCAAGATTGACTTGAGGTTTGGTTACCATCAGGTGAGAATCAAGGATGAAGACATTCATAAGACAGCCTTCAAGACAAGGTATGGGCATTATGAGTTTGTAGTGGTACCATTTGGTCTCACCAATGCACCAGCTACATTTATGTGCCTTATGAATAGCGTCTTCAACAAGTATTTGGACAAGTTTGTTCTTGTTTTCCTTGATGACATTCTTGTTTATTCTAAGAATGAGACAGAGCATGAAGAGCACTTGAGACTGACATTGAATTTGCTCAGGGAGCATCAGTTGTATGCAAAACTGAGCAAGTGTGACTTCTATAGAGATAGAATTCAGTATTTGGGACACATTATCTCAGAAGAGGGTATATCTGTGGACCCTAAAAAGATTGAAGCCATTATAAATTGGCCTACTCCAAGAAATGTGACAGATGTAAGATCTTTCATGGGACTTGCAGGATACTACAGGAGATTCATTGAGGGATTCTCTAGAGTTGCACATGCCATCACTTCTTTGCAAAAGAAGGGGATGAAGTTCAAATGGACATCGAGGTGTGAAGAAAGCTTCCAGCAGTTGAAGAATCTTCTCACTAGTGCACCAGTATTGAAGGTTGCAGATCCATAGAAATATTTTGTGGTATGTACCGATGCATGTGGACAAGGGCTTGGAGGAGTCCTTATGCAGGAAAACCATGTGATATGTTATGAGTCGAGAAAGCTGAAGGAGCATAAGAATAACTATGCCACTCATGATCTAGAGCTTGCAGCCATAATACATGCTCTCAAGATGTGGATACATTACTTAATGGGCAGGAGATTTGAGCTCAGAATAGATCACTGTGGACTGAAGTATTTGTTTGATCAGCCTACTCTGAATGCTAGGCAAGCAAGATGGCTAGAGTTTTTATGTGAGTTTGATTTTGAAATCAAGCACATAAAGGGAAAAGAGAATAAGGTAGCTGATGCACTCAGCAGGAAGATGCAATAAATACATGTGTCATTTCTTAGTGTTTGCCAATCAGATTTGAGGCAGCATATTGTTAGTCATGTTGCCGGAGATGAATTGTATGAGCAGGTAAAAGACAAGTTACAGCAACAAAGTCTTGAGAAGAGGTATGATGGATATAAATTAGAAGAAGATGGACTTCTCACTTATAAAGGTAGAATTTATATTCTAGATGTAGCAAATTTGAGGAGAGTTGTTATGGATGAGGTCCATCAAGCTCCATATTCTGGTCACCCAGGATATCAGAAGACGATTGCTACAGCTAGAAAGCAGTATTTCTGGCCAGGAATGAAAAAGGATATGGCTGAATACATTTCAAGGTGTATGAAATGTCAACAGGTAAAGGTTGAGCATCAACATCCAGCAGGTTTGTTGCAGCCTTTGCCAGTTCCGGAATGGAAATGGGAAGTTATTTCCATGGATTTTATTACAGGATTGCCAATGACTTGGAGACAACATGATTCTATCATGGTTGTGGTAAACAAGTTGACTAAGGTAGCACATTTTATACCAGTGAAGTCTACGTATGAGGCTGGTGACATTGCAAAGATCTTCATGAAGGATATTTTTAAATTGCATGGATTGCCGAAGGCAATAGTCTCTGACAGAGATATCAAGTTTACTTCCAACTTTTGGAAGGGGTTGTTTGTAGATTTGGGTACAAAGCTAAAATTTAGCACTGCATACCATCCTCAGATAGATGGTCAGACCGAGAGAGTTAATTAGGTGCTTGAAGATATGCTTCGCATGTATGTGATGGACAAACCAACCAAGTGGGAAGATTACTTGCACTTGGTAGAGTTTGCTTATAACAATGGACAGTAAGCATCCTTGGGGATGAGTCCGTATGAAGCTTTGTATGGAATAAGGTGTAGGACACCAGTGACTTGGGATAATCCAGTGAACAGGATTGTGCTTGGGCTAGAATTGCTCAAGGAAATGGAGCAAGAGGTCGTAAAGATTAGGCAGAAGCTGAAAGCAGCACAGGACCGACAGAAAAGCTATGCAGATAAGCATAGGGTGAACAGGGAGTTCAGTGTTGGGGATCATTTTTACCTCAGAGTGAGGGCAAGGAAGAGTTCCTTGAAACTTGGAAGTTGTGCCAAGTTGTCACCCAGATACTGTGGGCCATTTGAAGTGCTTGAAAGGATAGGGCCAATTGCATATAGACTTGCATTGCTTGCTAGCACTAGATCTCATAATGTTTTTCATGTTTCTTTGCTTAAGAGATATGTACATGATCCTAACCATGTGATAAATTGGGATGTGATTCAAGTGGAACCTGAGGGAGAGTTCTGAATCGAGCCAATGCACATCCTCGACAGGAAGGTCACCATGCTCCGGAACCGAGCTATAGGGTAGGTAAAGGTGCAATGGGAGCACTACGGGCCTGAAGAGGCTACATGGGAGCTGGAGGATGCCATGCGATTGGCACATCCATTTTTGTTCAATTCTGTGGAACACTGAGGCGATACCAGTGTAGCATTTTGTTCAAATTTTGTAAAGCACTGAGGATAGTGCTATTGAAGGGGGAGGGGAATGTAATGTCCCGGTTTTGACCCCGTTACATTAGATGTACATGATGTATATATTGTAAATGATCATGGTGTGGAGCTAAAGGCCAAGGCCCCACCATTGAACGGTTATGCTACGTTTTGGATTTAAAATTTGTCACTGATGGTATATCGGGGCATGCGACATATATTATGTTGGTCATCATGTAAATATGCATCGATAATTAAAATGAACACATCCAGCTACGGTCACGGCAACTAAATCGAATGGGGCATGATTTTCCCAAGGATAAGGATGTGGGGGGGGATTTGTCAAACCTTGAGCCAAAAGGGGGGAAAACCCATGTGTCATCTTCTTCTTTTTTATTCCAACCACCTTCAGTTAATAATTTCTACTGGTTGCTGAGGGAAGTTATGGCAGTTAATTGTTTTGGGAGTGGGGTGGCAGGACTGTCAGTCCATGCCTCCATGCACACTCCACCAGCAAGAAGCTCTCACGCACTCTTCACTCAGGGGGCAATTCCACTCTACCCATGATTTTGTCTATTTTCTCCTCACGCACAGGCTCTTAGCAGTTTTGGTCCCACGCAGACATTTTTCTTGGCTCCACGAGTTGTTGAACACCCACACACTGAAATTCCGTGTCCTCCTTGTTGTCTATTCACCCACGGACAAAAACGGATCTTTTTTTCCTCACGCAGGGCCTCCATTGTCTATTCATTCCTCACGGGGTCGGATTGTTCCCCATGCACAGGAATTTTCCTGGTTTTCTAGCTGTTGTAGCGAGCTTAGAGCCGTGCTTTTTCATCCCCGACTGGCTGTGAAGGGCCATTCACGTTTTTGGCTGTCTCACCGACTATTGGTCTCATGCACAGACTATTTGGGACGTTTTTTCCCTGCTGTGAGTTGTGCTCCCTGATAAGCTTCAGGACTGTTGTTTTCCCCACGTTGTGAGCCGTTTTTGCTGTTACGTTTGGGGATTGTTGTAGATTGGTTGAAGTCGTTTTTCCTTGGTTTAAGCTGTAATAGCTAAATTGGTTGCCTGAGTGCAATGGTTGGTCTTTGGACTATATTGGGAGCAGGGATGTTGGCTTAGATTTGCTTGATAAACCTGGTGGCTGGAAACCACACAGACAGAGCTAGAGGGCTGGCCTTCTTCTCCATCACCCTTGAATAGCACTGGAAGGGAATGCAGGGCCTGAGGGACTGTGTAGCAGAGAAGGGACTGATTCCTTGTGTTGGGTGTGTTTGGGTGTCTTAGAGGTCAGGCTAGTTCTGGTGTAGGTGTCCTTGGCTCTATAATGAGCTCACAAGCTTAGCAATTTGCCTTCTCCAACTCCTTAATGGCCTGATAAACCCAAATCTGTTGGCTTGGCTGTGTGTTTTGTGTATCCTTGGCTACGTGTAAGCCTATTGTTCCCTTATTCCTTGGAGAATCATGCCCGGCTCAGGGGTGGCAGCGTTGCTGAGAGATTAAGGAGCACGCTGGCCTATGGTTGGGTGGAATGTTGCAGCGACGTAGCTGGTTGCGGATTGAATTCTTCATAAGACAAGTGATCTTGTGTATTTTACCTCTGCAATTCTATATTTACTGTTAATGAAAATGATGAACATGTTAAATGAATACATGCATGTATGAATGTTGTTGGTTTCCGCTGTGTATGATGATTAAATTGCATCTGTGAATGATAAACAATCCTGTGTGCATGTTTTTAGTTCCAATTTTATTTAAGCATTTTGTTTCAGCAAATTCTATGAGTTCACATGTTCATGGGGCTCTTAGCCCGGGTGGTTTAAGCCTGTGTTGCGTCCTATACGCCGGTTAAAGGCATGGGGATGTGACATTTACCACCATTTGTGGCCATGGTGTGAATTGCGGCTGCACCATAAACTGTTGCTATGGTTGCACAGGGACAAACTGCAATGGAGGTGGTGGCGTATACGGTACCTGTGCTGTTTGTTGTACTACTTGTGGTTGTGCTTGCACTATCCGGGGATCCTCTCCTTTTACAAAGTATGAATCATACGTTATTTCCTGAAGCAAATCATAAGCACGACAATTTTTTTCATCATGTCCAACTGACCGACAAAACGTACAGTATAGACTTTCTACCTTCATATAACCACAGTTCTCATGTCGATTCCCATAGACCTGGTAGATGCTACACCATGGTGCGCTAGCACCACTCAATGGGATTAGGGCTCCTGAGAACAAATAGTTCTGAAATGTCAGACAAGTATCCTTAGTATGTCTGCTTGCATGGAAACGAGTGCACCAAAGATCATTTTGATATTCCTTAGCCTTTTTAATGTCTTGCAATTGTAGCGTTAAATTTTCCAACTGCGCTTGAATTTGATTCATTCCAACAATGGTTTACCCTACCAGCGATGCCTCTAATTTCATCGCAGTCTCCAAAGCCTTGCTCTACATCACAATATTTTGCTACGTTTAAAGATTGTCAGATATGTGGGACAAGAGCTGTGGTAGACCATTCTTTATGCTGAACATCGCTCATCTGAAAACTGACTCAAGCCATCAATGTCTTAAATCACTGATCAAAATCCCAAATTGTTTCATTGGGGAATTGTTTGATCTGTTTTAATTCAGTAATGTACCGAGCTTCAGAATTCAGCTTCTTAAATTCCTCAAATAGTCCTATTTTGATCTCATCTAGTATTTTTGCAGTACCTCCCTAAGGCACTTAAGTGAATCTCATAAACCATTCCAATGCACGGCCCCTTAGAGTAGTGGCTAGCTGACTTTTCTTGACATCATCATCAATAGTTTGTCGAGCAGTCTAGATCGCTTCGCATAAGAACCAATACTACTCCAGATTGTCGGTACCATTTCCATTGAATATTGGAAACTTCATTTCATCTCCTACCATTCTGGACCTTCTTCCTCCTATTGGTGCTCTATTACTAGACTGTTGCTGACACGTCAGGAAAGTCAATGTAGAATGCGTGTTCCTTACTTGTGGTGGAGTAGTGTGCAGAGGAGTAGACACGTTACTACTTGGGTTCAATCCTTTCATTCTTTTGGGTGTAGCCTGGGCCTGCATGTCCTTGTTGTCACAAAAAGGTCGCTTTGTCCCGTGTGGTTTTTCTTCACAGTATCGCACTTCGACTTCAGTAGGACCTTCTCCCATCTTCTACATCTTTTCTTGAAACCCTGCTCCTCCCCTTGTACAACCACTTGTTTCTTAGATGACCTTTACATTCTCACCAGAACTCATTCCCATCTACCCCTTATTCCCTCATGCATTTTCCCCCTTTCTATCGCGGTGCCTACATCCCTTGCACACCAGAGTTTCACTACTCTTGGTCCATTTTTAGGATACCCTTTTCACAGACTAGTTACTTAATCAACAGTTGTAGTGACAATAGGAACCTTCCACGAGGTCCACTGAAAAAATCCCTTTCCTCCTTGATGAAAGATTTATTAGTATCAACAACAAAATCGGTGATGTATCCTTCCAAGATACTATCCAACCATACCTCGACTCCCCATGATGCATTGTTGTTGGTTTCTTGCAACGCTTGGATTAATTCTAGGGTCCAGGATGTCGACTCTCCTCCTTGAAAGTTTGTTTTTCACTTAGAAAAATTTGTCAACCATTCATGCAAGAGCACTAAGAATTCACAAAAGAACCATTCATGAGGACCGTCATGGATATATATATCCAACCAGTGACCCGTTGACAGCTTAGGATTCCAGTTTTCGGCTTCAGGAAACTCCCACAACTTCAGATCAAACCATCCCTCGATCTCTTATTAAGTCGGATGCCAGAACATATCCCCTCCTGTTGGAGTATCAGGTACCTCCACATGGTATAACCGCCGCACCTCTGGGAACATAAAACAAGTGGACTAACCACCACTCCTAGTGATTGGGCCTTGTGCCGGGTTTCAAATGTTCACCAACATCTATAGGTTTTGGTGTAACGCTAAACCTTACATGGTATCAGAGCTGAGGTCTCAGGTTCAATTCCCCCGAGCTACGTCGGAGGCGGGGTGTTGGAGTGTCGGGGACCTCCACATGGGATAACCGCCGCACCTCTGGGAATATAAAACAAGTGGACTAACTACCACTCCTGGTGATTAGGCCTTGTGCTAGGTTTCAAATGTTCACCAACATTTGCAGGTTTTGGTGTAACGACAAACCTTACACCTCCTATTTGTGACTTGGTCCCAGCAATGGAACCATTTGTTGGTGAAGCCCACCAACAAAGCTTCGTCGATAAGGGTTCCCACTCTATCAATGCCCTACAACGTAATCTCTATGAGCACTAGTTCAAACAAGTTTTACCATGCCCAATAATGTCTGCGGAGAAGACCAGGTCTCACCCGAGTCGTTCAAGGGAGAACTATCAGAACCGAGTTTTCATCAATGGGGAAGGAGGACATGGGGATCCAACAAAGGGAGATCATAACTTATTCAATCTCATACAGTATCAAAATATAGCAGCATCATTCAAGGAATATCATAGTGCATCAAGCATAAATTATGACAACTTAAAACCAACAGATTGCTTTGATATATCAGGAAGAAATTGAATCATGTCTATAACATGTCATTTTAACACAACAGAGTCACAGCATCACAACATATCTATAACAATCGACAATAATTGATCCATACACATCGAATCATATATTAATCTTGCACAAATATGCCACATTACATAATCCTTCTCCAAACTCGGAGACTGCATACATCAGAAAGAATCCCAGATAAAATCACAGTCAAGATATGAAGATCTCCATAAAATAGATCGCACCAGATCTTATCCCTTATAATCGCGCATGCAATACAATTGTTCAAAACTGCTCACCTATCTCTATGACTCTCACCCCTCTATAATGCCCCAAAATAGATCTATATATAGGCTTATGCCTTTACATCAAGGGTCCACTAATAACTGAATTCTAACCGCTACTTACCTATTGCAACAAAACTTGGTCAAAATATACATAAAATATTCAAAATCGGTTATTTTCTTGCTTATCGCACCAATATGCCCTTACGTGGTACCACGCGAGCTTGCACAGCTTCCGCGATGCTGCACAACTCACTCACTCCAAAACCCTTGCCAACACATACCCTAAAAGTGACATGCATGCAAACCCTAAAAGTAGCATGCATGCAAACCCTATAAACTATATAAGAAGGTTAGTTGAACCAAAAGGGTATCATTGTTATTATTCATCTTTTGGAAACACATTTTGGGAGCTCAGTGAGCTACTTAGGGTTAGGGTAGATTTCCTTGACCTAATTGGATTCGGTGGTGAAATCTATACAACCTAACCAATTGCTAGGGTGAATCATCCACATTCACCATTATGTACTTCATTGATTGAATAGGAATTTTTGGATACAATGATTCCTCAAGTGACATATTTAATGGGGAAGCAATATACACATCTAATGGTAGATCTCGCCAAATGAACATCATGACACAAAATTCAGTCCCCAAGGATGGTTATGCATGCGAAACTAGAGTGAAACACATCACGTGGTCTTCATTTTGCAGCCCTATAAAATTATGTTGTTGATTAAGAAACACATCTTACTTGGGATAAGAGAGGCTTTCTTGGACATCTCTTTTCATTCTTTGGAAAAATGAGCACAAAACCAGATTGTGAAATCATTGGAAATTTTGTTAGATTCATGTCCCTATTCTTCAAAATTATAGGACAAAAGTGGTGTCCCAAAAATGTGTTACCCTCGCCACTTTCTGGCATGTTTTCTCTTAGTGAGCTAAATGTTTATTAGCTATACATTATCTATTCATGAATTGTTAACATGGTCGTGTGCCTTGAACAATCTAGGGTTTACCCTGAGTACCATCCTTGGAATGAGAGGAACCGCCCAGGAGGTTCCCTCTCAACTATGTTACCTAGAAAAGAATTTTGACAAACATTTAAGGGACAAATTACCTAATATAACAAAAAATACCTAAATTCCTTTAAATATTAAATTAGATAAATTGGTTAGCTACCGAAAACATGAGCTTCAAGGGTATTTATTTCTACTCATCTTGCCACTGTGGCTTACACCCAAGATTACTATTTTCTACTTGAGTTTCAAGAGTATTTTTTTCTACTCGTCTTGCCACTATATTTGAAATGTTCCTAAAAGTGACATGCATGAAAACCCTAAAAATGGCATGTATGAAAACCCTAAAAGTGACATGTATGGAAACCCTAAAGTGACATGCATACCCTAAAAGTGACATGCATGAAAACCCTAAAAGTGGCATGCATGCAAAACCTAAAAGCTATATAAAAAGGGTAGTTGAACCAAAAGGGTATCATTGTTATTATTCATCTTTTGGAAACACGTTTTGGGAGATTGGTGAGCTACTTAGGGTTAGGGTAGATTGCCTTGACCTAATTGGATTCGATGGCGAAATCTATACAACCTAACCAATTGCTAGGGTGAATCATCCAAATTCACCATTGTGTACTTCATTGATTGAATAGGAATTTTTTAATACAATGATTCCTCAAGTGGCATATTTAATGGGGCAGCAAGATACACATCTAATGCTAGACCTAACCAAATGAACATCATGACACAAAAGTCAGTCCCTAAGGATGGTTATGCATGCGAAACTAGAGTGAAACACATCATGTGGTCTTCATTTTGCACCCCTATAAAATTATGCTGTTGATTAAGAAACACATCTTACTTGGGATAAGAGAGGCTTTCTTGGACATCTCTTTTCCCTCTTTGCAAAAATGAGCACAAAACCAGACTGTGAAATCATTGGACATTTTGTTAGATACATGTCCCTATTCTTCAAAATTATAGGACAAAAGTGGTGTCCCAAAAAGTTGTTATCACCACTGGATTTCAAATCCCACTTTTTGTCATGTTTCCTCTTAGTGAATTGAATGTTGATTAGCTATACATAACCTATTCATGAGTTGTTAACATGGCCTTCTGCCCTGAACAATCTAGGATTTACCCTGAGTACCATCCTTGGAATGAGAGGAACTCCCCAGGAGGTTCCCTCCCAAATATGTTACCTAGAAAAGAATTTTGACAAACATTTAGGAGACAAATTACCTAATCTAACAAAAAATACCTAAATTCCTTTAAATATTAAATTAGATAAATTGGTCAGATACCAAAAACATGAGCTTCAAGAGTATTTATTTCTACTCATCTTGCTACTATGGCTTACACCCAAGATTACTATTTTCTACTTGAGTTTCAAGAGTATTTTTTTTGCTCATCTTGCCACTATCTTTTAAATGTTCCTAAAAGTGACATGCGAGCAAACCCTAAAAATGGTATGCATGCAAACCCTAAAAGTGGTATGCATGCAAACCCTAAAGTGACATGCATACCCTAAAAGTGACATGCATGCAAACCCTAAAAGTTGCATGCATGCAAACCCTAAAACTGACATGTAAACCCTTAAAGCTATATAACAAGGTTAGTTGAACCAAAAGGGTATCATTGTTATTATTCATCTTTTGGAAACACGTTTTGGGAGCTCAGTGAGCTACTCAGGGTTAGGGAAGATTGCCTTGACCTAATTGGATTTGGTGGCGAAATCTATACAACCTAACCAATTGCTAGGGTGAATGATCCAAATTCACCATTGTGTACTTCATTGATTGAATAGGAATTTTTGAATACAATGATTCCTCAAGTGACATATTTAATGGGGTAGCAAGATAAACATCTAATGGTAGACCTCTCCAAATGAACACCATGACACAAAATTCAGTCCCCAAGGATGGTTATGCATGAGAAACTAGAGTGAAACACATCATGTGGTATTCATTTGGCAGCCCTATAAAATTATGTTGTTGATTAAGAAACACATCTTACTTGGGATAAGAGAGGCTCTCTTGGACATATCTTTTCCTTCTTTGCAAAAATGAGCACAAAACCAGACTGTGAAATCATTGGACATTTTGTTAGATACATGCCCCTATTCTTCAAAATTATAGGACAAAAGTGGTGTCCCAAAAAGTTGTTACCCTCGCCACCGGAGTTCAAATCCCACTTTTTGGCATGTTTCCTCTTAGTGATCTGAATTTTTATTAGCTATACATAATCTATTCATGAGTTGTTAACATGGCCTTGTGCCCTGAAAAATATAGGGTTTAACCTAAGTACCATCCTTGGAATGAGAGGAACCGCCCAGGAGGTTCCCTCCCAAATATGTTATCTGGAAAAGAAAAATGAGAAACATTTAGGGGACAAATTTCTTAATATCACAAAAAATACCTAAATTCCTTTAAATATTAAATTAGATAAATTGGTCAGCTACCAAAAACATGAGCTTCAAGAGTATTTATTTCTACTCATCTTGCCAATGTGGCTTACACCCAAGATTACTATTTTCTACATGAGTTTCAAAGAGTATTTTTTTCTACTCATCTTGCCACTATCTTTGAAATGTTCCTAAAATTGAAATGCATGCAAAATCTAAAAATGAAATGCATGCAAACCCTAAAAGTGACATGCATGCATACCCTAAAAGTGACATGCATGCAAACCCTAAAAGTAGCATGCCTACAAACCCTAAAACTGACACGCAAACCCTAAAAGCTATATAAGAAGGTTAGTTGAACCAAAAGGTTATCATTGTTATTGTTCATCTTTTGGAAACACATTTTGGGAGCTTGGTGATTTACTTAGGGTTTAGGGAAGATTGCCTTGGCCTAATTGGATTTAGTGGTAAAATCTATACAACCTAACCAATTTCTAGGGTGAATCATCCAGATTCACCAATGTGTACTTCATTGCATCAAAGATTCATTATGTTTAGGGCATTGTTGGAGCTTCCTTAAAGTTTATAGTTGGGCATATTCATTCATTAATCATGGCAGTGATCCTATCATTGTTGAGAAAGGGGGGTCTCCACCAAGTTCTAGGCAACAATCTTCCTCTATACTGCTACTGCTGAATTGTATACTGAAATCATGGTTATCTCCATCCATTCCTCCTCAAAATCACAAGGCAGTGATTTACTATGGGAAAGGGTTCATTCTATTGGAAACAAGTTACCAATGAGCAAAGGATTATCATGAGGGAAATCAACTTGTTTAATAATCGTGATCTCTATAGGAAGGAAATAATGAAAAGAAGGCTCACTTAAATTTCCTTGGATAAGATGGATGGAGTACTAAAGAGATTGTGTTCACATATTTAAGGGTTGCATACACTAAAGAGAGGCATCATTAGTCTATCTGGATGCCCTTCCTCCAATTTGGGCATAGCTCTCAAGTAAACCCACTTCCATTGGGGCCTATTCATCATCTGCATTTATACATCAAACTGCTACAGCCCTCAGAGATTGACTTTCCATTATTATTTGAGATATTCATGCACATAAGAAGGAAGGGATCAACACATGTAAGGTGCTCCTAGCTGAGTGTTTGTGCCAGAAATTGTTTCCAAGGCCAGAGAAACAAGCCAACACAATCTCAAACAAAATTCAATAAAAAAAACAAAGTTTTAGGGTTTCTGTAATATGTTTTTGGTTATGAACTTTGGGAACACACAGGGAATGCATTCATGAGTAAAATAGCTACTGAATCATAAGCAAAATAAAATGAAGATGCATGATATATCTAACAAGATCCAACAGAAACAGTATTGAGGTTCATACATAAATGACAGGCATTACCAGCATATAATCATAAACCAGTCAATGAATCTATCAATTTAAGCAACTAAACAAGATGAAAAATGAAGCCAATACTGAGAACTAAAGGGTAAAATTCATATATATCTCATAGTTTCGTCAACCACTGCATACAAGAGTTTTGTACCTTACTCATGAACAAGTCTGAAAACTAACAGAGTTTGAAGACCTCCTGGAAACTCCCCAAAAATCGAACCCCCCTTCAGTCCCTTTGTCCCTCTTTTATAATTACAAAGAATTAGTTCTATCTCCCTTTCATTAGTTCGAAATTGAAACTACTCAGCAGTTACATTAACTAACTAACTCAACTAATTGACTAAAAATAGCAAATCGGATTCTTGGCAAATATGGCGAATTTCTGGAAAATAGGTGTCAAAGAAGCTTCCATATCTCTAAATTTGTGACACCTGTGTAAAAACTGAGAGCGTTTTTTGTGAATGGGTCCGTGATGGACAAAAACCTATCTTTGTTTTTAAAAATTCATCTCCAATCGATCATAATATGCTCCGCAAAATGAACACTAAAACAGGAAAATATTAAATATTTAAAAACCCTGAAAAATAGGCTGTAAAGATTAAATTGGATGTTTAAAAAATTGATAGTTGTTGAAAACTTGACAGAGGTTTTTGTAGATAGGTATCTTATGAACAAAAACCTCTTTTTGTTTTAAAAAATTCTTCTTCCTTAGCTCGTGGTCATCATTTTACTTAAATGACTCAAAACAGGAAAAATAGAGCAGAATTTTGTTTCTACTGCCTCCTTTTTTCATTCAGAAATGCTAAGACTTTATTGTCTGCATCTGCTAGCTTACTCTAAAGGAACTGCAAGCTTTGATAGTAACTCTGAAGATATACCATAAACAGTAGAGTTTTCCTAATCAATTGTTTCTGTAGGTGTTGTTTCATATGTACAAGTGCATCTGCCAATTCGTCCTTAAGCTGCTGATTTTCTCCTTGTAATTGGGCATAAACATTGTGGACACTTTCCAAACAAATTTCTTCAAACTTCAACAGCACTTCAACCTCATCATCTTCATATTTTAAGTAATGTTTCAACAAATCTCTCCATTTTGTTATTACATTCTGGGCTTTAATTAAAAGCTCCCGTGGACCAGCATGTGGGGTCTCAAAACCAAACTCAAAATTGTATGAAAAAGAGCTCCAACACAGTCAGAGAAAGACATGTTATATGCTAACCTCAAACCATTGACTTCTATAATTACATGATGCTCCTCAACACCTGGAACTTCTAACACAGCTCTTCGGAATGTCTTCTCCATCTTTTAATTAAAGTAAGCAGCCTCTGGCTTCTCAGATTCATCATCAGCATTCTCAGAGTAACTCGATCAAGAAATATCTTTAGTTTATCCAGTGATTTTGCATCAAAGTTGACATCAATATTTTCAAGAAAACCTAGTTTATCAGCCAATAACTTAAACCTCCCTTTTATGCCTCTGTTCTGCTTCATGTCCATATAGCTTCCTTGGGATGTACCACTCTTGCTCTCTTTAATAAAAAAGGAATTCTGATTATGGCAACCAGTCATTCTTTTAGCATCAAACAAAGCAGCTTCTTTTGAGAGGGCTTTAATACCAGCATATTTGCAAGTTATTTGGTGAGTTGGTATCAACAAACTGGTGATTATATCCTTTCTTTCCATCAAAGTCAGCATTAAAGGTGTGTAGAACATCTCTACTGCCTCTGACATGGGAAATCTGTTACAAGATATTGACTATTACATCTCTCAAACCCATGTTCTTCGAATCGTTCTTTGTGGCTGCTAGAAATTTCAATATAGAATGCATACCTTCAAGTGTCAAATGATTGCTCTCTGACAAAATAGCTATGAACTTAGCTGGGGCATATGAAGATAGATCATCACATACTAGGAGTCCAACTAAATGCAACCATGTATCTTTTATGGCTTGTAACAATGATAAGCCCTTCTTTAATTTAAGGTAAAACAAACAATCTTTGATTGCTAAACCTATAAATGGACAGAAAAGGTCCAATATATGCTTGGACGCTGGATCATCTGATTCGCAAATTGCTAGGTTTTATCTACAGTCATAAGAGACTTAGATCATTTGAAGTATTCCAGATTCTTCACTGCAACTGATAACTGTCATTCCATTTAATTGTTCTAATGTCTATCCATCTCCAGCATGTATAATAAACCTGTATATTAGTACCCATAACCTGCCAGAATTATTTATGAATAATCTCTGCACAAAGAGAGTTTTACCTGAAGAATCTCAGCTGCCAACCTTTTAGACTAAATGCAGACTGTTTATAGGTTAGATGAGAAGATATATAAAGCAGAAACAATCTTAAACTTAGTCCATTTCAGCTCTCAGTAATTTTAGTATCAAAATGATAGTAGGTTTTCATCTACTCTCAAGCCTTTTTGGTATCACCTATCAACAATTTCTGCACAGTAAGACTTTGTAAATATGATCTCAACTACTAGCTTCTCAGGTTGACTGAAAACTGCTTGTCTGTTGGATGAGAAAAACAGAACGATCTGCAATCTTTTCACCTTATGCTTCCTGTAGCATTAGTCTCAAAAATGAAACTAGGTCTCTCTGTAATCTTAGCCCTTCAACGCATTTGTCTCATTGTGTATAAGAATCAGATCTTTTTTGTGTAGTTTAAGTACCATAAAATGCACAGTTTTTCACTGATACATCACCTCCCTTGAGAGGAGGTGGAGGTTTAAATGTTTGAATAAAATCTGTTGTCCTGACATCCCAAACATTTACAGGGAAATCACTAAAAGCAATAATAACCCGACCCCTGTCACTTGTAAATATTGCATCATTTACATAAGATGTATGACCATGAAATTCCTTCAATGTTTTCCAGATTTGAGCCCATGTATTCTCTTCAGCTCAAAATTGAATTAAATACTCCAGGATGTATCTTGCAGTACTATCAAATGAGGTGCTCAAAAACTGACTGTCATCACAAGAAAAGAAAAGACTTGTGACACCCTGACCTGTTCGTATATGCCATACCTTAATTTTCCCATCTTGTGAACCAGAAGCCAGCATCTCTGAATCTCTACTGAAGTCAACGCAGAGGACAGCATCATCATGCATCATGAAGGAATCATAAGCTTGATACTGAAGATCTTTCTTAAGCTTTCCAGTGATGTAGTCCCAAACCTCTATGAATCCATTAACTGAGCATGAAACAAGGTATTAACCATCTGGAGAGAAACGAGCACATTTTGGGTGGCTAATAAGGATCTGATCCTTAGTTTCATCATCTCTGTCATAATCTGGCAATCCCATTTTTATCTGAGTCTGATCAACATTTCTCTGAGTTGTTGAACCGGCAACATTATCCATTTTTAT
The DNA here is from genome assembly GCA_001517045.1 of Pseudotsuga menziesii. NCBI lineage: Eukaryota > Viridiplantae > Streptophyta > Pinopsida > Pinales > Pinaceae > Pseudotsuga > Pseudotsuga menziesii. The sequence continues at coordinate 794,517 of LPNX010933063.1, forward strand.
AAAAACTATATCATGCATACCATTCCAAATATGGGTACAATCACTGATCTACAGGGTCATAAAGAATTATGTGGTTTTTTAGATTACTCCCAACTGTCACACTGGCGAAAACCTAAATTCCTTTGCAACGGCAAATTCCAGATTTTTAGTCAATGTGTCTCCACCTCAGTGTTCAACAACTTCGTAACCTTCAGTTTGAGAATCTCCTGCCGGAAATCGCGCCCCATTCCACGGTCTGTCACGATTTTACCATAAATCGGCATACAGTTGCCAGACAGTTGCCGGAATCTCCCTCACATGAGACTGACGCTTGTTTACATGAAAAAAAACTTGGCAAAAAACATATCAATCATGACCAATGATTTATTTAACATTTCCCCAGCGAAATCCCCAAAAAAACGGACTGAAAAATGACCATTCTGGCAAAAAACGATTTTCTTGTAGCGCGCCAGTGTAATTTTTTAGCTCCAGCGCTACAAGAACAATTTTAACACTGTTTTGGTGCTTTTTTACATCTTTTGGTCATTTTGCATAGAATTTAAAAGCTGCTTGAGTGATGGCTATGCTCAGAGTATGATTTGTGAATCCACCATTTGATATAATGACTTTCAAAAACCCATTTAAAATGTAAAGGATCAAAAAACAAAGAAAAAATATTAAAGCCAAATTTAAAATTTCAGCTAACAACCAAAAATTCTCCTAAAAGAAACAAATAATTAAACTCAAAGCAAAAGATTAACTTCAAAATAAAATGCAAATCAACAAAAATTGAAGAAACAAATTACTGACATAACATCTGGCTCCAGCTGCGAGATGAAGTCCTCCCTACGAGGATTCAAGAACTTGTAGACCAGTGCCTTCTGTCTGCTACCTACTAGTCTGCAAAATATCCGTTGGGCTATGGAGTCTTTATTCAATCCTTCACACACTGATATATACAATGAAAATCAAATCTCTTTCTCTGAGGAACCTTCCAACTACTGAATCAAATCGAAATCCCATTTCCAATGTAACCAAGAAAAAATTTGATCAACCCACCAAAACTTGTTTCCAACTCCAAATATATATATAATCAAAAATATTGGAAAACGTGAAGAGCAGAGATTTAACAACTTATACCCACCTTCATCAAATAGTGTCTCTGAAATGACAGATTTATAACCAGGTATTGACTCTAAATAATCTGCTACTGGATCATAAAAAATTCCAGAAGTTACCTCTTCCTGCTCTATGAAAAAGACAAGCTGTCCATAAGAATATTTTGTTCCATGAATATCAATCAGGCATTGGTGATAAAAGACATCAGGATCGGCCTGGATTTGCTCTGTAAATTTTTGAATAGTATCACCAATAATGTCAACACTTTGAACCTCCTTTTCCACACTGTCTTCAAATAAATGACTATCAGGCATTGGATTTTGCTGTCCAAGAATAATAGACTGAATGCATTCTTGAATCTACTGATCAGATTGTGACATATCACACACCTCACATATTTTTGGGTCTTTCTTTTCAATTTCATCATCATATTTATTAAAAATTAGACCATCTTCATAATGATTTTGAACAGCAGATTTATCATAACCATGAATAAAAACAACTTCTGAAAAATTTTGAACAGCGTGACCTTCATCAAATTTAGTATCAAAACCAAGAGGAATAGAATCTAATTCATCACAAAATTCTTGTCTTGGAACCCTAATTTCTTCATCATAGTAAGGATTATTCTGAGAAATTTCAAATGATGATGCTAAAGGTTCATCTTTTCCTTCAATATAAAGCTGATCTTTAGCACAACACTGATTTTCAAAAGTTTGTTGAACTAGAGATTGATCTTCAAAAGGATTAGCATTCAAACAATTATTAAGGCTGTTTGAATCATTATGAGAATGTTCCAAACTATATTTACGGATTTCATCACTTGGATAATCCTCAAACTGACCTAAAACAACAACTTGATTCTCATAATGATCATGGCATTCTTTCTTGACAGTAGTATCAGAAAATGTTGCCTTTTCATCTTCAACAAATTCTGAAACTTCAACTTCTTCATGACATGTTTTGAACCCTTGATTGTACTCATCATCATGGTTTTTTAAATTAGGAATTGTATGATAAACATCAGCCTGCTCACAACAATCTTTTAAAAAGAGTTCAGCTAAGTACAGATACTTACAACGTTTCCGAAAGCATATGTGGAATTCTTTCAGTGAGGAGATGCTAGTAGCGGGAAGAGAAAAATACCAATCTCGTGCATCTTTCTCAAGTGAATACATGAACATCTTCATGCTGGATATTTAACTGGACCATACATTGATGAAATTTGATGAAGTGATCTGAAGGATTGTCCTCTTTACTTTCTCTAAACCGTTGAAGACAATCTCCCCAAACATCCATAGTAGGTACTATATTTGGAAAACCTGGAATATCAGAAAAATTGAAAGGGGCAAACCTTCGAGCCACAATAGCTTCCATGGACATCGGTCTCTGCATGTTGAAATAATGGAGTCGCCAATCAATTTGTCAAGAGAGATTTTGTTTCTTCTTCTCAGAAAGAAAAGGAGATAACAGTACTTGAAACTAATTAGGGCTGCATAAAGCTGGGGATAACTGAAACTTTCTGATTCTTCCAACTCCTCTAGTAGCCACTCTGTCAAACTTGGTGAAAAAAATAGCCTTCAAAGTGCTGGTTTAAGTCCACCTCTTAAACCAGGAAAACTGATAAGTTTCCCAGGGAAGATATGCTTTAGCTTCGTCCCCGGCAACGGCGCCAAAGATGTTTGTGCCAGAAATTGTTTCCAAGGCCAGAGAAACAAGCCAACACAATCTCAAACAAAATTCAATAAAGAAAACAAAGTTTTAGGGTTTCTGTAACATGTTTTTGGTTATGAACTTTGGGAACACATAGGGAATGCATTCATGAGAAAAATAGCTACTGAATCATAAGCAAAAGAAAACGAAGATGCATGATATATCTAACAAGATCCAACAGAAACAATATTGAGGTTCATACATAAATGACAGGCATTACCAGCATATAATCATAAACCAGTGAATGAATCTATCAATTTAAGCAACTAAACAAGATGAAAAATGAAGCCAATACTGAGAACTGAAGGGTAAAATGAATATATATCTCATAGTTTCGTCAACCACTGCATACAAGAGTTTTGTACCTTACTCATGAACAAGTCTGAAAACTAACAGAGTTTGAAGACCTCCTGGAAACTCCCCAAAAATCGAACCCCCCTTCAGTCCCTTTGTCCCTCTTTTATAATTACAAAGAAGTAGTTCTATGTCCCATTCATTAGGTCAAAATTGAAACTACCCAGTAGTTACATTAACTAACTAACTCAACTAATTGACAAAAAATAGCAAATCGGATTCCTGGCAAATATGGCGAATTTCTGGAAAATAGGTGTCAAAGAAGCTTCCATATCTCTCAATTGGTGACACCTGTATAACAACTGAGAGAGGTTTGTGTGAATGGGTCTGTGATGGACAACAACCTCTCTTGGTTTTTAAACATTCATCTCCAATCGATCAGAATATTCCCCGCAAAATGAACACTAAAATAGGAAAATATTAAATATTTAAAAACCCTGAAAAATAGGATGTAAATATTAAATTGGATCTTTCAAACCTTGATAGATTTTGTAAAATGGAGAGAGGTTTTTATAGACAGGTATCTTATGAACAAAACCCTCTTTTTGTTTTCAAAAATTCTTCTTCCTTAGCTCGTGGTCAGCATTTTACTTAAATGACTCAAAACAGGAAAAATAGAGCAGAATTCTGCTTCTACTGCCTCCTTTTTTCATTCAGAAATGCTGAGACTTTGTTGTCTGCATCTGCTAGCTTACTCTAAAGGAACTGAAAGCTCTGACAGTAACTCTGAAGATATACCATAAACAGTATATTTTTCCTAATCAATTGTTTCTGTAGGTGTTGTTTCATATGTACAAGTGCATCTGCCAATTCGTCCTTAAGCTGCTGATTTTTTCCTTGTAATTGGGCATAAACATTCTGGACACTTTCCAAACAAATTTATTCAAACTTCAAGAGCACTTAAACCTCATCATCTTCATATTTTAATTAATGTTTCAACAAATCTCTCCATTTTGTTATTACATTCCGGGCTTTAATTAAAAGCTCCCGTGGACCAGCATGTGGGGTCTCAAAACCAAACTCAAAATTGTATGAAAAAGAGCTCCAGCACAGTCAGAGAAAGACATGTTATATGGCAACCTCAAACCATTGACTTCTATAATCACATGATGCTCCTCAACACCTGGAACTTCTAACATAGCTCTTCGGAATGTCTTCTCCATCTTTTAATTAAAGTAAGCAGCCTCTGGCTTCTCAGATTCATCATCAGCATTCTCAGAGTAACTCGATCAAGAAATATCTTTAGTTTATCCAGTGATTTTGCATCAAAGCTGACATCAATATTTTCAAGAAAACCTGGTTTATCAAGCAATAACTTAAACCTCCCTTTTATGCCTCTGTTCTGCTTCATGTCCATATAGCTTGCTTGGGATGTACCACTCTTGCTCTCTTTAATAAAAAAGGAATTCTGATTATGGCAACCAGTCATTCTTTCAGCATCAAACAAAGCAGCTTCTTTTGAGAGGGCTTTAATACCAGCATATTTGCAAGTTATTTAGTGAGTTGGTATCAACAAACTGGTGATTATATCCTTTCTTTCCATCAAAGTCAGCATTAAAGGTGTGTAGAACATCTCTACTGCCTCTGACATGGGAAATCTGTTACAAGATATTGACTATTACATCTCTCAAACCCATGTTCTTCGAATCGTTCTTTGTGGCTGCTAGAAATTTCAATATAGAATGCATACCTTCAAGTGTCAAATGAATCCTCTCTGACAAAATAGCTATGGACTTAGCTGGGGCATATGAAGATAGATCATCACATACTAGGAGTCCAACTAAATGCAACCATGTAGCTTTTATGGCTTGTAACAATGATAAGCCCTTCTTTAATTTAAGGTAAAACAAACAATCTTTGATTGCTAAACCTATAGATGGACAGAAAAGGTTCAATATATGCTTGGATGCTAGATCATCTGATTCGCAAATTGCTAGGTTTTATCTACAGTCATAAGAGACTTAGATCATTTGAAGTATTCCAGATTCTTCACTGCAACTGATAACTGTCATTCCATTTAATTGTTCTAATGTCTTTCCATCTCCAGCATGTATAATAAACCTGTATATTAGTACCCATAACCTGCCATAATTATTTATGAATAATCTCTGCACAAAGAGAGTTTTACCTGAAGAATCTCAGCTGCCAACCTTTTAGACTAAATGCAGACTGTTTATAGGTCAGATGAGAAGTATATAAAGCAGAAACAATCTTAAACTTAGTCCATTTCAGCTCTCAGTAATTTTAGTATCAAAATGATAGTAGGTTTTCATCTACTCTCAAGCCTTTTTGGTATCACCTATCAACAATTTCTGCACAGTAAGACTTTGTAAATATGATCTCAACTACTAGCTTCTCAGGTTGACTGAAAACTGCTTGTCTGTTGGATGAGAAAAACAGAACGATCTGCAATCTTTTCACCTTATGCTTCCTGTAGCATTAGTCTCAAAAATGAAACTAGGTCTCTCTGTAATCTTAGCCCTTCAACGCATTTGTCTCACTGTGTATAAGAATCAGATCTTTTTTGTGTTGTTTAAGTACCATAAAATGCACAGTTTTTCACCGATACATCACCTCCCTTGAGAGGAGGTGGAGGTTTAAATGTTTGAATAAAATCTGTTGTCCTGACATCCCAAACATTTACAGGGAAATCACTAAAAGCAGTAATAACCTGACCCCCATCACTTGTAAATATTGCATCATTTACATAAGATGTATGACCACGAAATTCCTTCAATGTTTTGCCAGATTTGAGCCCATGTATTCTCTTCAGCTCAAAATTGAATTAAATACTCCAGGATGTATCTTGCAGTACTATCAAAAGAGGTGCTCAAAAACTGATTGTCATCACAAGAAAAGAAAAGACTTGTGACACCCTGACCTGCTCGTATATGCCATACCTTAATTTTCCCATCTTGTGAACCAGAAGCCAGCATCTCTGAATCTCTACTGATGTCAACGCAGAGGACAGCATCATCATGCATCATGAAGGAATCATAAGCTTGATACTGAAGATCTTTCTTAAGCTTTCCAGTGATGTAGTCCCAAACCTCTATGAATCCATCAACTGAGCATGAAATAAGGTATTAACCATCTGGAGAGAAACGAGCACACTTTGGGTGGCTAATAAGGATCTGATCCTTAGTTTCATCATCTCTTTCATAATCTGGAAATCCCATTTTTATCTGAGTCTGATCAACATTTCTCTGAGTTGTTGAACCGGCAACATTATCCATTTTTATAAAAACTATATCTTGCATACCATTCCAAATATGGGTACAATCACTGATCTACAGGGTCATAAAGAATTCTGTGGTTCTTTAGATTACTCCCAACTGTCACACTGGCGAAAACCTAAATTCCTTTGCAACGGCAAATTCCAAATTTTTAGTCAATGTGTCTCCACCTCAGTGTTCAACAACTTCGTAACCTTTAGTTTGAGAATCTCCTGCCGAAAATCGCGCCCCATTCCACGTTCTGTCACGATTTTGCCATAAATCGGCATACAGTTGCCAGATAGTTGCCGGAATCTCCCTCACATGAGACTGATGCCTGTTTACATGAAAAAAAGCTTGGAAAAACACATATCAAACATGACCAATGATTTATTTAACATTTCCCCAGCGAAATCTCCAAAAAAATGGACTGAAAAATGACCATTCTGGCAAAAAACGATTTTCTTGTAGTGCGCTAGTGTAATTTTTTAGCTCCAGCGCTACAAGAATAATTTTAACACTGTGCTTTTTTACAGCTTTTGGTCATTTTGCATAGAATTTAAAAGCTGCTTGAGTGATGGCTATGCTCAGAGTATGATTTGTGAATCCACCATTTGATATAATGACTTTCAAAAACCCATTTAAAATGTAAAGGATCAAAAAACAAAGCAAAAATATTAAAGCCAAATTTAAAATTTCAGCTAACAACCAAAAATTCTAATAAAAGAAATAAATAATTAAACTCAAAGCAAAAGATTAACTTCAAAATAAAATGCAAATCAACAAAAATTGAAGAAACAAATTACTGACATAACACTGAGCATGGTACTCAAAGATTCCATTTCGTTGAAGTATATTCATAAATCTGCGTGTTTATATAAGGTTACTATAGCCATCAAGCAGTCCACCCTTATCACTATTTGAGACGGCGTGAACCATCAATCCGGGAAATTAAATATTTGCATAGCTGGAGAATTCTTAGGCATTCATTATCTTCAGACTTTGGGCATCACCTTGATCACTAAAATCATTTGTATAGTCATATACAATTCAACTTTGTTAAGGCTTAAAAGATTGCCATCTCAGTTATTGTTGTCCAGGGTACTTCTTAGATCAGATCTGATAATTTCTTGAATCTACATTATTTCTACGTTGCTGTTATTTATGGATATATAATGCAATTTTTATGAATCTCTGGGTTAAGTCTGATATTGGATACAAATAAAGATCATTATTGAGTATAGATATCAGCAAGTCTAGTATGATAAGGAACCTTGAATTGTGTTGTGAAAGTTCCTAATAATAAACCCTATTCAAACATTACACCCTCATTTACAAACAAAAAAGAGGTTAAGGAATGTATTGATCAAAGAAGTGTCAAGAGTCTGAATGTCAAATTATCTATAATCTATACCAGATTCAGTTTGGGATATTACAGCCTTCCACCTGCGATTGCAATTTTCAGTCATACTGAGTAATTCTAGTAAGCATCTAATATTGGATATGGTCCAGATAAGCCTAAAAAATATGGTGGACATGAAGGGACATACCTAGTCCGGATCAAATTCAAAAATATGGTGGACACGAAGGGACATACCTAGTCTGGATTAGCCTCTAAAATATGGTGGACACAAAGGGACATACCTAGTCCGAATCAGCCTAAAAAACTATGCTTTGTATTTTTTATAAGAACTTACATAGAATACCGATATAACTAGGGTTCTTCTAGTAAAGATATTTAGATCACTATACAATATGCTCATACATTATGGATATTACGTAGCTAATAAATATACTGTAAGTATTATTGGTAAGCTCTGTACTCATAAATACCTTGATGCTTCTTCTTATTCCCATTAATTTATGGTGTTCATGTTCTACTTATTGAAATAGTGTGTTTACAATAGTTCTTACTCATGCTTATCTATGATGTTGTAGATAGAGATAGTTAACCTCAAAGACAAATTCCTAAAATAAGAGTCACCATATTTACATATGACCTCCTAACATAGTTTTATTTACTTCATAGTTCAATGATCTATGAAGAATTTAAAATACCCACCTAACAAATAATGCTCAAACATATGGAGCATGTATACCATGGCTAGGCCTTCCACTTTACTACTAGCATAGTTTCACTTGGATTGAGTCAACGTATTTCTATTAAAGTAAACTTTATGAAATAAGATTGATTCTCTAGGTTGTGCATGGATACCTCTCCAACTGATAATTGAAACATTGGCATGTACATGGAATTCAACCATCAACTTAGGGAAAACTAAAATTTCCACAACAACCACTTACTTAAAGTCGGGAATCCAAATCAAAGGTACCACAATATAATAGGATATATTTACCCCCCCTAGTCACATTCTATGGAAGAGATTCATAGTCACTAGAATTTAAATTAATGGGGGCGGGCTGGTGGGATTCAACAACCTATACCCAGGCTTTATATCTTCAACCTAGGACGATGGGATGGATGGAGTGGTGCTATTATATTCTTCACCCAGGAACACCTATGTAGAGGGGGGGACTATTAACAACCCACTATACCAGTAACCTTTATACATGAATCCTATGAGCATGGAGGAAGTGAACAAGTTGTTAAAATCTATGGTGAATGACCTTACCAAGGTAAAACAAGGGCTGGTTGCTCACTCCTTTGTAGGAAAGGAAAAAAATTAAACCCTTAGGAACCAGCCTCATTTCATAAGACCTCCTCATAAGGCACTACTCATCCTAAATAAAGTATTCTTCGATGAAATAAAGTCAATTCCTCTCCTTCTCAGTTGAGCCTGCGTGCACAAACTCGGTCGAAAGTGACTAGTTTTGAGGGGTAGAATATATGGTGAAAGGGGGTAAGGTACCTATACTACTAGCTCTGTTTCCTACCAGCTATGCCCGAGACACTGAGCCCATATTGGCATTGTATCATCTACTACATAGCCACAAGCTTCCCCAGCATAGCCTCCTTAACAATAATAACCACCCATCTAGATATTACAGCATAACCACCAAACCTAATAGCCTTAGACATCACCAATACCCATTGTTTCTCCTCCCATTGCTACTACACCACCTATAGACACTTTCACTCCTCCATAGTAGGATAAACCTAGATGTGCTTAGAACCATCCTAGACCTGAGCATAACAAATTATATGAATACCACTAGGTTTATGACCACAACATAGCATAGTGTATGGCTTATCGTAGGGCTTAGTGTGAGCAACAACAATGATAAGAAAATAACAAGGGCCCTCTCCATCCTAAGAATGCTGGCCTAAGCATATATAAAATTCATTTACTCAGCATAGCTAGTCATTGCTTGCTAGTTCATTAGCCATGTTGTTATCCGGCTAGTCCCCTTCATTTTTAGCCTCCTTATTTACATCTATGGCACCTACTACATCTAGTCAAAGCACTCCTATCCAAAACGCACATTTAATCATAGGGTTCATTGAAGAGGTAACCTTGGCTGATGTATGTATCACTACTCAGCCCTCTGGACTGAATGATTGCTCGGTCATGGTTTATTTATTTAAGCTAATTACAGGTTTGTTATCAAATGCTAAATCAATTCCTAGTAGAGCCCAAGAGCTCTCATCGTATGTCAGTAACATGTCTTAATCGATATGCTCGTATGGAAACATGTCTCAAAGTACATTCTAGTACATTAATTGGCAGCATGGATCATGTCCATCAAGTAGGAGCTAATGTAAAACTTAGGCTGCTTACCAGGTTTGGGCTCTTTTGCAACTCTGATGGCTTCTGTCAAAGAGTAATAAATGATGGTTTCCCAATTGAAAATACTTCTATAATTCATGATTTTGTTTATTAAAGGGACTCATGCCCCTTAATCATAGGTGTTTAGAGAGCATGCCTCAACTTTGGGCTAGAGCTAGACTTCGAAGGAGTTCCTGGATTTGTTGGTTCCATAGGTTGTCTCACAAGGTCATCAGCTTTGTTACACTTTTTTGTTGGGAAAATTCGTTAAGTCTAACGTTTAGCCACTGTATGTTGCGTATAACACTCAAATTGTAAATTCACATATATAGCGTTATCTGTAATGAGCCCTTAATTAGTTACACATGGACCTAGATTCACTGGCGTTTAGTGAGCATTTCAATATGTGGGATCTCATAACTGGATCGAACACCTCAAGACCTCACAGTGCCACACCTCAACATCTCAATCTCACAGCGCCACGACAGGCAAGAAAAGTTTAATTGCATAGACGGGGCTATATATAGGCCAAGTACAAACCCTACAACTGGACATTCTCACACTACATCTGGGAACTAAACTCATACTACAGCTACTAGACAGGACACGTAGGATAAAATATAACCAAAACGCCTCGCTTTTTCGGTTGATTTTTGATAAAAATCCGCCAATTTTTTATTGGGAAATTGTTATTATCATCAATTTGCAATGTTATCACTTTCAATTGCCTATTCTAGACTAAATCACTATTTTTAAAACCACCCAGATCACCCAGATTTTTAAAATTGAGATTTAAACCCTCTAAATTATGATTTAAACCAGAATTTGGCTGCTGGACTCAGGTGGGTTGGGGGAATTTTAGTTAACGCTTATACTGCTCTCCCAAGAGATGGTAAATTCAATACATAAATGGTGGCATAACTAGAATATAGAGAGTTTGAACACGACGAATTGAGAATTGGTAATTTCAGGAAATAAATGTAGCTGCGTATCTTTGGATGCAAAGAATGAAAAATGCATGTGCCAGGATATAAAATTCTGACCTAATTGAGCAAAAACCCCTTCGTCTTGGCATGAACTGGAATGATGATGATGGTCGACTGAAATGACACATGAAATGGGTGCCCAAAGTCTGTTTGCAAGCCCGAAAAGGCCTTACCAAGCGTGAAAAATTGTTACCCTGCCTGATCGAAAAACCTCAAATGGTGCGATGGTGGACTAAGAAGAAGCATGAAACCTCTTACCCTAACCAAAAAATCAATGAAATGAAGAATATGGACTAAGCGGATGCCCGAAAAGCCAATAACTGAGCGTGAAAAGCAACAGCTTGGTTTTCACAGTGAAAGCCTCAGAGCAAAAAACCAAGAAAATTATGACGATGCTCGGTTAGGCGAGGAGGGGGTTTTGCTTTATATAGTTAAACATTTCTCGACTGAGAGTTAAAAAGGAATCTAGTCTATCGAACGAGAAACCATTCCGAGAGTTTAATGTAAAAATTATTCCAATACTCTCAGACGAGAAGGTTTAAAACTCTCGGCTGAAACATTATCTAACTATGGAACAACTCTCAGACGGGAGAATGTTAACCGTGGTTAATTTCTCATCCGAGAAATATAACAACTCTTGGCCAAAAAAATTTGTTGACTTTTTTCTCAGTCAAGAAATTGGAAATTATACAAAAAAAAATATTTGTCACAGAATTGTTTCCCAACTTCGTGTTTTCACCCTTCTATGAGCATGCTCTCAATTATTGGATGAGCAACTTTATTCTTGATGACCAGTGGGCCTACTATCCATGGAAATTTAATCTTAGATTTTTTCTTAAAATTTAGGAAATGTTATTCTTCAAATGATTAACTTTTGTCTGATTAGTTCCAATGCAAACACTCTCATTGTAAAAAATGCTGGTAAGATATAGGGTTGATGAACAAACCTGTATAACCTATCACTGTACTATATTAATATAGGAACCAACCCCCTATTCTTCTTTCAGGTGAAAACTGTAGCATTTCTTTCATCTCTGGTAATACTCTTGGAAATATCTTTTAAAAGAAAGCATTGTATACTTTTGCCATGAGAAAATTCATAAATTTACAATAATCCCTGTTCATTTCGTCTGTTATTACCATCTCTGGGAGTTGTAAATTGTCTTCATTGAATGCTAAAAACATATTCAGTAGAAAATATCAAAATTTGAAAGACCCCGTCCTATGGAAGTTTACTAACTGAGAATGAATGTTCTTAGCTAAAAACTCATGAAACTTAAGGCATGATGACTGCATTGACTGACTCAATTGTTCAGACTCTACCTGACTAATACTAAGGGTGAACACTAAGCTCAATAATGGTTCTATGATGTATTTATTCGTATCCAACCCAAAGAACTGACTTGCCAAGGTTAACAGAGTCTAGGTTTCTTCATTAAACATGTTATAATCAATGGGAAAAGTATGGTTTAACAACCGAGTCTCATGTTTTGAACAAGATTTAAGGAAAGTTTATTTCTTCTCAACTGTGGACTCTCGAAAAAATTGAACTAAGATTTCTTCTTTATACTCTTTAGGCGCTTGAGCAAAATCAACAAGGACAGAAAAAGTATTTCATATGACAAGAGAACTCAATGGACACAAGATCTTAGACCTAGATGCATCCATAATTACCCCCTCGGAAGGGGAATAATTATTGGTGCACCAATCAACAAACTCTAGACAATTTAGGGTTTGATATGTTGAAAAATAATAGAAATATGAACTAAACACACAATGAGCACCAATTCCCTAGTATTTAAGTATTGTCAACTTGTTTTTGGTTGTTTCTATGGTATCATTCAAAAAAATAGTGTCAAACATTTCATTATCCTTGTCTTTGAAAAATTATTCAAATTTCTGATACTCAAGATTCTAGACCTCTAAATCTTCAACCTCGGCCATTTTAGAAACTAGATCAATCAGAGAGGAAAGCCTACCTGGTCAACTGAAATATGGTCCAAGAGTTTATCTACGGTGGTGCTTTATGCATAGTCTGATCTCTTGCTTTCCAATGCTTAGAAAAACCAAATCATTTGAAACCACGTGCTCAAACTTATGTTATTTTATTCTTCATATATACTATGCATGTTCTTCAACCAAATGTAATTCCACCTATAGATCTAGTATCCTTCAATTTGAGCCCTTGATCTTGATCACTATTTAATCATATTGCCTTATTCCCGCTATTTCACTCTTCTTTATTTTTCCTATTTCAGAACAAATATCCATCTTTGATCTGAAACTTCCCCAAATCTGAGTCATCCATCTTCACTTTCCACAATATCACCAATAGTTTATTCTTCTCACCTTGGATTAGTGGAATCATTATCAGCCACTAATCTAAATTGTATCTTCATCTGGGCCGTTGAAAAGTGCAACCCCTACTGTATTCCGCTGAATCCAAGAATTCATTCCTTTGTGCACTTTCAATCTGTGGAACCAACCTCAATCATTGATCTAGATCAAGCTTTAGTATGAGATGTTGGAATATGTGGCCCCTACCAAATTCTGCAAATCTTCATCCCAACTTTCTTCGTGCTAGTTCACACTGCAGAATTATTTCCATCATTTGATCAAAATATTCTTTAAATATCCCTCGTTAAAACTTTAAGGTCCTACCACATTCCATAGATTTCAAATGTTCATTTATCTATGCATGTTAGATTAGCGGAATTGTTCTCCACCATATATCTATTCTCCAGTTAGATCTCCTCTGTTAAAATATGCATACCTTTAAGCAATTCTAGAAATTGGAAAAGTTACTTTCCCCGAGCATGTTAGATCAATGGAATTCACCTCCTCTGTTTATTTTACCCCTTCCTCAATCCTAGCCATTGAAAGATGCAGGCCCTACACAATTCCACAAATTTGTAAAGTTATTTCTGTTGATGTATATGTAACTTCAGAATGTATTCACTTGTATTTCTTATGTATTGTAACCCGATGTTTATTCCAGGATGTATTTGTAATGTACTTGAGTCATATCATGCCTCGATGTTCATATCGGGAGGTTCTATAATGTAAACAAGTCATGTCAAGTTATTGTGGGTAACCCTCCTATTGATCAAGGGTTAAAGTCCCTGCAATTCTGGGGCACTAGGGTTATTAGACTCTCCTAGAGAAGTAGGCCCTCGTAGGGTTTAGTCATGTCGGGAATTAGTATAAAAAGAGAGATAGCCTCTCTATTTAGTACACACTCACACACACTCAGTTGTAGTGCATAGCTAAGGAAGAAGAAGACACTGGGGCTAGGAAGAAAGAGGTTATTGTTGTCGGGAGATCGTCTTACTATTTTGGGGTTTTACTTTTGGTGTTGATTCTATCTCTGAGGAAGTTGTGGGATTTTCTCCATTTATGGTTTCCCTGAGGAAAAACACCATGTTCATTGTCTCTTGTGTTTTATTGCTATACTCGTTATTCTTTCAGTTAAAGATCCTAACATAATGCTAGCTTGAATGATAAAATCTAACATGGTATTAGAGCTAACCTGAGAAGAAGACACTGTGCAGCTGCGGGAACTAGGGCTTCCTACTTTGTGGATGTCTCTCCACAGATTTTCAGCAAAACAAGTTTGGAATAAATCTCCTCCCTAGCGCGCATCTTTCTGTCAAAGCAGAATCCAATTTTGAGGTTTTTCAGTTTTGGACACGACACTGCTACCGAAAATTAGGGCTTTCCATAGAAGTGGAATTTTTCAGTGAGCCCAAGCCTGGATTGATCTCCTCCTCAAAATAAAAATTAGGGGTCAAGGTCAAAGCATTTAATTAGATAAAATTTGAGGTCTAAAATGGGCCTCCTAAGGAAAATAATAAAATAAGAGTTAAACTAATAAAATAATAGTTATTAATTTTGGAGGAAGAATGAAAAAAATACTTTTTTGTTCATATTTTCGACATATCTCCAATTTTTTTTACTCAAATTCCGAGCAAGAGAGCCCGTTGGATGTGGAATTTAATTTTTCATCCAACAAGTACCCACACTACATAATTTTGATGGACCCCGCTACCTGAAAAATAAGAAATAATTGAAAAAACTTGATGATGATGTCATCATCACATTTTTTCAAGTATTTCTTATTTTTGGGGTAGCGGGGTCCATCAAAATAATGCAGTGTGGGTACTCATTGGATGTAGAATTAAATTCCACATCCAACGAGCTCTCTCACTTGGAATTTGTGTAAATACACAGGGAGATATGTCGAAAATACAAACAAAAAAGTAGTTTTCTTTTATGAAAAATATGTCAATTCAACCGTTATGGTTGACTCATTTTATTGAAATTCTATTGGTTCCTGTATTCCAACTCACAAAATTTATTGTTGGTGTGTTTTCTTATAAGGCCCATTTTAGACCCCAAATTTCCTCTAATGTGTTGGACAAAACTCCGGAAAAGCAAAACCCTAATCTGCCCTTGAAGCAACACTGCAAAATTTCAGCTCCAAATCCGAATCCGACATCTAGAATTGGTAAGATCTAAATATTTTGTATTTCCATTTGAGGTTCTCGGTTAAGATGTCTCATCATACCAAGCTTGATGAAAAGCTTGAGGGAGTTGATAACTTCTGAGCCTCGAAGTCTAGGATCTCCCTGGTCCTAGAAGAAAATGAGTTGGACTCCTATATCAATGAGAAGGTTCCAGTTCCAGAGGGAGATGAGGCTAAGGCCTTACACAAGAAGAAGTTGGTTATGGAAAAGAGGATCATTTCTGATTCAATCAAGGATCACCTCATACCATAGGTGTCCTCCCTAAAGACACCTAACACTATGTTTGATTCCCTAACCAAATTATTTGAAGGGAAGAACATAAACCGGAAGATGACTCTGAGAAACCAATTGAAGAATGTGAAGATCCAGAATGCAAAGACCATCCAGTCTTACTTTACAAGAGTCTCTCAGATCAAGGAACAACTAGAAGCACTAGATGAAGAAGTGGAGAATGTTGAGATTGTAATGACCACCTTGAATGGTCTCCCTAGATCATGGGACTCATTTATTCAAGGGATATGTGCCAGAAAGAAGTTAGTCGAGTTCAATAGACTATGAGAAGAATGCTCTCAAGAAGAAGCTCAGATAGTAGCTTGAGAAGAAAAGATGGGAAGTGAAGATCAAGCTCTCGTAGTTCATCCCAAGAAAAGCAAAAGAAGTTCTCATCACTCCATAGGTAAGCATTTCTCTAAAACTAACTCTAGAAAAGACTTGTCTAGAAGCATATGTTATACATGTGATGAAGTAGGAAACTTTGCAAAAGATTGTCCTAAAAGACAAAATAAGAAAAAGGGCAACAAGAGAAGACATCATGCTCATGCTGTAGAGGATGATGAACCATCCAAGAAGAGAACCAGATATGAAAGTGAAGACTCTTCAAGTGATGAAGAATATGTCTTGATTTCTGCTCTCACGGGAAACATCACACATGGAAGCAATGATTGGCTTATAGACAGTGGGGCTTCCAAACATATGACAGGATTCAAAGAGTCCTTTGTAAAAATTTCAAAACATGAATCACCTCACAAGGTGAAACTTGGAGATGACTACCGATATAAAATAAAAGGTAGTGGGGAATCCTCCTATAAGCTAGACTCTGGAAATTCTATGAAGATGCAAGATGTATTGTTTGTACCAAGACTCAAGAAGAACCTTCTCTCCATATCTACATTAGATGCAAAAGGCATGAGGGTTGCATTTATAGATGGCCAAGTTATCATGTGGCCAAAGGGAAAGACTATTAATGATGCAGTAGTGATTGGGGAACAAGAAGGAGGTCTATACAAATTGAAGGGCCATCCAGAACAAGCCTTGGTCCATGACACAGTAGAGCCAAATGAACTTTGGCATATAAGGCTTGCACATGTGCATTACAGAGCACTACCACTTGCAAGCAAAGCTGTTGAAGATTTTCTATAAATTCAAGCAAAACATGATGGGGTCTACAAAGGATGTGTGAAAGGAGAGAATACAAAGAAGACATTTCCAAGTAGCGAGAGCAAAGCAAAAGGAATCTTAGAAATCATCCACTCCGGTGTATGTGGTCCAATGTCATCAAGTTCACTAAGCAGGTATGTATACTATGTTTCTTTTATTGATGAATTTTCTTGGAAGACATGGATTTACTTCATGAAGAACAAAGATGAAGTATTCAACAAGTTCAAGGAATTCAAAGCCTTGATCGAGAATCACACATAAAAGAAGATCAAGACCTTTCGATATGATAATGGCGGAGAATTCACATCAAATGAATTCAAAGAGATATGCAAAGACTCAAGGATTAAGAGGGAGTTGTCCACTCCTTATAATCCACAACAAAATGGGATTGCAGAAAGGAAGAACAGAACTATCATGGAATCTACTAGAGCTATGCTTCACGATCAAGATCTTCCTATGCATCTATGGGTAGAAGCTTCCAGAAAAACAATGTATGTACAAAACCATACTCCACACGGAGTACTCAAGAACAAGACTCCTGAAGAAGTCTTCTCCGGAAAGAAACCAGAAGTCAACCATCTCATTAATTTTAGCTGTCCAGTGTACATACACATTCCAAAAGAGAAGAGGACAAAATTAGATCCTTCAAGAAAGAAGGGTATATTTGTGGGATACTCTGAAAGCTCGAAGGCTTACAGAATATACTTCCCAGGATTCAAGAAGATCGACATAAGTAGTGATGTGACTTTTGATGAAGACTCAGCTTACAAAAAATCCAGAAAGAGACCTGCTGAAGAACCTGTAGAAGTAGAAGCACCCAGAATTCATGATACAACCATGAATGAAGAAGCTCAAAAAGAAGATCAAGAATTTGAAGAACCTCAAGAACATGTAGATCCACCTTTAGAGAAGAATCCTCATAAGAGGAAACCTGCTTGGGTACGAGAAGCTATCCAAGGTGTGGAAAGATATGGGGCTCTAGAAGAGAATCACAAAGAAAGAAAGAGGACCAAATTTTGCTTCGGGTATGTAGCATTACTATGTGATTTCATAGATAAAGAACCTTCCAATTATGAAGAAGCGGTAGGATGGAAAGAATGGAAGGATGCTATGATTGAAGAGTATCAATTGATCATGAAGAATGATGTTTGGGATGTTGTACCAAGACCAGAAGGGAAGTCTATTGTAACTTCCAAATGGATCTACAAGATCAAGCATGCTGCAAATGGTAGCATAGAGAAATATAAAGAAAGATTTGTTGCTCGTGGTTTCTACCAGAAAGAAGGAATTGATTATGAAGAAACCTTTGCACCTATAGCAAGATACACTTCCATCAGATCAGTACTTTCTCTGGATGCAATAATGAAATGGAAGATACACCAAATGGATGTCAATACTGCTTTCTTGAATGGTGTAGTAGAAGAGGAAGTGTATGTGGAGCAGCCAATTAGTTTTGAGAGACATGACAGGGAGTCTCATGTACGTAGATTGAAGAAAGCCTTGTATGGTTTGAAACAGGAACCCACGACATGGTACGGTAGAATTGATAGCTTTCTATCCAGTTTGGGCTTTACAAAGATAAAGAAGATTCCAACCTTTACTACGAGGTTGAAGATGGAAACCCAGTGATGCTCCTATTGTATGCAGATGATCTTTTTGTAACAGGTATAGATGGGTTGATTGCCGATTTTGAAATGAAGGACTAGGGTATGATGGATTATTTTCTAGGCATGGAGGTGTGGCAGAGTGCATATGGGATTTCTCTAGGACAAGGGAAATATATGATAGAGATCCCAAAGAGATTTGGGATGATAGATTGCAAGGCCATGACCACACCCATGGCATCGAACCTGAAGCTATTGAGTGATGCTTCATCAGAAGCGGTTGATGCCATGATGTATCGTCAGATGATTGGGTCCTTGATGTACCTAATGAACACGAGACTAGATATTTGCTTTGCTGTGAACACCTTGAGCCAGTTCTTGACAGATCTGAGACATGTTCACTTTATTGTTGCAAAGCATATTTTGAGGTACCAGAGGGGTACAGTTGATTATGGGCTCAAGTATGATGCGAATCAAAAGATTAACCTAGAGGGTTATGTTGATTCAGATTGGGTAGGAAGTGCCATCGATAGGAAGAGCACTTCAGGATGATGTTTCAGTATGGGATCAGGTGTGATGTCTTGGTTTAGCAGGAAGCAATCTTGTGTGGTACTGAGTATAGCTGAATTAGAGTATGTCGCAGCTTGTTCAGCTAGTTGTGAGGCAATATGGCTCAAGAATCTACTGTCTGATTTATTTGATCTCTAGTTGGATGCTACTTGTATACATTATGACAACCAGAGTTGTGTGAAGTTGTCAGAGAACCTGGTGTTTCATGACAAGTTGAATCATATCAAGATCAAGTATCACTACATCAGGGATATGGTGCAGACAGGAGCAATGAAGCTCTAGTATGTTGCGACGGACAAACAGATAGCTGATGTATTGACGAAGCCATTAGCTAGAGTGAAGTTTGGGTACTTCAGGGAGAAGCTTGGTGTTCTCCAGATCGATGTTCCCTCCAAGGGGAAGTGATGAGTTCGTAAGCCATTCTAACGAGTAGGTTAGATGTAAGGGCTAATCCATTCTATCATGGTGAGAGGATTGGTTCCTTCCATGTCAGATCTAAGTGCTAAGCCATTCTGATATGACTATAGGATTGGTTCCTACATGAGTAGATATAAGGGCTATTGCCATTCTTGGAATGGAGGTGCCTAGTCAGTTACCAGGAATACTTGGTCTAGGACTGAGGGCCATTCTGATACAATTGTAAGATGTAGTCTTACATGATCAGATGTGAGCGCATGACCATTCTGATGTGATTGAGGGATGTGTTCCCACTTGATTAGATATAAGGTTTGTTGCCATTCTGTCATGGTGAGAGGATTGCTTCCTTCCATGTCAGATGTGAGTGCCTACCATTCTGATGTGACTATAGGATTAGTTCCTACATGATCAAATGTAAGGGCTACCGCTTTTCTGACGAGTCAAGGTCAGATGTGAGTGCTGACCATTCTGATGTGACTGTAGGATTGGTTCCTACATGATCAGATGTAAGGGCTACTACCACTTTCATGGTGAGAAGATTGTTTCCTTCCATGTCAGATGTGAGTGCCGACCATTCTGACTTAGGGTCAGATGTAAGGGCTACCACCTTTCTGACGAGTCAAGGTCAGATGTGAGTGTCGACCATTCTGACTTAGGGTCAGATGTAAGGGCTACTGCCATTCTCTAAATGGAGGCATCTGGTCAGTTACCAGGAACCCTCAGTCTAGGATTGAGTGCCTTTCTGACGAGTCAAGGTCAAATGTAAGTGATGTTCCTTTCTGACGAGTCAAGGTCAGATGTGAGTGCTGGCCATTCTGACTTAGGTTCAGATATAAGGGCTACCAAAGACCTACAAGGAGGTAGGCCTACAACCAACATGAAAAAGGGATGGCTCTGTAGAACTTCCTGTGACAAGAAGAATCATGAGATAACACATATGATGATGACCCAGTGATGATCCAGATCAAGCTATGATTCAGATCTAGTTATGATGTCTATGAGATGATCCAGATTGAGTGATGATCTAGATCCAGTAGTGATGATCTAGATCGAGTAATGATCCAGATCCAGTGGTGATGATCCAGATTGAGTGATGATCTAGATCCAGTGATGATGATCCATATCGAGTGATGATCCAGATCAAGATGAAGATGACTTGAAGATGAAGATGACGAGAGCTTGATGATAACCTAGATGATACAAAGAAGATGACTTGTGCTGAAAAATTGTGTCGAGAGAATACCTTCCTAGTTAAGAGGGAGTGTTGATGTATATGTAACTTTAGAATGTATTCACCTATATTTCTTATGTATTATAACCTGATTTTTATTCTGGGATGCATTTGTAATGTACTTGAGTCATATCATGCCCTGATGTTCCTATCGGGAGGTTCTATAATGTAAACAAGTCATGTCAAGTTATTTTAGGTAACCCTCCTATTGATCAAGGGTTAAAGTCCCTGCAGTTTTGGGGCACTAGGGTTATTAGAATCTCCTAGATAAGTCGGCCCTAGTAGGGTTTAGTCATGTCAAGAATTAGTATAAACAGAGAGATAGCCTCTCTATTTAGTACACACTCACACACACTTAGTTGTAGCGCATAGCTAAGGAAGAAGAAGACACTAGGGCTAGGAAGAAATAGGTTACTGCTGTCAGGAGATCACCTTATTGTTTTTGGGTTTTACTTTTGGCATTGATTCTATCTCTGAGGAAGTTACAGGGCTTTCTCCATTTATGGTTTCCCTGAGGAAAAACACTGTGTTCATTGTATCTTGTGTTTGATTGTTGTACTTGTTATTCTCTCAGTTAAATATCCTAACATAATGCTAGCTTGAATGATAAAATCTAACAATTTCTTCCATGCAGGTTGAACTAGCGGAATTAATTTCCATCGTGGATCTTATTTCTCCCTATATCTGCACCATTGGAATGTGTGGGTTCCAATCTATTTCACAAATTTGAGAAATTTATTCCTCCTTACATGTTAAAACAATGGAATTTTTTAGGACCATAGATCTATCTTCATCTATTCATCCAATGGTTAATTCTTCTTGCAAATTAACCTATTTGTGCCCTTACCAAAATTAGTTAAGCCTCTACATCTTATCTTTGCAGAATTATTAAAAACCATTGATCTTTCCCATATGGATTTAAACCTTTCATTCTTGTTACCATGTAACTTGGAACAGACTTTCTCATTATCATACATTTGCAAAGTTGAAAACTAGAACTTTTTCAATTATTTTGCATTTCCAACTTAGAAATGACCCTTCAGAATACCTACAGAACCTCATTAACATCTTTCCTAGTCATATGATAAAAAAAAAATAGATCTTATTTCTCCTTTCACTGGCTTAATCCCTTGCCAACTACTCATCCCAAAAATAGCGCTAACAACTGGTTCCACTTGGGATGCTATCCTCCCTATGAGGTAGCTAAGAACCCATAGACCATGTTCCAAATCCATTGGGTTGTTCCTAGCATTTCATACCTCAAACTTCTTATTTTTTTTTTCTATAAGTAAAAATAAAATAAATAAATACAGAAACATGGCTACCCCTCTAGATCTTAGGGCATTCTCTGTAGGATTCAAAACCTTTGGATCATCATCTATATTGTTTGAAAAGTAAATAAATATTTACAACTATGATACAAAAAATTACCTCCTCCCCTCAGGACAAGTAATGTTTAAGAAACCTTCCATTGACTGGACCTCCTTTTGGCTGAGACCCATCCTAATGTTGTAGAATAAATGAATTTTCACCTTTGTAAGCTGCAATGATATAAGAACCAACCCACATGTGATCAAACTTCCCATGCTTGTCTTCCCTAGGAGCATCCCACTTCAAAACCAAATCATCAATCTGGAATTGTTCTTCCTTTACCTTCCTATCAAAAGTTTTCTTCATTTTTTCTTGATTTATTTACACTTTATCATACGCTTTGTGCCTTAACTCATTCAACTCTATGATTTTTTTTATTCTTCTTTGCATGTTGTTTGGTTCACCCTGTTGTTCCTACAATAATTTCATGACTGGCACTCCCAAAGATGCTAGAAAAACCACCTCATCTCCATATACTAACTGGAATGGTGACATTCCAATTTCCCTTTTTGTGTTGATTCTGTCAGCCCATAAAGCATATTAGAGCTTTGTATGCCAATCTCTTTTTTTATCTTCCAACAACTTCTTAATAATTATCACCAGAATTTTGTTTGAAGATTATGCCAGTCCATTACCCCGTGGATAGTAAGCAGTAGAATGATTAATACTGATATGATACTTGTGAGAAAAACTTATTGTCTTCTTAGATTTAAAAGAAGTTGCATTGTCTGTCACAATCCTTCTGGGACAACCAAACCTAGCCAAACTATTTTCTTCAAGAAAATCCATAATCACTGCATCTGTAGCCCTCCTTGTAGGTATTGCCTCAATCCACTTGGTGAAGTAGTCATTCGCCGTCCCATCTATGCTTTCTTGAGGAATTAGGATTAATTTCTCTAATGAAATCTAATCCCCATTGCTGAAAAGGTGCTTCTACAGATATCGGGTTAAGAGGAAGTGGAACAACTTTCCTCTTGCCATAAAAAATCTAGCATTGGTGGCACGTAGTAGTTTTCTTTATAAACACCAGCGGTTTCAGAAAATAATGACGACCAGTAAAAAACAACTCTCAAAATTTTGTTTTCTATCACTTTCCATGAGTGTTTTCCCCCACAATCTCCCTTATGAAACTCCTTCATAGTTTGTTGGGTTTCATTCTCCAAAAGGAAATTTAGTAACACACCACCAAGATCTTTCCATTAGAGATATTGATTTAAGATACAAAACTTAGAAGATTTCAACTTCACAAATATTTCCCTTGTTTTGCTTAAACCTACAGGAGCTTGTAAATTCTATATAACATACACAATATCAGAGTACCAAGGAGATATAGAGAAATCAGGCATTACTTGTACCACTGTATCAAGCTGATTTGAGTGAGTGGTAAAAAAATTGAGTTGTTAGGATTCATAATTAGAGTCTGTCATCATTTTTGCGATCCCTTGTCCTTTACTCAACTCAGTAGGCTTGATTTCAATGTCATACTCTAGTAACACAACAATCCATTTTGCTCTTTTACCTTCTGTATTCGGCTGACATGTGAGAATAATCTTCACCACATTACTTGGAACATAGGAAATAATATGTGAGTGAAGAATATACACTCTGAAATATTTCAAATATTTTACTAGAGCATATGCCTGCTTTTCCATGATATCATATTTTAATTCTCCATCCCTTAATACCTTGCTGAAAAAAACTGTGTTGTTCAACATTCTGATTATTCTTTTGTAACAAAACTCTACTAATAGTATGTTCTAAGGAATAAGAAAAAACTAGGAAATATTTACCGAAATATGGACTTACCAGAACTGGGGCTTCTGTGATGGCTTCTTTAGTATCTCTGAAATATCTCCTTGCATTTATTGTCCACTTTATCTCATGGTCCTTTTTCAACATATTAGTGATATTCATTAATATTTCAACAAAACAGGGAATAAACCTCCTCAAGAAATTTACCTGTCCAATGATTGATTGTACTTCATTTTTACTTCTTGGATCCTCAACCTTAAGGATTTCACCGACTCTTTCTGGATCTATCTTTATACCATCCTTTGAAATAATATGCCCTAGTAATTTTCCTTCCTCCAATGCAAAATTTGATTTTCTGGGGTTTAATGATATGCCATATTTCCCGCACTTCAAAAAAAAATTCTCCAGATGCTTGATATGTTCCCTGTCATATCTAGAATACATAGTGATATCATCCATATAAACTACCACAAATTTGTCTTTCTCCTCTACAAAGGCGATGTCCATAGCACGCTACAAAGTATCTGCTGCATTCATCAGACCAAAAGGAATTTTTGCATACATGAATGTACTCCATGGTGTGGTAAATGAAGTTTTCTCTTGGTATTTAGGAAACACTTTGATCTAGTTATAGCCTTATAATCCATCCATAGTAGAAATCCTTTCAGATCCCACCACTTTTTGCAGAACATGATCCATCTTTGGAAATGGGTTGTTGTCCTTCAACGAGACTTTGTTGAGATTTCTAAAATCTACACAAAGCCTTATTTCACCATTCTTCTTTCTGACATACACCAAATTAGCAACGCATTTGGAAAATCTCAAAGTCACGATAATCTTAGCATTGAATTTTTTAAATTTCTTTCTCAATAACAGGAAGCAACATCATATTTATTCTTCTCATTTTTGTATGAAAGGTTTTTCACCAGGTTTAATCGGAATGGTATGCTATATGATAGAAGTATCATACTCATTGATATATTCATAACTCCAGTAAAACACATCAGTGTACTTTTTCATAAGATTGATATATCCTTATTTTTCATTAACATGAGGATTCTTGGATAGTTTCACAATTCGTGGAGTTTCTTTAGTACCTAAATTTTTATCTTCGACAGCATTATCAATAGGATTCTCTTTTGTATCTTTCACAACATCATTCTGATAAAAAAGTTTCTCTAAGGGAATCAAACCTCTTGGGATAAAATTTCTCTATAACTAAATTATGTCCTTTCCCCCTAATGCATTTTCCAACTTTTTGTTTCCACCTTCTTCATCTTCATTCTGTTCATCATCTTGGAAGTTCTCAAAATTATTATTTTTATTTTCAATCTGAGTATTTACAAATTCACCAAACAACTCTAAAAATATTTTTATTTGCATATCATCCTCAAATACTTTCTAGTGTTTGGAATTGTCTGGTATGGAGGGTCTATTCACAATATCATCTTTAATATACTTTCTCTGGGAAGCAATGGGAGTTTTAAACTTACCAGCTACAACAACCAAAGAATCAACTACTATGTTTTCAATCCTGGGAATCACTCTGATTTTGTTCTCAATAAAATAATTACCAAACATATCCCATACCTCATTCCCATAAGCCCTCATCCTGGGATGTTTGGTATGATAACTTTCATTCACCTGGTTTATTACAAGATTTGAATATCCCAAAACTTGTACCCTCTTTTCTCCCATATCCTTTAAAGCATTCAATCCTAGCATTAAATCTTCATACTCTGCCACATTATAGGTACATTCAAAAGTTAACTTATATGAAAGATCCTTAAAATACCTATAGGATAAATAATATATACACCTGCACCAAAACAAATATTGGCCACAGATCCTTCAAGATACATGGCTCAAAGTCCTTCTTCTTTCTGTTTTTGTTCCAAATCCTCTTGTCTTTTTGAAAACTCTTCATCCTCCTTAACTTCAATTGGTACAGGAATTTCAGGATCACAGGGAGGACCAACATTAAAGAAAATGGAAGATCCTAAATCAATATCAACAGCATGTATATGATGATTATCTGTATTTTATTGACTGCTACCTACAAAAGATGATCTCTTCTCATTGTATAACCTTTTGTTCCTACCAAATACATGAATAGTAGCATAAGATATATCCATTTGAAAACTTCCTTTCAATTTTTAAGTCGAAGATCTTGACAACAATATACCAAATTTAGGAGGAATGTATGCTACAACAACATCCATTACCATAGTCTTTGATGGAATTTTTGTCAAATTTACCACCATATACTTAATAAATCCAAGACACCTCACCCTACTGGGATCAAAGGAATATAAATCTTTATATGGTCTAGTAACTTCCATTCCCAAACTTTCTACCACCCCTTTGGGCATTAAATTATGAGATGCACCTGAATCTAACATAGCATTGTGCAAAATAATATCAAGTACATTCAGACTTAGATAAAATGGATGAACTTCATCATCATCTATACCCTCAAATTTTGACCCAAACACAATGGTAGGAGCATCATCTGTCACCTCTAGGATATCTAGTTGAAATTCTCCTTGACTCCTAACCATATCTGTTATTTTATCTCTATATTCCGTGTTTCTCAACTATTCATTGAAAGGAATGGAAATTTTCAGTTTTGAAAGTTTTGTTTCCAAATTAAAAGTTGAAGCAAATTTTTCTACATCCACCAATGTTGGTTATTTCACTTCTTTTACTTTTTTCTATTTTATTTTCAGATTCTTTATACATAATGGGTTCTTTTTGTTTTTCATTTTTCTTTTCTATATTCTGTTGGCTACTAGAAGGTTGATTTTGATTGAACCTTCCTTTATTTACAGCAACATATCTATTTCTAAATTTAATCTTTCTCTGGACATCATCTATAGCATGCAAATATCCTCTTTGGTACTACTCTGACTCCTCCTCAAAATCATTATTGTCATCCTCCTGAGCAAACATATTATGCTCTCCCTCTGTGAGGTATATTTCAGAATCCAAGTCACCAAAATGGTGAATTTGATCTTCAATAGGATCAACCTATTCTTCATTTGCAACATAATTCTCAGGAAAAGGTGGTCGTATTTGCTGATCATCTAGATTTCTAGGATTCCTCATTTCTCTCTGTCTATTTTGTGGAAGTGGAGGAGGATTTGGCCTTCTGAAGTTTGGGTTTCTAATTTTAGGTTTAGTCTGTTCTCCATTCAATGTTCTATTATCCACAATCAACCTATACATCAATCTATCCATTGTCTTCATCGTCATTTTGAATTTAGCATCATTAGGAGAGGAGGCAACAGAAGTAGAAGGAACATTTTCTTCTCTAACTTTCCTTTTATCTGTTTCTCCTTTCTGCTTTATTTTTCCACTTGTCATAATATTAGCCTCTACTTCTAAAGCATAGTTAAACATAATAGGAAGAATTACTGGTTTTCTCTCTCTCAATAATATTGCAAAATCACTGTCAAAGGCATCAGCATAATGGATTTTTGCAGCGCCTACTAGGGGTTTAACATCAACAAGAATAGAGTTATACACCCTCATAAATAGACTAGAAAACTCATGAACATATTCAAAACCTCCTTTCTTAAGATTATTATATTGAGAAAGCACTTGTAATGGAATTTTCTTATCATCCCATCTTTCTAAGAATTAAGTTTGGAAAGATTCAAATGTGGCAATGGATCTAGCAGATAAATCCCTAAACTATTTCTTTGCCTCTTTGTGAAAACTATGGGCATACAACCTCATCTTAACATAATTTTCATCAACCTCCTCTAAATCAATAAAATCATCCAATCTGTCAACATGTTGCCTTGTTGTAAAATTCCCATCCCCATCATACAAGGAAATTCTTTGGGAATAATTTTGAGGACGGTCATGCAACACAGTAGGTAAAGCCAAAGGAGAAAAACTTCCTGCCATTCATCTAGGTGGATTTGGAACAAAAGGAGGAGCTTGAAAGGTTGGAGGAGTTTGAAAAATTGGTGGGATATAAGGCTGAAAGTTTTGAATAACAGGAGCTCTTTCTTTAGTTTTCACAGAGTTTTGAAAGTTTTTCCAAAGAGAATCAAGCAAATATGATTCTATCCTACTTGGATTAATTTTTGTTTCCTTCAAATCAGATTCAGATTTCGATTTCAATAAGGACTTTTCAAAATTTGTTTCCCACCCAAAATCTTGAATGCTATGAAACTCTTGAGAAGATGAAGCACCAACTTGAGAAATGTTTATTTTTCTTTACCCCTAGTTCTAAACAATATTTTTGGGTTTTCCACACTTTGAAATATTTCAGTATTAGGATTACCTCATGTATATGAACTTCTGGAATCCATATTGCCTTCTGAAATCTTGCTTAGAATGAATGTGGAGTCGGAAAAATGTACAATTTTTTTTCAAATGAAGAAATCTCTGTTTGCCCATAGAAATCCTTTCTTCTTTGAATCATGCAATCTTTGTCATCTCTCTCAGGGCTTATTTTCACTCTCATTCCCCAACAATAGCACCAATTTGTTATCACTCAAAATTTACCCCAGTTTGTAGAGGGAAATCTCAAGGTAACATCATAACCACTTTAAGAAAGAAAGATGACTTCTTTCTTCCTAGAGAGGGATCTCCACATAGTTGATTAACAAGTCCAGAAGTATAAATTCATATTATTTTTGTGGTTGAAACAAGGCAAGTATACATTGGGTTATGGAGTCACAAATATTTTTATGAATCACAACACTGTTTGCATGGGAAAATTCTACAACGGCAAGATAATACTCGGTCACAGTCAAAATGTTGTTTTTCTAATGATACATAAGAAACAAGGATAGTCCATCAATATAGAGCACCAAAAAGATGATTTCTACATTAAATTTAGTAAGAAATATTGGTGAATATCTGAAACAATAGCCAGAGCATACACACTTATTCTAGATATGAAAGAACACATAATGACAAGTTTAAGAGAAAAGACATGCAAATAGGAAAGGAAATAATAGGTTGCAACTATGAAATACACATGAAGCTTTGCAGCAAAAGGCCAGCATTCGACTCTGTAATTTTATTAATGGTAGGTCTTAAAGTACATAACACAAAATCTCATGGGTTCCAACCCTTTTTTCATCTCCAAATTTTGTTTAAATACATAACATTGCTTCACGATCTGAATAACTGATTCTAAAAATAGGAAATAAATACCTTTACATGTGTCAAAATATTTATTTGCTTCTAACTATTTTTTGAAATAAATTAAACTCCTTAACTAACTAATTTCCCATAACAAATTACAAAACAATTTCTTCTTTTCAATTGTTTTCAAAATATTCACTAGTGCAACTTGTATTTGTTTTTCCCAAAATTTTCAATTGCCTTCCATTGGTCAACAACTGGAAAGTCCATATTGATCATCTCCTTTGCCAACACTCTGAGCTGCACATTCCCCACATAAGAAAAATATGGAAATTTAGCACATGTAGCTTTGAAATCGAACAACATCTCTTTAGCCAATTTGTCAACCACTATTGTTCCATACAAGGATTGTTGCATGTCTTTGAACTCCCTATGATCTAACTTGAAATTAATCAACCTATCATTATAATCCTTTTGAGACAACATCCCTCCTTTCTCTTCCCAAAATAAAGGAAGTCCTCTTTTGAACAAGGGACTAAATAGTTCGATGAATTCCTTAATTTGGTGATTCATAATATCAATTTTTACCTAAGTTGTATCCAAATGTTGATATTTTCTCACCACTTTTCTTGACCAAGTAATGGTTAGGATCCTATATTTGATATTTTCCTTCCTTATGTCCTCCTCTGTCAAACTGTTCAAAAAGCTTATTGAATTATGGGCTATGTCTATGGGCTTTTTATTTAAAGCTTACTTCACTACCATGACTCTTTGTCTAGATTCTTGCATAACAATCTATTTGTCTAAAATTTAATCTAAATAAGCCCTGATCTTGGTCTCTTCTATTATAATCACATCCCAGATGATATGCTTAGATCCCTGTGCCCTGTCACTTTCTTTGTCAATTTATTATTCTTATCCACCGGCTCTTTACATTTGTTCTCCAGTGCCTTTCTTTCTTGTTCTCTTTTTGTGGCTATGTCTTCCAAATTTTTATTCTCATTCTTCAAACCAATGATCTCCATATCTCTAAGACTTACCTGAGACATAGCTTGGGAAATGGAATCTATACCAAACTGTACATTAGGTGAAATAATCTGCACTTCCTGTTCTTTATTATTTTCTTTTAGTTTCTTCTATAGCTTTGCTTGTTTTGTTTTTAAAACCTTTTCATTTTCATCCCAAATCCTTGCATCCTTTTCCCATTGCTTCTCAGTTTCCTCAAACTTTAACAACCTTTCTTTACAATCAATCAATTTAGTATTCAAAGCTTCCTTTTCTTTCTCAAACTCTTTCATCTCACAAGTTTGAATAAGCTGAGTAGATGGAATTTTCAGCTTCTTTTTCAACAATTGAATAGAATTTATTTTTCACTTAACAACTTATGTGCAACAACTCCCTTGTCATCTTGACTATCAGCCACCAATAACTGTACTTGTAACTTCTTAATCTGTGTCTGGTGGGCTTTGTTCTCCACCTTCTCTTGTTTGAGTAAATTTTCAACTTTTTCTTACTTGATTGTAACTTTGACACTTGCAATGCTGCTTTCAACAAATCAATATAAATAATTTCACATGTCTCTTTATGCAGATGTATCTTATCAGTAGAAGGGATATTCTTTAATCTCATCCTCATTTCAACAACTTTGTTTCATGTAGTCACTTCCAAATTCAATGTATTTTTAGCATGATCCCTAACAGTCACTAGGGACGTTAACTGACTGGATAATTTTCTCACTTCATCATATAATTTCAATGTTTCATCAAAATATTCCCCCCCCCCCACATCTTTATATATGTCTAACAATTCAATCTTGGAATTATATCTATATGTATCTCCTTCAGGAATTTTATCAAATGTATATTCCTGGATTTCAAAGGCTGGGCCTTTGACCTTCATCTGTTTCTTTTTGCCTCTATCCTTTGTGACCTGTACAAGTTGCCCTGCTTTTTCAATATTTTTTTTATGTTTTGGCAGTATCTTCTTCTTCGGTATCCATGGCATCTAAGAAGTCCCTCTTATTAGTTTTTTCATAAAAACTAGCCAATGGTGTAACATGAACAACTGCTACAATTACAATAGAAATATCAGGCTGAGGAGAACTGTTTCTTAGTGCAGATGAAAGTGAATCTTCCTTCATATTTTCACCATTTTTTTAAATCCTTAGGATAATCCATCTAGTTTGCTGCTTCAGAAAGTCCTTTCACCTCAAAATGTTCAAATGGTTTATTTTTATTGTCATGTCTCTTATTCGAGATAACATGGTGAGGATCATAAATAATAGCAACTTCAACTGAAAATCCCATTTATCTGAGCATGCTCTCAATTATTGGAAGAGAAACTTTATTCTTGATTACCAGTGGTCCTACTATCCATGGAAATTTAATCTCAATTTTTTTCTTAAAATTTAGTAAATATTCGTCTTCAATTGTTAACTTTTGTTTGATTAGTTCCAATGCAAACACTCTCATTGTCAAAAATGCTGGTAGGATATAGGGTTGATGAACAAACCTGTATAGCCTAATCATTGTACCATATTCAGATAGGAACCAATCCCCTATTCTTCTTTCAGGTGAACACTGTAGCATTTCATTCATCTCTGGTAATACTCTTGGCAATCTCTTTTTAAAGAAATTAGTGCATACTTCTGCCATGAGAAAATTCATAAATGTACAATAATCCCTATTCATTTCATTTGTTATTACCATCTCTGGGAGTTTTAAATTATCTTCATTGAATGCTAAAAACATATTCAGTATAAAATATTGAAATCTGAAAGACCTCATCCTATGGAAGTTTACTAACTAAGAATGAATGTTCTCAACTAAAAACTCATCAAACTTAAGGCTTGATGACTGCATTGACTGACTCAACTGTTCAGAATCCAGTACTAAGGGTGAACACTATGCTCAATAATGGTTATGTGATGTATTTATTTGTATCCAACCCTAAAAACCAACTTGCCAAGGTTTACAAATACAGGGTTTCTTCATTAAAAATGTTATAATCAATGGGAAAAGGATGGTTTAAAAATGGATTTCAGGTTTTGAACAAGCTTTAAGGAAAATTTCTTTCTGCTCAACTGTGGACTCTTGGAAAAATTGAAATAATATTTCTTCTTTATATTCTTTAGACACTTGAACAAAATCAGTGGGGACAGACAGAGTATTTCAGATGACAAGAGAACTCATTAGACACAATATTTTAGACCTAGATGCATCCATAATTGCCCCCTCAGAAGGGGAATAATTATTGGTGCACCGATCAACAAACTCTATACAATTTAGGGTTTGATCTATTGAAAAATAATAGAAATATGAATTGAACACACCATGAGTATCAATTTCCTAGTATTTATTTCAACTTGTTTTTAGTTGTTTCTATGGTATCATTCAACAAAATAGTGTCAAATATTTCCGAATCCTTGTCTTTGAAAAATCCTTCAATTTTTTGATACTCAAGATTCTGGACCTCTAAATATTCAACCTCAACCATTTTAGAAACTAGAACAATCATAAATAAATCCTACCTGGTCAGCTGACAGATGGTCCAAAAGTTTGTCCACGGTGGCGCTTTTCGCATAGTCTGAGCTCTCGATTTCCAATTCTTAGAAAAACAAAATCATTTATATCCACTTGCTCATCCTTATATTATTTTATTCTTCATACAGAGTGTGCATCTTCTTCAACCAAATGTAATTCCACCCATAGATCTAGTATCCTTCAATTTGAGTCCTTGATCTTGAACGTTGGTTAATCATATTGCCTTATTCCCCCTATTTCACTCTTCTTTATTTTTCCTGCAAATTTAAATTTTGGAACGAATCTCCAGCTTTGATCTGAAGCTTCCCCAAATCTAAGCCATCCATCTACACTTTCCACATTACCACCAATATTTTCTTCCTCGCACCTTGGATTATTAGAATCATTGTAAGCCCCTGATCTAAATTGTATCTTCATCTGGGCCATTGAAAAGTGTGACCCCTACTCTATTCTTCTGAATCCAGGAATTCATTCCTCTGTACACTTTCAATTTGTGGAACCAACCTCAATCATTGATCTAGATCAAGCTTTAATATGAGTCGTCAGAATATGTGGCCCCTACCAAATTTCACAACTATTCATCCCAACTTTCTTTGTGCTAGTTCACATTGAAGAAATATTTCCATCATTTGATCAAAATCTTCTTTAAATCTTCTTCAATCAAACTTTAAGGTCCTACCACATTCCACATATTTTAAATGATCATTTATCCGTGCATGTTATATAACTAGAATTGCTTTCTTCCATATATCTATTCTACGATTAGATCTCCTCCATTGAAATATGCATACCTTTAAGCAAACCCACAAACTAGAAAAGTTAGTTTCTGCGAGCATGTTAGATCAACAGAATTCACCTCCTCCGTTGATATTAACCCATCCTCAATCCCGACCATTGAAAGATGCAGGCCCTACACAATTCCATAAATTTGAAAAGGTATTTCATCCGTACAAGTTGAATTAGCAAAATCAATTTCCACCGTGGATCTTATTCCTCCCTAGATCTACACCATTGGAATGTGTGGGCTCCAAGCTATTTTGTAGATTTGAGAAATTTATTCCTCCTTGCATGTTAAAACAACATAATTTTTTAGGAATATAGATCTATCTTCATCTATTCATCCAATGGCTAATTATGCATGCAAGTTAACCTGTCTCCACCCTTACCAAAATTACTTAAGCCTGTACATCTTATCTTGGCGGAATTATTAACAACCATTGATCTTCTCCGCTATGAATTTAAACCTTTCATTCTTGTCACCATGTAACTTGGAACAGACTTTCTCATTATCATACATTTGCAAAGTTGAAAACTAGAATTTTTTCAATTACTTTGCATTTCCAACTTAGAAATGAGGGACTTCAGAATACCTCTAAAACCTCATTAACATCTTTCCTGGTCATATGATAAAAAAAAATTAGACCTTATTTCTCCTTTCACTGGATTAATCCCTTGCCAACTACTCAGCCCAAAAATAGTGCTAACACGTTGATTAGATGTTGGAGTGAAATTTGATTGATAAGCAGACTTATTTGACAAGCAATACTAGTTATTAGAGAGCATATTTGAAGGAAAAGTTGACAGTGTTATTAGTGTATCAAACTCAAGAAGATTTGGATTGAAAGTTAAATTGAAGCTTGGTGACACATTACGGTGAATCCCTTCCAGTTGGTTCTAGAGAACCCAGGGGTTCGTAGCCTATTGGAAAGGGGTTTGGGGTAAGTTAGTTGCACAACATCGCGGATGCTGTGCAAGCTCAAAAACACCGCACAAGTGGAAGATGGTGCGAAAGGTGGAAATATAATATTTTATGCAATTTTGTATCAAATTTTGTAGTTTTTGACAATATTTTCTGGATATTGGTCATTATTTTGTAGAATCAGTTAAGAGTTAGTTAGGAAGTTTTCTAAGTGGACCTTGAATGTAAAGGCACAAGTCTATAAATAGATGTTGAATTGCAAATGTTAGATAGCTGATCTATCTTTGATATCATCTTTGTGGGAAATATATTTGGAGAATTTGAACTGAGATCTGTGATCTGTGAACTATTTTGGAGAATCTATGATTTTGTGCAGAAGTAATATGGCAAGATGAAAGTTGACCTGAATCCTTGTGTTCTTTTCTATTTTTTTTTTTACTATTTTCTGCAACTTAATGATGAATTCTATGTGAATGCGCGTCATGAATATATGATGCGATGTTTCCATGTTTTGCACAATGTTATTCTATTGGATCTGTTTGCACATCAATATGCTTACTACAGTTATGATTGAATGATGTGATATGTTGAGGAATGAGAATGAATAGTTACATGAATGCATAAATTGAACGAGCTGTTAATATCATGCTAAGATGATAAGTTGATGCACACTATCCTCTCCTATTCCATGGAAACTTGGTTTCATCATCTCTCCCTGGAACATCTTGGGTGAGACTTCATCTGCTCTATGGGAGTTTCCAGACAGGGTAAAACCTATCTGGGTCAATGCTCAGGGAGATCATGGTGGTTTGGATGTCGATAGAGTGGGAACCCCTGTGAAAAGTGAAAATTGGTCTAAAGATTGTTAAAATGAATTTTTAAGATAAAAGGTAAAAGTCAATGCCGGTATCTAAAGGTGGAGTGGATAAGGTGAATTTTCCATGAAGATATTGGGGGCCTTCGCCACCCTTCCTTTCCCACACCTCCTAAAATGGATTTATAGAGTCTTAAAATGCATGCTTGAGCCTATAAAGAAAATAATAACCCGGTATCAAAAGTAATGTTTTATTTCCTAGATGTGATTTAAACCCTAAACCCTTGGGACTAGTTTTGTTCGATGGGTTTGTGTCAAAAAATGGTTCCATTGCTGGGACCTTGTTGCGACTGAGGGGAGGATACGTGGCATCCAACTAGACCATAAATTCAAGATTTGTTCGATCAAAATCCATGAGAATTTTATGAGGAAGAAAATCAGAACTCTGGACTGTTGACAAATAAGTGGCTGGCACGATACATACACAACGATCCACATGAGTAAGTTTTCTCTAAATTTCCCATCATCCTGTATGAGTGGTTGGCATGATTCACCTATCACAAGACAAATTTCCAAGGAGGAGAGACAACATCCTGGACCCCTGAGTTGATCCAAGAGTTGTAATAAACTGACAACAAGGCATCGCAGGTTGTTGCAGTCTGGTTTGGCAGGATCTTAGAAGGTTATATCAACGAGTTCACGGTTGACCCTACTAAGTCCTACAACGAAGCAGAAAGAGACTTTTTCAATGGACCAAGAGGTAGGTTCTTTTTGTCTTTGCAATTGTTAATTAAGATTCTTGTTTGTGAGAAAGGCATACTGAAGATGCACCTCGAGTAGTAGAGCTCTGGTGTGTGGGGGCTGTGGATACCGTGAAGAAAGGGGGGAGATGAATGGAATGGTACAAGGTATATGGGTGCAAGTTTCGACAAGACTGTGAGGGAAGCAAAGGAAGAAAGTGGTCTTACGATAGGAGCAAGGTTTTGATAGGAAAAGAGGCAAAGGATAGGGGAAGGTCCTGCTGCGATCAAAATGAAAACCACAAAGGAAAACCACATAGTACAAAGCGACCTACAATGACGAAGAGGGCAACCAAGCTATGCTCGAGGTAGTCGTAAGATCAACCCCCAACAACAATGTACCCACACCTCCACGCACTACATCGTAATTAGGAAGAAACGCAAGTTCAACTCCAACTTGTCCAACATGCTAGGATCACTCTAATAGTAGTAGTATATCAGCATCTGTAGGAATAACGACTAGGACGGTGGGCGACGAAGCAAAGTTACCTTTATTCCATGGAAATGAGACTAACGATCCAGAACAATACTGGTTCCTATGTGAAGCATTATGGACTGTCAGACAAACTACAGATGATGAAGTCAAGAAGGGCCAGTTGGAGACAACTCTTTAGGGTCACACATTGGATTGGTTCATCACATTTGTATAAGTTCCTATGGGGGCTCCGGCAAAGACCTTAGTAGAATTCAAGAAAGGAATTATCAAAGAATTCAGAAAACCAAAATATGAAGCACAGTACGTTATGGAATTAAAGGAAATCAAGTAGTATCCCAATGAGACTGTTTGGGATTTTGACCAAATATTGAAGACACTAATGGCAAGAGTCATCTTTGAGATGAGAAACATTCATCACAAAGAGTGGTTCATTGCAGCATTGCTAACTCATATCAAACTACCAATGATGCAACAAAATATTGTGACACAGAGTGAGGCTCTTGATATTGCAATGAAGCTGGAAGCTTCACCCTTCGGAGAAAATACAATGGGCATGAACCAAATTCATACGTAGTTGGAGAAATTGATGCTTCAGTTGAAATATGTTAAGAAGGGAAAAGAACAACGTGAGGATATCTGGTGTACTCAATGTCACGCAGATGGGCATACT
Source organism: Pseudotsuga menziesii (assembly GCA_001517045.1). Lineage (NCBI taxonomy): Eukaryota > Viridiplantae > Streptophyta > Pinopsida > Pinales > Pinaceae > Pseudotsuga > Pseudotsuga menziesii. Next base: position 831,589 of record LPNX010933063.1, read on the forward strand.
AAAGATACTTGCCCATATTTTCAAAACTATCTATTGTTAGGAGCACCAAACCCATTGATTTGTGGCAGTGTACCTTGGTGTTGTATTTGTCAAGTCTATGTACATAGACATGAATAATGTGGATACATGTAGAATATGGTGACGAAGCCGCTAAACTTATATTGCACATTTTGTCGATCTGTTGGGCATGAATATAAAGACTGTCATGCATACGATCTACTTTGGGAGATAACATATGAATCGTAATGTGTGAAGGGAGAAGTACAACAACCACAACCGTAGGTGGTACAACCACCACCGCAAATGCAATTTATACTGCAACAACAGTTTGTGCCATAGCCGCAATATAACTAGATGCAGATGGCTCTGCACCAACCACAATATGTTCAGTCAGCACATTATGTTCAGCAACAGCCTAATCCCCCACAACAGAAAGTAAATCAGCTGCGGTATCAGCAACAAGGAGGATTTTGCGGAGGACTCAGAGGAGGGCACATAGGCTTTGGTCGAGGAGGAGGAAGAGGTCATGGACCTATGTGATGTTATAAATTGTGTTGTATTGTTTCATTATCAGAGATATTTCCCATAGTTGTAGTGTTTGTGTATGTATTGTACAATGATTGATCACACGGTTGAGAACTCTCCACGGCTGATCGCGAGATGGAAGGCAGACATGTTCCACAATCGTAGAACCAGAATCAGTTGCAGAACCAGAACCAAGTGCCGAACCAAAATCAATTGCAGAATCAGAACCAGAACCAAATTCCAATTCATAAGCAAATTCCAGTTCATAACCAAAATACAAATAAGAATGTGAATCAACCCATGAATCCACCATTGAACCAAAGCCAGGGACTGATTGTTGCAACGATCTCAATGGAGCCTAGGATGCTGATGTCTTAGTCATCACTCGTCAAGGTGCAATGACGAGAGAATATAGTCCACATCCACAAATTCAATTGGCTGGGAAGAAGAAGGTGCAGTTTGACATCAATGCTGAGAAAGACACATTTTTTGAAGCACATGATGTGATCGGAAGGAACCCTAGTAAGTTACCTATCTATGAAATTCCCATTGCTTTTGATTCAACATTGGAAGCAGGACCATACCTTGCAAAACTTCTTTGAAAGGTGCTTGTCGCTGGTAAGAGATCCCAATGCTCTTGCTGAGATTGAGACTCTATTGCATCGAATAACTAAGGGGCAGAAGAATTCCGCGGTGAATTATTTACATAAGAAGAAGATGGGGAAAGAAATCTGGCACATGAATATTCATATTGGGGACTATGAGGTCGATTTAGTTATTCTGGATCTAGGATTAGATGTTAATATCTTGACAAGACAGACATGGTAGAAGATGGGGAGCCCAATGTTGAGCTGGTCTCTTGTACAGCTGCGACTGGTCAACCAGGCCAGAGTAACATCGATCGGGTGGGTTCCACACCTTGACGTCAAAGAGGAAGACATGAAGACCTATGTTGATTTCAATGTGATTGAATTTTTTGATGGTGGAGGCTCCTATCCTGCATTACTGGGGATCAGATGGGCCAGCAAAAGTATGGAAGTGATCAATTTTAAGAAGTGCGTAATGACATTTGAGAATCAATACATCAGAGTCATCGCTCTGAAGGATCCAAACAAAGGGAAAATGTATATTCAGCTGGTGAAAGATGAAGTTGTCAGAGGATGGGATCATGCATATAAAATTTCAAAATATTATGTACATCCGACTGCTGATGGGAAAATCAGTTGGCGCAGCGCTAGCTCTGTGTCTTCTGATGCTTTAGAGAACTAGTAGAACCGCTTGCATGAAGTGTTTCTATGAAAGTGCAGCTTAATTACACAGTCACTGTGTTGTGTCGTGACCAAGACCATTGAGCTACCAATTTATGAAGGAATTCCCTAGTTATTTGAGTTTCTTGTCGAATTCAAAGATAAGGTTTCTAAACCACAACAGTTGCTGGCATTGTAGGAAGCATTGGAGGAATCATTGAAGGCTACTCCAGCACGCTGGTGGGAGACCCATAAGAATTCAATCATTGGATGGTTGCAGTGTTGAAGACTGATGGTGGTTCGGTTTGGAGATTCGAAGGTATACCATGTTGGAAGGTACAATGGTTAGAGCATCCATGATGATCATTTTATTGAGTTTCAGACCTTGTGGGCATCGCGACTAAAGGATGAGTGGGTCCATGCCTTTGTCCACACATTGTATGAAATTCTGCAATCTTGGTATGTATTAGCTGAGTAACATAGGGAGATCACTACTTGGGAGGAATTGACAGTTTACTTTACTCACACCTTCAGTTTCGTGGATGCCAATATGGATGTTCATAATGTGTTGCAGCTCATTCACGATGTTGTTCTAAAGGTAGTGTCGGTCGCATATCTAGTGGATCCGCATGCGCATTGTCACATGCAGTTGATGATGGAATGTTATAATGTGATAGGAGGACCAGATGATGATGATGATCCACATAATATCAATGTTCTGGAAACATAAGGGAGTCAAAATGTCGAAGCACCATATGTACCGATGGATCCAATGAATCATCCATTGAATATAAGAAAGTTCAACATTAGGATAGAAGAGAACCCAAAGTTTGCAAGTGTTCAACATTAGAGACTTGTTGCATGAATTCCAAGATTTGTTCCCTACAAAGTTTTCTAAGTTGAAGGGGATGCTGGGAGATAAGTTAGGAGAAATGAAGATCCCATTGAAGAAAAATGGAAAACCAGTAAGGAAGAGCTCGTATCGCCTAAATCCGCGATACAAGGAGAGGGTAAAAGAAGAGCTTGATAGGATGCTGGATGATGGAATAATTGAGCAGGTTGAAGAATCGGAATGGATCAGTCCCATGGTGGTCCAAGATAAGAAAACACGTGAGGTTAGGATTTGTGTCAACCTAATAAAATTGATTGATGCGTGTAAGCATGATCCATTTCTGACACCATTCAATGATGAAGTTCCGGAAGGGGTAGGCGGTCAGGAGATGTATTCATTCACGGATGGATTTTCTGGCTATCACCAGATCATGATCGCAAAAGAAGATTGACACAAAACAACATTTGTTACTGAATGGGTCTGTTCTTCAGTACACTGTGATGTCTTTAGGGATGAAAAATGCACCTGTGATATCTTCTCGTGTTGTTGTTGCTGCGTTCAAAGATTTTATTTAGAAGTTGCTATAATTCTACATGGATGAGTGGATAGTCTACGGATTGATCAGGGATCATCTGGAAAACCTATGACTGATGATCGAAATATGTTGACAACATCAGATTGCACTAAATTCAAAGAAGTGTATTTTCATTAGAGGAATTTTGGGGTCTAAAATGGGCCTCCTAAGGAAAATAATAAAATAATAGTTAAAATAATAAAATAATAGTTAAAATAATAAAATAANAATTTTATTGAAATTCTATTGGTTCTTGAATTCCAATTCACAAAAACTTATTTTGGCACGTTTTCTTATAAGGCCCATTTTAGACCCCAAATTTCCTCTAATGCTATGCACCTTTCGAGATGCTGTTGGGTCACATTGTTTGCAAGCAAGGACTATTGGTTGACCTTGCGAAGATTGTGCTCATTTTGGGCTTACCGCCACCTACGAATGTAAATATGGTTAGAGCAACGTCAGGGCACATAGGGTATTATCGCAAGTTCATACAAGGGTATGCTACGATCACAACACCGATGGAAAAGTTGTTGAAGAAAGATGCAGCATTTGTATGGAATAAAGAGTGTCAATGAAGTTTTGACACACTAAAATCCAAGATGGATTCTGCACCGATACTGGTTTTCCCTGATTGGAACAAGGAGTTCCACTTTCATGTGGATGCACCATTTGTTGAGTTGGGAGTGGTACTCATGAAACTAGGAGAAAGGATATTGATCACTCGATTTATTTCGCTAGTTATAAGTTTTCATCTGTAGAGAAAAACTATATGACCATAGAGAGGGAAGGTCTGGAAATGGTATATGTGCTACATACGTTTAGGAATTACCTATTGGGCAGTCATTTCAAGATGTTTATAGACCATTCTGCTTTAAAGTACCTAGTCAATAAGCCTGTGTTGGGGGGGAAGATATGTCACTGGCTACTTCTTTATCAGGAGTTTGATTTTGAGATAATTGTGAAGCCAGGTCGCTTGAATGTTAGGCCTGATCATTTATCTCGAATTGAGACAGGTGAAGAACCAACAAACATTGAATACAGATTGTCAGATGCGCAGTTGTTTAGATTCGACATGGCCAATGATTATTACGATCGAATAATTCAGTTCTTGGCAATGAGAACCACAATGAACGAACTTACTACAAGTTAGAAGAAGCAGTTGGTGGTTAAGGCCTTGGATTTCCAGTTGATCACGGGACAACTATATAAAATAGGTCTATATGAAATTTTGAGGCAATGTGTCCTACTGTGTGAACAAGGGAAAATCTTAGCAGAGGCACATGCAGGAGCTTCTAGTGGACAGTATGGAGGTAGAGCTACTATGAGGAAAGTGATTTGCGTAGGGATGTGGTGGCCCACTCTTCATAATGATGCGATGGATTATGTGCGGATTTGTGATGTATGTAAATGAATGGGAAAACCATTAAGGAGGGATGAGATGCCGCTAGTACCTCAGGTGACATTGCAACCATTTGATAAATGGTTCGTGGACTTTGTGGGACCAATCAACCAACCTGGGAAGTGAACTGGTGCATAGTATATCATTACAGTGACAAAATATTTGACAATATGGGAAGAGGTCACACCAGTAGTGGATTGCACCACTACGACATCAGCAAGGTTCTTATTTGACAAAATTGTGACACAGTTTGGATGTCCAAGGATATTGATGAGTGACCAGGGAGTCATTTCATCAATCACACAGTAAGAACGCTAATAAAGGAGCTGCAGATATAGCATAAGAAGAGTACTCTGTATCATCCATTGGAAAATGGGACAGTGGAAGTATTCAACAAAGTGTTGGAGCATGTGCTTACAAAGGTATGTAATGCAAACCGTGATGACTAGGATTTAAATATTCCAGCATTCTTGTGGCCACATCACACCACTTGCAAGATATTGACGGGACAAACACCATTCAATTTGGTGTACAGGCAAGAGGCAGTCATGCCTATGGAGTACATTATTATGAGTCTATGAATTGTTGCAGCAATAGGCATGGATGACTAAGAAGCGCTGGAAGAATGATTAGACCAGTTAGTTCAGCTTGAGGAAGACCACTTTGTTGTGGGTTTTCATCTATGCATTGAGAAGGATTGATAAAAGGCTTGGCATGATGGCCATATAAAGAATAAATAGTTTAATTAAGGAAATTTGGTGCTATTGTACAATAGCAAGTTCAAGAAGCATCCAAGTAAGTTACAGATGCACTCGTTAGGTCCATATCTTGTTAATTCCATTACTTCAAGAGGTGCAGTTCAATTGCAGCAGTCAGATGGAGTGATGCTGCCAAAATTAGTGAATGGTAGCAGGCTGAAGCCCTAAAGACGAGCCCAGAACCATGTGATGCTTTAGGCACTGCAAAATGAAAAAAAAATAGGTAGGATGATGGGTGATCGAGCATCCAGTCACACATGAGCTAACAAAAAGCAAAGAGATTGTTAAACACGTCAAAGAACAGGTCAAGGTGATTACTCAACAGTATGAATATTTTAAGTTCAATATTACTGAGTACACCATGTCCAGCTAGCGTGGTTCGAGGAAGAGCCACAAGATTGTGTTGGGGGCCTGTTGGCAAGGTGTTTAGGGTAAGTTAGTTGCACATCATCATAGATGTTGCGCAAGCTCAAAAACACCACGCAAGTGGAAGATGGTGCGCAAGGAAAAAATAGAATATTTTATGTAATTTTGTGTCACCTTTTGTAGTTTTTTACCATATTTTGTGGATATTGGTCATTATTTTGTAGAATCAGTTAAGAGTTAGTTAGGAAGTTGTCTAAGTGGACCTTGAATGTAAAGGCACAATCCTATAAATAGATGGTGAATTGCAAGTGTTAAATAGCTAATCTATCTTTGATATCATCTTTGTGGGAAATATATTTGGAGCAACATTTGGAGCATTTGAACTGAGATCTGTGAACTGTGAACTAGTTTGGAGAATCTATAATTTTGTGCAGAATTAATATGACAAGACGAAAGTTGACTTGATTCCCTATGTTATTTTCTATTTTTTTGTTTTACTATTTTCTGTGACTTAATGATGAATGCTATATACATGCGTGACATGAATCTATGATGCTATGTTTTCTTGTTTTGCATAATGTTATTCTCTTGGATATTTTTGCGCATCAATATGCTTACTGCAGTTATGATTGAATGATACAATATGTTGAGGAATGATAATGAATAGTTACATGAATGCATAAATTGAATGAGCTGTTAATATCGCGCTAAGTTGATAAGTCGATGCACACGGTCCTCTCCTATTCTGCGGAAACTTGGTTTTGTCAGATCTCCCTCGAACATCTCAAGTGAGACTTCATCCACTCTGTGGGTGTTGCCAGACAGGGTAAAACCTGTCTGGGCTGGTACTCAGGTAGATCACGGTGGTTTGGTTGTCGACAGACTGGGAACCCCTGTTGACTGGTTTTGTTGGTTGGGTTTGTGTCAACATAGCCTCCTTCTAATTGGAGCTAGAGAAGGAGGGTGTTGGAGTCTTAGGATTATTAATTAATCCTCCCTTGACCACCATCTTCTATTTGTATTTTCCTAGATTAGGAGGTCATTTCCACTTCTCTAATGCCACGGGGGACTCATTTGGGGCCCACTTAACACGCAATGCACCTATCCGCATGAGTTTAGGATCTCCATGGACCAATCCCTATAATTTAGTAACCCACTCTAAGTGCCAGCAGCAGTCACTAATAGTTGAGCCTAGTCATTTTTCAATTATGTTCAATTATGCTCTAATTCCCATCAATATTTCACTCTCAGTCATCCTAGCGCTAGTTTGCATGATTTTATGGAGGTAGGGTTCCTTTTCTCACTTAACTTAGTCATTTAATTGTTTGTGATTTGATTTATTTATCTAAAGTTGCATTAGTGAGCTCTAATGGTTATTTTCCCACACCGAGTTAGCTCTGGAGTCAGTCCAAGCTAGTAGATTTGAATTCTCCTATTTATAACACTATTATATTGCATACAATATAATGATTAATGGATGTAATGATATTCTTCTAATTTTGTCTCCATGTGTGTGCAATTTTTCCATGAGTAACTCATCAGTCTTTACTAAATTCTTCTCTCTCTTCTGTAGGCTTCTTTTCTCATTGAATTTATGTAGGACTAAAGATTTTATGCTTAATTAAATTAAACATGGTATCAGAGTAGGTATTCAGGCCAGCTTCAAACCTCAGAATATTCCATTGATGCAGCAAAATCAATTGGTTTCCACATAATTTCTAGTATTATTTCCTTGCTCCCTCTGATTTCTCTCTAGAGAAGTCTATCTAGGTGTGATGTATAAAGAGAAAGCACACATTTCGAAGTGGAGAGTGTTTGAATTGGTTTGATTGCAAATTGAAGTGTTTTGTAGTGTTTTGGTAGGTACATTTAAGTATTTTATGAAGTTCTTGAAGTTGTAAGATGGAGAATTCAACATCTTTGACACCCAGAATCCTCACATATTTCAACTATCTTGATTGGAGGGATGATATGCAGATTGTCTCGTGCAATAAGGGTTTATACAAGGTCACCATGGGAAAAGAGGTCGAACCCCAACAACCTCTTGAAAATTTGAATTATCTGAATGTTGAAATATTGGACAATATTGAGAGGGGGGGTTGAATTAGTATTGTAACTTTTCACAATTTAAAACCACTTTTAATTTACTCATTAAAACCCATTATCAACAAGAACACACAGAACACAAATTTATCGTGGAAGCCCAATTGGGTAAACCATCAATACTTCCTATTACTGGAAAATTGTTATTTACAAATAGTTTTTGCCTGCTACTATAATCAAGGATGGTATTAAACCCTATTTACGACCAACTACTGGAAGGAGGATACAACCCCCTATTTTTTCAGCTACAACTGACAGGATGCTACTACACCCTATTTACCATTCTGCTGGAAGGAGGCTACAACCCCCTGTATCCTTGTTTCATGCCCAAGTGCCATCCTACCACCCTAATATGTTTTTAGTAATCTTCCAGATTTCTTTACACTTCAATCTCTGTCACACTTAGTGGTCTCTGCTTCTTCTTCTATGATTTGGACCATAGAGACAATTTCTCTCACTCATCCCTCCATGTATAAATACCTTCATGTTTCTTGTAGATGCATCTCTTCACCATTGCACCATTTCATTCTTTGATCATGCCTCTTCATGAGAACTCAATTCCTCATTCTAACACTGAGTCGTCGAGTCATCCACCTCCATTGTGATTCTTCAAAACAACTTAAAAAATTCCATGTTAATCAATTTACTGTTTAATCTTCCAGTTGTGACTTTCCGCAATCTTCATTTTCGTAATAATTTTGAGTCATTAATTTTATTTCGGGCTTTTTCCTGACTGTAGATCTAATATAGGATGTGGAATGCGGATTGTCAAACTGTGTCATTTCTCAAATGCTTTTTTCGTACTTATATTTCCACATCAACCATTTTGCACCATTGATCTCCTTCGATCTCTCTGTGACTGTCGATCACCTAGACTGCGGGGTGTGGAATTGTGACATTTTCCCAAATTCTTTTTGTGGTTATCCTCCTTCCACTTTTCTCCTTCTACATTCCACTAATGGACTTTGGGTTGTGGAAACCCAGATTTTACTAGACCTTGATTTCTCATCTTTCGCATTCCGCTGGTGGACACCGGGTTGCAGAAACCCATATTATACTAGACCTTGATTTCTCATCTTCTGCATTCCCCCTTCTTCCTTCCACTTTTTTCCTTCCACATTCTGCTGGTAGACACCAATTTGCAGAAACCCATATTATACTAGACCTTTATTTCTCATATTCCTCCTTCCCCATCCTGCTAGCAGACACTGAGTTGTAGAAAACCATATTCTTTTATACTTTGATTTATCATCTTAGGAATTCCACCTTTCACTTTCCGCTTTTCACCTTCTGAATAGTTGATTTCTTTGCATATTCATTCCTGACCGTCAATCTATGATCTAATGTGGATTGTGGACCTTCACTTTTCTTTCTGCAGAAATCATTCACCATCATCGATTTCCTTACGGTTTCACCCTTGACCGTCGATCTGTATATTATTGATCCTTCCAAAAAAGGTAGGGGGTCTAACAGGTCATCCCGAGCTCCAAGTCGGTGATCTTCTCGTCGATTCCAAACACCTAGAGCCCCTACACTACCTTTTCTTTACACGTCGAATAAGTTTAGTGAGACCAGTGCATATAAACACCTACAAACTCAACCGTGTTGCCAATGTGGGATAAATACCAAATGTAAAATCAATCTGCACCATTGATTTCCTTGATCGAACAGTTGCCAAGTCTTCATAATGAATTTTTTTGCAAATCCTCATATCCTCTACCTCTTGCATCGATCAACTGCTACTACCATCAAATTTGTAATTTCTCTATTAGCCATCTTATCGATCAACCACTACTACCATCAATTTTGCAATTTCTCTTGCATCCATCTTATCTTTGGTTATTATTTTGTCATTACTGAGATTCTTTGACCTCAATTGATAATCCTTTGTCTTTTACTGATTTTATCCTACTACCATGTCTGTTGGTTATTCCTTTGTCATTTGTGAACTCCTTTGACATCAATGACAACTATATTCTCGACATTGAACAAGATGGATGAAGCATTTGGATTCATGTGCATCCACATCTCCAAATAGTTACTGTTCCATATTGATGGAATGAGAAATCCAAAATAAGTATGGTATAAGCTCGAATCCTTGTTTGGCAAGCAAGATGGGCTCAGGGGCCATATTCTAGAGAATGAGTTGATAGCACTATAACCCAACAAATTCGAAACTATACAACAATTTTTCTCAAAATTTAAATCTCATATCATGCAATGCAAGCAGTGAGGGATTGAGAAGAAGGATGATAAATTGGTGCTCTCAATTTTGAGCAAAATTGGCCCAGAATTTTTAGTGTCCATATCCAACTTTCACTCCGGAAAACTGACAATTCCTCATTGGTGAATGTCATCCCTTGATTCCTTCATATATAATACAGGAACAAGACAAGATGATACAGATGGGATCCCTCAGAGCCTCCCCAAATCAAGCTCTCTTGGTTGGTGAGACAAAGAATGAAAAAGCAAGGAGGAAGAAAAAAGGAAAGGAGAAGAGGAACATTGAATTTTAACCTAAAGAAGTGTTTGATCTAGCATATGAAGCCTTGTGCTCTAAGAAGGACAAACATCAGAGGTTTGGCAAGGGTGCATGCTCTTACTACAAGAAAGGAAACCATACAAATAAATGTTGTATGAATACGACAATAGATCAAATGTCAAGACTACTTGAGCTACACAATATTTCCCTCCTTGAAGGTGCACAGAAGGTTGACTCTGGAGACAAAACTGAAGATCATGAGAGATTCCATGGATTAAAAGATGTATTTTCAAAAACTCGTGTCTTCCTCATTGATTCAGGAGCCTCTAATCACATGGTTTCATCCAAATAACCATTCTCTTCATTGCAATTTACTGATGGTCCAAGTATTCACACGGGAGATGACACTGAAATCCAAGATGAAGGAAAGGTTTCGATCAAGTTAGAGAATGGAGTGTTCAAGAATGTCCTTTATGTGCCCTCCTTAGCTGCAAATTCATTATCTATATACCAGATGACACATACAGGCTCACCAAAGCAAGTTGTATTTGGTCCTAACTCGGTGGAGATATCAAATATCTCAATTGGGAATTTTATAGTAAAAGGTGTTGCAAACCATGCCTCCCATGCATATGAATTCTAACACTTTTGCCATACTCAAATCAAGTACAATCTTAGCTACCATTTGAAAGGGAAGGTAAGTTCATCCTACCTAAAATTTTTGCATATGATAATGTTTCCATTAATGTTTCATATTAAGAATAAAAAGCAGAGGACCAAGTTGAATTAGTTTTTGGAATTGAATATGAATTTCATTCAGATCCAGATCTAGATCCAATCCCTACTCCCAATCCTAGGCCTAAATGGGCTTAAAAGGTTATCGAGGTTGCTGGAACCTGACTGGAGATTCATCTGACATGAGGAGAACAATATCTCAGTTTCAAAAAGAGAGCCTTGCATCATTCAAGCAAATCCACTTCTCCTAGAGAGGTTCTAAAAAATCCCAGAGAGATGCTTCATGATGGTAAGGTCTGATCAATAATTCTAGTCCTTGAAGAACAAATTGGATAATGTCACTCTTCCTCTAGAAAGAAGAGACAAAGGAAACATTTATTCTCCTATTTGTCATCAGATTGGAAGAAGATGGAGAGGATCACATGCACAGTACCAAGAAACTAGTGCACACAAGGGCCATCACATTGCATTAATGCTCCACAGAGATGCAAATTGTAAAAATATTTTCACAAATTTTTTATTCAAGAAGAAATTTTCTCTTGATGTGAAATCTTGATCCTGGATCCACTACTTATTTTGAGGGGGGGTTCCCATAAGCTTTTCCCCATTTCCTTTGTTTATTAAGTATCTATTTTTTGCATTTAGATTGTATGGGTGACCTTTGGTCTTAGTTTCCAAGTCCGAGGTTGTGCAAGTTAGGATTAAGCGGGGGGGGGTGATGTGTTAGGATTATTAATTAATCCTTCCTTGGCCACCATATTCCTTTTGTTTTTTCCTAGCTTAGGAGGTCATTTCTACTTCACTAATGCCACGGGGGACTCATCTGGGGCCCACCTAACACTTAATGTGCCTATATGCATGAGTTTAGGAGCTCCATAGACCAATCCCTATTAGTAACACACTATGAATGCCACCAACAGTTGACCCTAGTCATTGTTCAGTTATTTTTATCTCTACTTTGATTCCCATCAGTTAGTTCACTCCCAATCATCTAGCGCCAGTTTGCATGATTTAAGGGAGGTAGGGCACCTTTTCTCACCTAACTTAGTTAGTTAAATGTTTGTTATCTGATTTAGTTATATGCAGTTGCATTAATGAGATCTAGTGGTGATTTTCCCACCAAGTTAGCTCCGAAGTCAAACTGTTGGGTCTCTGATATATTCTTTGCATGTGTGTATGGAGGGGAGGTGCACATGTTAGTGATGCTGCTCGGTGATCCAAAAGGAAACTTCGACTAATGGCCGTTTTTGATGCGAGCGCAGTGAGAAAATTTTTGGGGTTATTTATAGATTTTATGGCTATTTATAGCTATTTGTGGCTATTTTTAGAATTTGTTTAAAAATATGTAACTTAATCCCGATTAAGGAATTGGAGTCTTTTTCTAATCCGGGTTAACGGATTAGGGTATTTGGATGTTGTGAAATACCTATATTTTGTATTGTCAGGATTCATAATGTAATGAAGAGAATATAGTAGGTGTGGCTCCAAGGTTTTCTGGTTTTCCCGGTTAAGGGTTTCCAGGGTAAATCTCTATGTTTATGTGTGAATGATGTGTTGTGATCTCTATTTTGCTTAAAATAATCTGTATGCTTTGCTTCTCTCCACCAGTTTAAAACTTACACAAACTAGGTTGGTAGATTTGAATCCTACCTAAGGAATTCAAATTCTCCTATTTGTAACACTATTTTATTGCATACAATATATTGATTAATGGATGTAATGATATTATTCGAATTTTGCCTCCCTGTGTGTGTAATTTTTCCATGATTAATTGATCAGTCTTTACTGGATTCCTTTCTCTCTTTCAAAACCTTCTTTTCTCATATTCTTGATTAAATTAAATATGGAGAATGCTTTTAGTTCAAGCTAAAGAAACCAGGGGGTGGATCCTAGTACCAGTTGTAGTTAATGAACCTTGGAGATCATAGTCTCCTCAATTTATGTATTTTCTATATGTTTTTTTATCAATATGATTTATTGAGTTTGTATATGTATCTATGTACAATGTATTGATTATGATGCCAATTAATTATTGATGAGTATGGTGTTATAAAACTGTGCAAGTAAAAAGTAGTAAAAGGGTGTGATATTGATTTAACCCCCCCTTAGTATCACTGTGTGTTTCTACAGGGAGGATAACCCATGAGATACCTCTGGCAATGGAAAATTAAAAAGGGCCATGTATAGTAACAATGCCTAGGGAAAATAAATTGGCGAGGAGAGAATATACATTGGATGAAGAAACAAAGAAGAGGCGTCACAAGAATGCAAGGGTACAAATCGACATCTATCATAAAAAAACTTGAGAGATATCAAAGACAAAGAAAGAGAGAATAAATACAAGAAAGTATGAATATAAACATAATAAAGCCACAAGAGAAATATGCAAAATGGCCAGCCAATATCATACTAACCCTACCTCGATCCTGTGAGAATTGACTAGGTGCGATGAGGTAATTACGACAATTTTGGCAAACAATAATTGCAAATATGAGCAACAAGTTGATGATAAGTTATCCCTTGAGTAGAGAGAAATTCCACCAAATGCGGAAGAGGAATATACCACAATGGCCCTAGAGTCAAAATAATAGTTACAGACATTAGAAGTACATCTAGAAAATTTGAGCATCTCTTAAGAAATGGAAATAGATGAATCTCCCCCAACATTTACTCTCGGATCAAACATGCACATTGTAAATCATATTCTTGAAAATTAATTGCACTTGGAATTAGATGATTCCTATGAGTGGAAGTTACTAGATGAAAGAGGTCATATAAGATACAATATTATAATATAAATATCATTGAGAAGAGATAACTAGATATTTGTCACCCCAAATATTTTTCAAAATATTATAACAATACACTTCAAGGATTTCATGGACCTGTGCAACCCCCCCTCGCCCCGCGCTTTCGAAGGACACGATGAAGAGTCACGACCATTTATAAATGAAAATACCACATAAAAGAGCAAAAGTGTCAAAATGAACCACTAGAAGAAGCTAAACAAATATAAGAAAGTTCATAACAAGAAAATAAAACACAATTAACCGTCTCGGTTCATTTGGAACTTGAGGAACGTGATAGTTTAGCAACACAGTTCGAACCAATAGAATTCGACACCTAATAGTCGGCCACCATCACCAATTATTTTTGCAAATATGGATCCTCGCACTATTGGAAATATTCCTCTATACGAGGGGGATGAAGATCCTATGAAGCGTTGGTTTGTTTGTGAAAATAACTAGGATGCACAAGAAGTATACGACGAAGAAAAATAAATGGCTCAATTGTGGGAGCCATACGGAAAATAGCTCTAACATGGTTTATGAAATCCATAGATAGTACCCCAAGGAGTAAAGTGGACATTAAGCATGCACTTTTAGAATTCTTCAGAACCCATGATATTAAACACCTCGGTGCTCAAAATCTAAAATAAATTAAACAAGATCCAAGAGAATCGGTCAAAAACTATGGCATTAAGTCAAATCCACCTACCAACCATCAACATATATAGAGGAAAATGTTCCATTGGCCATTAAGTCTCAAAAGAGGAATATTATTTGTTTCTTTTGCTCATAATCACAATAAAGAATATCCCACATTAAAAAATATATATGTCAAACTTAAGAACTATAAGTTTCAACCATCTAATTTTAATTTGATAGGCAATTAAATATGTTCAACATAACAATTTCAAATGTATGCTAATTGACCAAGATGTTGGAATATTGGAAAGTAATGAGAGGGGGGGTGAATCAAAATTGATAGCTTTTAACAATCTAAACCACTTTTAATTTATTCATTAACACACATGATCAACAAAAACACACAGAACACAAGTTTATTGTGGAATCTCAATTGGGTAAACCACCAATACTTCCTATTACTACAAAATTGTATTTTACAAATAGTTGTTGCCTTCTACTACAGAAAAGGATGGTGCTACACCCTATTTAACAAAAACTACTAGAAGGAGGCTACTACCCCCTGGTTTTATCAGTTGCTACTGAAAAGATAATGACACCTTATTTACCAGCTACCACTGGAAGGAGGATACGACCTCCTAAAAAACCTGTTGCTTTCCCTAGCGCCTCCCAACCTCCCTCATATGATAATTTAATCTATGAATATTCTTTCAACCGAATGCCTAGAGACACTTATTCAAAGGTTTAAAACTTTGGTTATATACCCTCAAACATATCTCTTCAGTCAACAATCACTTATCCTCATCGTGACTCTTCACTGACTAATTCTTAATTACTTCTATGTTTAATTTATAAGTCATGATGTCACGTCCCCAACCCTTACTCGGCGGAGAGGACGCGACTAACATCTATCAACCCAAGAAATCTAAGCCCCCATGAACATAATACATATATAAAAATGCATTGACCTTAAAACATATAAATATACAGATGCATAATAAAATGTACATGATATATACAGCGAAAGAAAAATCATTCATTCAGCTCATTCATGCATTCAACATGTTCATCATAATTTCATAATAATTCATAAGCAATATAGTTGCAGAACTTAAATACACAAGAATACTTATCTTTGAAAGAAGCTCGTCCCACAACAAGCTATGTTGTTGCAACGTTCCACCCAACCATAGGCCAATGTGCTCTTTAATCACTCAGCAACACTGCCACCCCTGAGCTGGGCATGATTTTCCCCAAGGATTAAGGAACACTAGCAAACTTTCCCCATAGCCAAGGATACAATAAAACTCAGTCAAGCCAACACAGTTGAGTTTATCAGAATTACATAGGCAGTGCTTTACACTTAGCCAAATTCACATGAGACACAACTAAGCCAACATATGGGTTTATCAAGCTACCAGTCAATCCATCCTTCCAGTTGGGTTTATCAGGCTATCAAGGAGGTGGAAATACTGATTGCTAAGCTAGTGAGCTCAACCCCAGAATTATGAACACCCACACCAGATCTAGCCTGATTTCTAAAAAATTACACACCCAACGCAAGGAAGCATTCCCTTCTGTTCTACATAGTCCCTCAGGCCATGCCTTCCCTTCCAGTGCTATTCAGGGCATGCAAAGAAGAAAACAAACATTCTAGATTGGTATGTGAGGTTCTTTCACACACTAGGTTTATCAAGCAACTCTAGACTCTATTTCCATTCCTTCAATCAATTCAGATGCCAAACGTGGATGCACACACAGTGATCTCAATCTTGGGATTTATCAAAACATAGTAGACACCAGGGATTACATACACACACAGAAATTCATGAAGTTCTCAACATTGCTGGTGCTAGACCGACTGCTGCAAAATACCAAAATGAAAACATTGATGGTCTTTCAAATCAAAGGCACAAAATCAGATTTAGGGCAATCATGTTCAAGAAAACAAATAACAGACTAGAGAAAATGTGAGAGAGAACAATCCACAGAGGAAAACCAAAAAAAATGTGAAGGATTCAGATCGTCGGATAGAAGAAATTCGTGAAAGGTTCAGACTCAGAATGGGTTTGCTTTCTTTCTCCTGCATGAATGCAGAATTGGTTTTCCCAAAACGTTTTTCCATTCCAAAATCGTGAAGGAAGGTGAAACGATGCCACATGAGGGAAAGGTGGCCATTTTTGGTGTTTTCTTGCCCAACAAAATTTAAAAACGTTTTTCTAGAATTGGTGCTCTGCCCAATTCGAATTTCTTCCCACTCTTCCAGTCCCCCACTCCCTTATCCTTACGAAAAATCATGCCCCCATCTCATTTAGTTGCATTGACATAGTCAGTTGTGGATCTTAATTAAAAAAGATTACAATTTTAACATAATGTCCAACTTTTTGATGTTCATCTAGCATAAAAAAATACCATCAGCCCAACCTTAATTGCCGAAACATAAATACTAAATCGATGGTGGGGATTTTTCCCAAAGCTCCACACCATGATTATTTACATCATTTATTTAAATGCAAACGGGGTCAAAATCGGGGTGTTACACATGACCTTCTGTAGTTTCCTTTCTGCAACATATCTCTTCTGCATTTACCTTTCTGCACTCATTTTTCCGCAATTATATTTGTGCAACAAAAATCCTTTTGCAATTGCCTTTCCATAATGACCTTTCTACAATTGCGGGTTGCGGATTGCAGTTGCTCGTTTTTACTTTTCTCAAAAAGTCTTCCACAATTTCCTTTCTGCAACTACCTTTTCGCAAGGTACTTTCTGTACTGTTGATTTCTTGCGAACTCTTCCTTGACCATTGATATGAGATCAGATGTGAATTGCAGATTGTGGGTTTTCCAATTTTGTTCAAACTACTTCTGCAATTCCCTTTCCACAATTTTTATTCTAGACCGTCAATCTCTTATGGAGCCTTTCCTGACCATTGATCTTGCAGATTGCGGATTGTGGATGTGCCTTATAACATTTTCGAATTGGGCTTCCGTAACTCTCTGAGCCGTCGATTTCTCGCGGATGTTTTCCTAACTGTCGATCTACGATCAAATGTGGATATTCACTTTTCTTGTGTGGAAATCATTCACCACCGTTGATATTCTAAAAAATGGCTTCCGCAATTTCTCCCAACTGATCTGGGTCGTCCAATTCTTCACTTCATTCTAGTGTTCGGGGATGTTATTTTCCATGCATATCTATTTTTGGGTCTTCCCCTTGTTGTTGACCCTGTCATCGATCTACAATTTGATTTTGGAATTCCTTTATTTTTCACTAAGTTCGCCTTGTCATCATGTTTACTGGCTATTCTTTTGTCATTGTTGAACTCTTTTGACATCAATTGACAACTATTTTCAACACAAGAAACATACAAATATTTTGAATGCTAAAAAGTAGAATTCAACTTCTATAATAATTCAGTTTTCAAATGCAATGCATAATAGGAATTACTAATTTTATTCATTAATACATGTATACAAACACTTCAATTACATTCCTATGATTATTATTTAAACATTTATACAAACATTTTACCAACATGCATAGTTACAACCATGGATATTTGAACAAATACCTTACAACCATAAAATCTATAGCCATTAGAACATCCTGACAAACATGTGGAATACATAAACACTACAACCATTGAGGCATTTTAACAAACACATGGCAGCCATAAACTCTACAACCATTGAGGAATTTTATCAAACACATTGCAGCCATAAACGCTACAACCATTGAGGCATTTGGTCAAACATATTGTAGCCATAAATGCTACATCCATTGAGGCATTTTGTCAAACATATTATTGACTTAAAATCTATGGCCATAAATAGGTTTAACCCATACAATACACACATTAAATATTATTCCTCGAGTCATTAACTCAATCCTCTACAAAGGAATGATTCATATTACTCCTCTTACCACAAATAAGTAACAAAAAGCTGCTATTTTGGATCATACATTCACAAAATAAAACAACATGCAATCTTTTAACCTTTTTTGGGCATCAATAAATTTTCAAAATCGTCAAGATCATGAAAATATAGCTTGAAAGCAATTTTATTGCAATCAAAATGGGGGTTCCAATTTAATAAGGCATAGACAACCCATTATGTTGGTCTAAAACAAAACAAAAACATGTATAAACCCATTTTTCTAAAAAATAAATAGATCAAGATTACACACAAATTTATTTACACATTTTGTCAAACACATAACATGCAAACTTTCACCTACAACCATCTATGTATAAAAAGAACCCAGAAATATTCTCTATCACTTGACCATTCAATCATGCATATTCTTACACAATTTGATCAGCCTTAATTGACTTAAATAGTCTATCAAATTCTCATAACAAATTATTCATTTAGTCATTTTAACAAACAAATGGAAAGCATCCTAAGCTACAATCATGCATAGGTTTTCAAAACACTTGGCACACAAGTTCTAAGTTACTATCATTGATAATAAAAGCATAACCTAACATAAAATGATTCCTATTTTTTTTTTTTAAATTCTCTCATATAAAAACCATATTTCCATTCATGGATTTTTCCAAACATTTGGCAAACATCCTCTAAAGCTTTATATGAAATTCAATGTACTACCATATTTCTTGTAAATGAGAAAACAATTACGAACTAATTGAATTTTAGGACAATCTACCCAAAATTAACTCACTTCCACAGTGCTTCTTATTATCAAGCTCTTTCTTTTTGTATTGGGCAAGTTTTTGTAACTTTGCTTTTGCATTTGTTTGGTTAATACTAACAGATTTTCAAATGGACTTTTGAATCCCACAATCCTCTTTTTTATAGGATCAATTATAGAGCATACACAGTAGAATTCTCATTTCAATACTCAAATCAATACCAAAATTAATAATTCATTCATAATAATTGAGATAACACCAATTAAAAGACATACACAATGTAGCAAAATTGAACATAACAACTATATTCATACATGCTCAATAGTGATTTATTTCCTAGTTGAATTGTTCACTCTAACAACTCCACTTGCCACTTAAAAGGACCATCCAATTTCCACTCAACCTTATCTAGGGAGGACTTATCCCCCTGGAACCCTAAAGTTGTAAGAGCTCACAAACCATACCATGATGCAACAATAAAGAGGTAATACGACAAATATGGAAGAGATATTTTTCTCTTCCTCTCAATACCACTCAAGTCTAAATCAAACTAGGAAAGTCAAACATAAAAAAATATAGTTCAGGAACTCCATAGCCATTTCAGCAACATCTAGTTACTCTCTAGTTCCTCCCTAAAACCACGAGGGGCCTTTTATATGTATAGGCTCGAGGAGAGAGGACAACTCATTCCTTGATGACAACTCATTCCTTGATGCAAAATTAGAGATTTATTTTGATTATTTTATTCTTTAATATTCAATATTACCCTCCCTCAAGGTGACATCTTCTATAATTTCCTTATTTAATAAATAAATTATTATTATTTAATATTCAACCACCCCATGTATCATTTTGAGATAACAAAAATCATAAATAAATAATTCTCCTTTTTCATATAATAATAACATTACTAAGGAGACCCTCAAAAGTGGGTAAGTTTGGAATTGATTTATTATATGTTCAACTAGGTTAGCTTACCTAGTTGATATATTTCCTTGAGTGGTATTTTTCTACTATGTAATAGGGGTTCTGCACCACTATTGTGTGCCCCCTAGACTTATTAGGACTCCATGCCCTTGCTTATACATAGTACTTCATGCCTCCTAGTATATTTAGGGCGCTGTGCCTTGATCTATATCACAAATCCAAGACTTAGTGCCTTGATCATCCATGTATTTAGGACTCCACACCATAACATCCATGGCTTCTCATCTATGTTGGCTCAAAATTCCATCTTTCATTAAAGGTACAAGTTGTGATCTCTTACCCATATGATGCTCCATTGGCAAGGTCTTGTCTCAAGGTGTGCACACATCTCAATCTCATAGATTAACACCATCATTACAATTCATAATGAAAATAACTGAATCAAAATTTACCTAGATGTGTATATGACTTCCATAGTAATTTTTATTATGAAGAAATGGCGTCCACAGTCATTTCTTATCTAAGTATCCATGTTGGCAAGTAATCAATTTTACCTACCAAATCCTTCTTATTATAAGGTTAAGTATACATAATCATATAAATCATGTTTCATCAACAAGTCATAATCAATTATCTATTCCACATAGTGATGATCATCCACATGTCACAATCATATATCATAATCTATGTCATTAACCATATGTATAAAGAAAAACATCTATATAACATGTACACAACCAAAATCGATCTGTTACACATAATCATAGATACAACCATATATATATAAGTGCTCACCGGTCATATATATATATATATATAAGTGCTCATCGGTCATATGAGCCAAACTAGGCTTGTAACATATATGCCTATACACAAGTCTGACACATATAACCCATACATTGATTCATTAAAAGCACCCTTTCTAGGTGCCATAGACTGGACTATCCAAAATGGGACACTAACTACTCCCCCTCTTGGATTAAACTTGTCCCGAAGTTTTCATATAATAAAAATAAATAAAATGACTTCCTGGACTCACATGGTGAGAAGGACTCAATATAAGACATCAAGCAATGTTAGATATGTTGTGAAATTGACTCATGACATCTATTTAAGTCATATCATTTTCAAAATTTGAAACACTATGATCATTGAAATAAAACATCATCATGATGTCCTACCAATCATCCAAATAACATGCATATCCACTCATGCCATATATGATAGATTCTACTTCTAACCTATATATCCAATCCATTTTCCATACAATTTACTACATCAACCCTGATGTAGGTATATATATAAGTAGTACACTCTCATTTTTATCCTTATAATATAATAAGGAGAATCTATATGCATCCTCATATACTTATACAATGATAAAGACTCAACTTCATTAGTCACCAATATATGGATTATTCCATAATTCCTTGTTACCTCCTTGAATCCTATCATATCTATGAAATCAATAACATAATTATGGGATCATAATATCTCCAAGATATTCATTGTAGTCATAAAACCACATACATTTGTATCCAGGATATAATAGGCTTAACACACAAAAAGTCAACAAGCTAGATCAAAAGGAACATATATATTTAACCATATCATAACATATTATGATATAAGTATTCTATTATACGACCTTAATTAAAACAAGGTTATTATATGAATTTCACAACATCCTTAATGGCCATTCCATCATATCATTAAATTTATTACATATATGCTTACAAACAACCTCTACATACATATACTCCATGTATTCTTATGCTTTTCTTTGAATGATCTTATGCACAATTCCCCTATGCACTTCTTGCATAAATCAAGAATCATTCTTGATCTCTAATAACATGGTTATTTGGTATAGGTATATTAGGCCATATTACCTCATCCAACTATCAACACTCACATAGGTATCACTAGTACATCATTCTCTGAATATACATACATATATGTTTATCTTTCCGCAAATCTAATATCAATCCATAGAACAACAAAATATAGATCAACCAAGGTTACACTCTTTGAAAAATGAAATCACTAATCATCCTCATCCACATACATATTGTTATCATTCAAATTAAGAGCATTTCACATTCATATTCTACATTCATATCTTATATCTTTAAAATATAGCGCATATCATAACAACAAATACTCAATAATGCATACAATCCTTTGTATTCCTAAACTCATACTCTAATCCACATTTATGATCACCACCTTCACAATACCAAAAGTTCATACGCAGGCAACTTATGGTCCATCTTACTAAGTCATCCTAAATAAGACTAAGCCAATTATTAACATGTAGAACTTGTCTCTATCTTAACCACATCTTCAAATCTTGTTAAATAAGGTATCACTTACTCACTAATGGTCCATTAGTCATTCTAATTAATGGCATTTATTAAGAGTACTACATACAAAGGTTTCTTTTTCTACTAGGATATGAATTGAGTAGTTACAGTCTTTTTCTTTTATAAAGCTCATTATGTTGCAACAAGTCATAAGATAATTTAAATCTTATATTGAAGGATCTTTTCCATGGATATTTTAGGATCACAAAACCAACGTAAACCATATTATGCTAAATATTTTGCAATTTAGAGGATGTTATGCCATAATTTACCGTTAATCAATAGCTTGAAACTGTCATTCTTGCATTCTCTATGCTAGAATCCTCCCACAACTAGTTATATTTTGCATTCCACAGTGTAGCCTTTCCACCTTACATTTTTAATTCATGAAAACTACTTGGTCTTTCATCACTTTAGGGAATCATTCAAACTTTACCTCATACTAATAATTTATGTAGATTAAGACGGCCTAGTAAAGTTAAAATAGTGATACTTAGATGGCTTCTATCAAGTTTCAGAATCAAACTCATTATTGACTTAACCTTATACAACTCAATTTTGATATAAGATTTTAACAAAGCATTGTAGTTCTTGCTCATATTCATACAATGAAGTCTTATTCCTCACTTCATCACTTCATCCTAAAGTGAACTCCAAGCCACATAATTCTTATTATTATTGGAATTGTAAATAGTTACTTCTATCTCACATGGCCAAATAAAATTCACTTTCTAATTATCACAACATATTCCTTATTTAAGTTTATAGAACCAATATCTCTATGGCTCACGTTTAACCAAGGTTTTATTAAAAATGGTACATACTCACAATCTGCCAGAATCATAACTACACTATGATATACTCACACGTGCACCATATAACAACTTCTTATAAAATTGCCATTTATTTGTACATGAGTTCATGCTCATTATATAAATTTACAACACATACCCCCATTATTTCTTCAATTTTCAAGCATACTATCACGCAAACAACCACTCAAGCATCCCAGTGGAAAATCACAACATAAACTTAGTTTTCTTTAATATGTGTGAACATTAAGATTTCCCATAATACAAAAATTTTATATTCAGAGTTTTAGAGAAGAAATATTTTTCATCAAAACTTAACAAAGCATACTCTAATGTATAGAAATAGGTTCTGGTAGGCATCATAATCTTTTCATCATACATATATTCTATGTAATATAATCATACCATATACATTATTCTTTAAATTGGACTTAACTCCTATTCATTCAAGAAAATATGGATGAAGACATGTAATACCCCCAATTTTGACTTGGAATGTATTTAATAAAAATTATGTAAATGATGTAAATATGCTAGTATGAATTCCTAGTGCAGAGCTCAAGGCCAAGGCCTGACTAGTGAATGGCTAGGCATGTACAATGTATATATTTTTATTGGACTATATTATTGACTTATCATGCCAATTCGAAATGTATGTAAATTATATGTTGGAAATTAATAAATTGGTCCAAGATGGCTATGTAAAGAGCACTAGAGGGGCTATATTGATCCCACTTGAGGGGAAGAAGAATGAGGGGATATGGGAAACTAAATCCTTTGATGTCAAGTGTCAACCTCATAACTCATCCAAAATTATTCCATTTGTTTTAAATGAAACAATTAGCTTCTCTTGACTATTGACTCAATCATTGAATGCATGTATGAGGTTGGTGGGGAAAGTCACTTCATGTAGTTATTGAAGCATGGGGGTGTTGACAATTTTGTCAGCTGTCATGAGTCCTTTTATTCTATGGTCAGAAGCTATGCTAGTTGTATTTTCACCATCATATCATATCCCTTATAGACAACACTCTTTTTTTCATTATTTCATGCATGTTCCCACACAACATAGAGTTTCCCTACTGTTGTTCATGGTTATTACCAGATTGTGTTTTTAAAAACCATAAATTCGAATTTGGAGACAGAGTTGATTTTTTTAGAAGAAAAAATATATGGTTGTAGGTGAGCATAGAGGTTTGGCAATCTAGGAACCCTTACCCCCTGAGTCCTTCTACTTTTGGATGCTTGAGAAGCCATGATTTATGCTACTAGAGGTTCTCCGATAGCATACAACATATTGGGATCTTATTGCACACACTAGAAATCAATATAGGGGTTGGATTTCCTGAGGGAATTATGGATCAGTGAAGGGAAATCCCTTCCTTGTGTTGTGTGGGGAAGTTGGAAGGAGTTCCATGGCTATGATGGATAAGTGAGATCTCTGTAGAGATTTGTGTGAGATTTTGGCTAAGCATAGAGAGCATAATGAGTTGTGGGATGAGTGAGAGAAGCATTTAGGTATTTCCTTCGCCCTGGTGGCCTCATAGAGCAGCCTGAGGGTGTACTCTTAGAAAAAAGAGTATATGCTAGACAGAGTGCATACGGTTGGGTGGAAAATCACCCTTACACAGCCAGTTGCTTGGATCTTATTTATTAAAGATAAGTATTCTTTTGTTTATGATGTGCAATGAGTTTTATTTATATTCCTGAAATGATTAAGCTTGAATATGCATGCTATATGTGTGTAGACATTTTATCTCCACAATGTATTTTGATTATGCACCTGCACACATGTTTTGATTGTTATGAAATTTGTAATCATGATTATGGGTGAAATTTAGAAGCCCGTATTTAGTCAATGTCCCCTCCTGTTGGTCGAATTGAAAGATGGGTACATTACAACACTCACACACACCACCCATGTGCATTCACCATCCATCATATTACATATGCATTGCAAGCATACATACAACAACCCATGCATTCACACCAGTCATATGTATCATTTTTCATGCAAACTAGTAATAATCATACCATCTCTCATGCTTTAAATAGCAATATAGCATTTCACTTACAACCTATTTAGCCAATAAAACATTCCACAATGATACTATAGACCACCCATGCACATGTAGGTCTACTTTTAAGTTTCCTCGAGTTGTCAAACCTATGATCAAGATCAAATTAAAGGACTTGTTCCCTTTTTTTCAAAGCTACTAGTACTATTAACACAAGGACTTGCTTCATTCCAAACTTCTATCTTAGAAATGATCAAATAATTGTGATATATTAGAATCATAATAAGACAAAGCTACATAATAATACATAAATAAATATTCAAGACAATACAGGACTCGTGCTTCAACTAAAATCACTTTACACAAACACATTAATCTCGTCCTCATTCCATTCCTTGTTAGATAAACTTTCACATTCATTCCACAATTTCCATTCATGCAAGAAACACGACCTTAACCAAATGGCTCTATTTCAATAGTGGAGCATACAAAACTTTAAAAAAAAAAGATGGGAGGATTTGGAAAAAACCCCGCCCTCTGTTTATCAAGAAATCCTAGATGTATGCTCTAATAAAAAAGGATGTAACAATGTTCTCTATATTGGATTATATTCTTCAACTAGAGGGAAATAGATAACTCCACAATCAGTGACACAACCTCATGCATTCGACATACCTTTCCTTTGGCATGCATGCCAAACAATAAACAATCACACATGCAACCAACTAAACATTGATTGTGTTCCTCGAAAGTACCAAACACATAATAACTTACTAGCAAGCACATGCATCTAATAGGCCCTAGTGTTGTAGCTGGATTTGATACCATATGTAATGTCCCACCTTACCAACCATCAATATATATAGGGGTAGATATTCCATTGGACAATAAGTCTTAAAAGATGAATATTATTTGTTTCTTCTTCTCATAATCACAATACAATATATCCCATAGTAAAAGAAATATATGTCAAACTTACGATCTACTTTTAACTCAATGAAAATTAAATCTATTCAACATAACCATTTAAAATGTATGCTAAGTGACCAAGAAACATACCAATCTTTTTAATGCCAAAAAGTAGAATTGAACTTCTATAATAATTAAGTTTTCACATGCAATACATATTGGAATCACTAATTTTATTCTTTAAGATATTTATACAAACACTTCAATTACATTCCTAATATTACCATTTAAACATGTATACAAACATTTTATCAACATGCATAGTTAAAGCCATGGGTATTTGAACAAATATCTTACAACCATAAAAGTTAGAGCCATTAGAACATTCTGACAAATGCATGGTAGCCATAAACACTATAGCCTTTGAGGCATTTTAACAAACACATGGCAGCCATAAACACAACAACTATTGAGGCATTTTATCAAACACATTGCAGCCATAAACCTACAATCATTGAGGAATTTTTCCAAACACATTGCAGCCATAAACGCTACAATCATTGAGGAATTTTGCGAAACATATTGCATCCATAAATGCTATAGCCATTGAGGCATTTTGTCAAACATCTTGTTGACATGACATCTATGGCCATAAAGAGTTTTAACCCATCCAATACAGACATTAAATATTATGACCTGATTCATTAACTCAATGCTATACAAGGGGATGATTCTGGTTACTCTTATTACCACAAATAATTTTGAAAAAAAAAACTAATTTGGTTAATATATTCACAAATTGGACAACATACAATTTTTTCTAGACATCAACAAATCTGCAAAATCATCCGGATCACAAAATACGGTTTTGGAAACACTTTTATTGAAATCAAAATGGGGATTCCAAGTCCATAAGATATAGATACCCCCTAATGTTGGTCTAAAACCAAACAAATACATGCATAAACCCATTTATCTAAAATAAACTAGATCAGCATTACACAGACATTTATATACACATTTTGTCAAACACATAACGTATAAACTTTCACCTGCAAACCATCTATGTAGAAAAACAACCCAGAAATATTCTACTATCAATTAACCATTCAAGCATGCATCTTCTTACAAACCATCTATGTAGAAAAACAACCCAAAAATATTCTACTATCAATTAACCATTCAATCATGCAT
Source organism: Pseudotsuga menziesii (assembly GCA_001517045.1). Classification (NCBI taxonomy): domain Eukaryota; kingdom Viridiplantae; phylum Streptophyta; class Pinopsida; order Pinales; family Pinaceae; genus Pseudotsuga; species Pseudotsuga menziesii. The sequence continues at coordinate 858,921 of LPNX010933063.1, forward strand.
CTTCTCATACAATTTCATCAACCTTAGGTGACTTAAATAATTTATCTATTTCACATAACAAAGTATTCATTCGATCATTTTAACAAACACATAGAAAACATCCTAAGCTACAACCTTACATAAGTTTTCACAACACCGGGCTCACGAGCTCTAAGTTATATCATTCATAATAAAATCATAACCTAACATAAAATCATTCCTAAATTTCTTTCTTTTAATTCTCATATAAAATCCATATTTCTATTCAAGGTGTTAGCAACAATATTTATCGAGCAACACAATGCCCCTAACGAAGAGTTGATATGGGTGTTGGAATAATTTTCAGGCCCTCTTGAGCTAAACCAGCAATAATTCAACATAGCGCTAGATCCCAAGAACAAGAGGCAAGTGACTTGAGGCGCCGGTTAATAGCATTGGAGTTCTTGGTCCCAAGCACGCGTTGTGATGGATACCACATGGGACGTGTTTTTATTGGTCGTGCCTCCTAGACGTATTTTTGTATACCACCGAGCTCAATGAGTGTTACCACCTTGGGAAACTAGGGTGGTTTTCTCCCAAAAGTTAAAAGGTCGTGCAGATAGTTGGCAGCCACGTCAATCAATAACCTTTTCACACAGGTCAGGTGGTCTCCGTTTATCCTTGCTTGCATCATCCATCCTTTTCAAAAGAAAACCCACCAAGTATTCAATTTCAAAATTCTAACCATTAAAAAGTAAAACCAACGGTCTCAATGCCATTGTTAACCCATGATGGAAAGATCTAGGTACCCAGACCTCTCGTTCTTTGCACCTGGTCAGTCAGTTCCAGCTCAATAGTCCAGCTAACCTCCACGTCATATTATCTTCAGTGTATTACTATTTTCCACACCAATCCCTCAGATTTTTTTACCTATGTGAAAAGTTCAAATTCACTTTAAAGCAACCACTAAAGTGGATTGTACCCCTAACCAATGATTTTCCATAGTCACCATGTCTTAGAAAGTTAAAAGATCAATCCTTAAAGCCAATTTCTCAGAGAACAAGATTATTTATGACCACCATGCAAACGTCTTCGACATTATAATAACCCACTTTGACCTGAGCACAACCCTGAGAAAATCCCAAGCCCAAGTATTTGCAAATCAATATCCTTGCCACTTGTGGGAATCAAACTTGACCCGATCTATGTGCCCCTATACAATGTTTTCCCTTGAATTTATCAATTGGTGTACTGCTCGATTTCCCCCCAACAAGAAAGCAGTCTTATCCCATAACCTATCCAAATTTTTATGCAACAATGAATCTAGCACTCTGTAGAGAATGTTTTGTATCCCAGACCTAGAAGACCTACAAGCCATGGATGAAAAAAAGATGTCCCTTGCATATCAATCCTTGAAGCCATAAGACAAATACCTTGTTCTATCAAATCATTTGGAGCCAGGAATGGTTATCCCTCAACCCCCCCCCCTCCCTCCATACAGTAGTGTGGTTTTCTTTGAAGCCTCTAAGAGAGCCATATCGCTTCTATATACCATCATGTGTTATGATAATGACCAGGAAGTCAATGATACCCTCCTAGGTTTCTTGCTTCATTTGAACCCTGCACCCAATGCTTGCCCTAAATGAGACACTTGTAGCTTCCTAGCCCATGCCATAAATGAGCAGTTAGAAGAATCATATTCAATAAAGTTGTCCATATACCCATCATGTTTGTTTTTCTTTTTCATCTATCAGAATTATGGACATTTTGAAAGTCTAGGCCTAAAGAAGAGATATTAAGGTGGAAATGAACTCCCAGTGTATGAATGGAACAGTTTTTTTTTTAGGAAACCGAACAATTCAAATTATATAGAGCTCACAAACATGGTAATGAGGATAGATTATATGTTAATACATGGTATATATACTCCCAAAATGTTGAAGGAATGTAAATATTTATTACAGTTGAGACTTGATATAAGAGTAGGAGATTGTATTTTATTCAAAGTCCACACGGCTATCAGAATACATGGCTTTGAAGGAGAACCTTACAAGATCCCCACATTCATCGCAACGAGATTGTTGGCTATGGAATATATTAGACAAAGGTTTTTATCATATGAGCTTCATTTCAGGAATTTTAGATAGCACAGAACCTTTCGTATACACAAGGATGTGGGGCCTTTTCAAGTGAGCGATTTAAATGCTTTATAGTACATGGAAGGATTCTTGAAGCAATTCAACTTGGATAAAGCTGAAGCAGGACCTTATGAACCCCCAAGGTTATATATAACCAAAGGTTAACCAACAATAATTCACCATATTATTATGTACCCATATTGGATTGGCAAAACATAGCAAATAAAGAGAGTTAGAAAGAAGTCCAAGAGGCTCAGAAAGCCTTTAAGGAGCAAGTTGCATTAGAACAACTAGTTGGTTAGAAAAGAGGGGTAGAGGAAATAAGCACACATGTGGATATATATCAAATTGAGAAAAGTTCACAACCTAAGAAGGCCAAGACAGAGGCTCGAGAAGCAGATCTAGCTTTGGTTGAGAAATATCCAAAAAAAAAATCCCAAAAGAAGTAGGTGAGTTGATCACACAGTCATTATCTCTAGGAATACAACCAGCTGCCAGATACACACCATATCCATCATTAGAGTTCACAATGCCTGATAGTTCAAAATCATCAATTGTAATAGGCCCTGTACTAAATTAGACAGATCTACAAATAGTATATAAAGACATAAGGAAAGTGAGTGTGCAAGCAATAAATGATGTCAGGGTTTAGATATCACCCCCTCAAAAGAGGCTTATTATGTTTATGTATTTGTAACTTCGGAATGTATTCACTTGTATATCTTATATATTGTACCCCGATGCTTATTCCGGGAAGTATCTATAATGTAATTGAGTCATGTCATGCCCCGATGTTCCGATCGGGAGATTCAATAATGTAAACAAGTCATGTAAAGTCATTGAGNCCTTTCTATTTATCACACACACACTCATTCACTGGGGCACATGAGTGAGAGACGAGAAGCTCTCTCAAGTGAGAGAGAGAGAACAAGCTGTTGGAGATCATCTTTATGTTTTCGGGTTTTACTACTGCCATTGGTGCTCATTCTATCTTTGAGGAAGTTGCGGGGTTTTCTCCTTTATGGCTTCTCGGAGGAAAATTCTTTGTGTCTCTTGTCTCTTGTGTTTATTATTGTGCATGTTATTCTCTCAGATAAGATCCTAAGATCATATTGCTTAAATGATAAAATCGAACATATTACAATACTATCTAATGTAGAAAATACTTTTAGATATTTTGTGGTTCAACCCAAAGTCCCTGTACCCACTAGGCTCAGTGATTTTAAGGCAGGAGAGCATACAATATATTGGAAGTAGTTTGGAAGCTTGGATAAAGTGGAATTTTTTAAGCAGGAAAGTGATATGATCTTTGTTGAGGTAGTGAAATCAAGTAAGACAAAAGGAAGATTAAGGGAGGCCCTCCACAAGGTTGAAGAGTTATGGAAGGTTGAAAAATGGACTACAAGAGATCAACAGGTCACTATAAAAGAGATTGAGGAGAAAATCATTGCTCTAGGGTCAGATCCATCTGATGTATGACAAATAAAATATTTGATATCTACTAAGGACAATGAAATAGCCAAATTGAAAAAGTAGCTGAAGATACTTAATGTTCATCTAGTTCAAACTGTAGAGCTTAAACAAGTTGAGAAGGAAAAGGAACAACTTTTTGCAAATGTGGTCCAATATAAAATACTATCAGAAGAAAGGGAGAACAAGATAAATGACTTTTTAGTACAATTTTCATCCATTAAAATACAAAGAACAACCATAAACCCTACTTCTCCTGCTCATATGGTGGCCACAAAGGTACATGGAGATGTGCAACTCGCTTCAGAGGTAGAGAAAAGTACCTATGAGCCTGAGAAATAGGATGCAGAGAAATAAGTAGTTGATGTAGATGCAATGGATGAAGATAATATTACCCATAATCCAACTCAAGTCGCGGAAGATAAAGATAATAGAATGGAGTTGGAAGATGACATCATCCATAAGGATGAGAGAATTTTAGAGCTGGAAAAGGATGTTAGTAAGAAAGAAGATGAAATTCAATACCTATAGAAGGAGATAAATGAATTGAAGATCCATGTTAAGAAGATTGAATTAGATACATAAGCTAAGAAAATAAGAAGAAGATCTAATCAAGAGTTGTGGGACAAGATAACAAAGTTATTCATGAACAGGTGGGACTTTTGTGAACTTCTGCAAGAGGAGATGGAGACCTACAAATCATCGAGGGAGGAGACTAAATAGGTAGAGACAACACTGGGAGAAATGCCAAAGAAGGCAAAGGAAACTATTGAGTATTTGAAAAACATGAACAAGAAATAGCTAGAAGACCTGCATCTCACAAATGGAACCTAGATTATCAAAATAGCCAAACATATGGTGTTAAAACAGACTCTACTGAGGATAAAACAAAATAATACAAACTATTTGGCAGATAATATCTCAGCATTCAAGAGTATGTTCAATGGGGTCATAAAGCTGGTACTACCACCTATATGGGATTGGAATGGAGATTTCTATTCCAAGGAAGAGTATTAAGCAATGTTAAATCACAAAGAAAATGAAGTTCCCTAAGAAAATACATTAGAGGTAATAATAAGTGGGGGCCAAGTGTGTGATAGGTTAAGACTTGGATTTCAAATTTGGATCAAGTTGAAAACCATTTTTAAGGAATTAGAGACATTATCATATGAGAAGCACTCAGAGGCTGAACTAGCACTGGAAAATTTGAAAACACACAAGATTCCTATGGGAAAATAGTGGAAATTGGTGACTAGGTATCATAAAATAGTTGTACCGCCTAAAACACATATAACAGGGAAAGCCTCTAGTTCAATACCATAGCAACTAGCAGATTCCTCAAACACCCCAACAGTTTGCAAGTAAACCAACTCCACTGTCTTTTATGCCACCTGGAGGCCAGGCCTATATAGTGTTAATGCATAAGATGAGCCAAGTTGTCATACATCCAATCTAGCAAGTTATGCAACCCAAAGTCCACATGAGAGGGAAGACTTCACTTGACAAAGGAAAGAAGAAAAGTGCAGACATAAAGAAAAGTTAAAAGGAAAAGGATGGTAAAAGTCAAATGTAAAAGACAAAATGTAAATAGTAATAAGCCAAAAGGCTATTACAAATCAATTAGATCTAAACTAAAAATTGTTACACAAAGATTCTATATATTGTAACTCAAACTCATTTGTAAAGGATTGACAGTTTAGATGTAAAGATACTTTGTCTAATTGTTGAGTCAATGAGTAATTTTGTATTGTAATATATTTTGGTTAATATTAAGGCTACAAAGTGATACATAGATGTTTTTCCTCTGTTTCTGTCTATTGTTGTCATGTTTACATATCCATGTAAGATTTCATGAGATGATGAATAAAGTTTAAGCAGTACATGTAGCTCCATATCAATTTCAGTGATGCTTGTGTGTTGATGAATGTTGAAGTTAATATCGAAGATTTCAATGTTTTGTTTGACCTATGGTTTTAAGTTTCAGAGCTTTATGAAATGTAATAATATCTGAAGTTTTCTATGTTGTTGTTTTCATAAATTTCTTATTGTTCATAATCCTTGAAGAACTCATGAAATGCCTTTCATTATGTTTAAGAAATGTTGAATTCTTTGAATAAAATCTCAATACGTTCATTCTTCCTTTTAAGCTTAACATACTCACCCTATAGGTGCCTCTTGAACTTATCTTTGTTTCACATATGTTAAATTCACTCGCACTTTCCTTATTTTTTCTGCCACACTCTGTAAAATTCCTCTGCAAATTCATTTTACATTTGCAAAGTTGTCCATAAACCATTTTTTTTACCGCATAACACAAAGAACCACTCATATCAAATTTACCTCAAGATTTAGCTCTAATATCTATAAATTTTGAGCCTCTATCATTCCTGGTTGTATTCTATTTTCAACCTAGGGTACCTCTAGGAATAACATGGGGATTTTTCCAAACAATTTGCAAACATCCTATGAAGCTCCATATGAAACTCATTGTACTACTAGATTTCTTCTAAACGAAACAATTATGAACTAATTAAATTTGAGCATAAAATCACCAAAATTCCCTCACTTCCACAATGTTTCTTACTACCAAGCTATTTATTTCTATATTAGGCAAGTTTTGACAACTTTTCTTCTACATTTCGTTGGTTAATACCAACAGGTTTTCAAGTGGATTTTTTAATCTGATACTCCTCTTTCTGATAGGATCGATTATAGAGCATACAAAATAGAATTCTCATGCCAATACTCAAATCAGTACCAAAATTATTAATTCATTAAGAATAATTGAAATAACTCCAATTAAAAGACATACACAATGTATCAAAATTAAACCTAACAAAACTATATCCATACCTAATCGAGAGTGATTTCTTTCCCAGCTGAATTATTCACTCCAACAACTCCATTTTCCAACTTAAAAGGACCAACCAGTTTTCCACCCAACCTTATATAGGGAGAACTTCTCCCCCTGGAACCCCTGATATGTAAGAGCTCACAAACCGTACTATGGTTAAGCAATAGAGAGGTAATCAAACAAAGATGGAAGAGAGAGTTTTCTCTTCCCCTCAATACCACTCAAGTCTAAATCAAACCAAGCAAGGCTAACATAGAAAAATAGTTCAAGAAGTCCATAGTCATTTCAATAGCATCTAATTACTCTCAAGATACTCCCCTAATACCATGTGGATCCTACTATATTTATAGGCTCAAGGAGAGAGGACATCTCATCCCTTCATGCAAAATTAGATATTTATTTTAATTCTTTAACATTCATCAACCTTCCTCTAGGTGGTATCTTCTAGAATTTCCTTAATAAAATAACAAAAATTCTTTAATATTCACCTACCCCGTGTGTCATTATTAGATAATTTCTTATTATTTATTTTTCATAAATAAAGAATTATCCTTTTTCATTATAATAATAACATTACTAAGGAGACCCTCAAAAGTGGGTAAGTTTAGAATTAATTAATTCTATGTTCAACTAGGATAGCTTACTTGGTTGATATATGCCCTTGAGTGGTATTTTTCTATTGGGGAATACGGATTTCACACCTCTATTGTGTGCCCCCAGACTTATTAGGACTCCACACCCTTTCCTATATCTATAACTATAAGCCCTAGTAGATTCAGTACTTTGCACCTTGATCTAACCATAGATCCAAGATTTGGTTCCTTGATATTCCATGGATTCAAGACTCCACACCCTAACCTCCATGGTTTATCACCTATTCTATCTTGAAACTCCACGTTTACATAAAGGTACAAGTTGTGAGATATTACCCATCTAATGGTCCAATTGAAAGGTATTTTCCCAAGTCCTGCACACATCTCAATCTCATAAATTAAGATCAATGAAATTCATAATGAAATTAAAAGAATCACACTTTACCTAGATGTGTAGATGAATTCCATAGTCATTTTGATTGTGAAAAATGGCTTCCACATTCATTTCTTATTTGAGCATCCATGTTCACAAGTAATAATTTTTCCTTGCCAAATCCTGCTTATTACAAGGTTAATTATACAAAATCATATAAATCATGTTTCATCAACAAGTCATAATCAAGTATATGTTCCTCACAGTAACGATCATCCATATGTCACAATCATATATCATAATCCATGTGATGAATCATATGCAGAAAGAAAAACATACATATAACATGTACATAACTAAAATCGATCTGATACACATAATCATAGATACAACCACACACACACACACACACATATATAAGCACTCACTAGTCATATGAGACACACCAAGTTTGTAACATATCGGCATATACACAGTATGACACATATAAGCCATGCATTGATTCATTAAAAGTACCCCTTCTGGGTCTCATAGACTAGACTATCCCAAAATGGGATACTACACCCCATATAATTAATGACAGACTCCTTATACAATGTTTTTTTGTTGGGTTACTACAAAGAATAAGAGCCTCTCTATAGATGCATGGCATTAACATGTATGAAGATGCACTAAAAAATGCACAACAAATAGAGGCTGACAATGATGGGATACATGTCTTAACCAACAGAGGACTAGAGGAAAAACTAGAAATTATGTAGCGATCGATTCGAGAATTAGCAATTCAAAGGTTTAATATATGTTATAACACATGTAAAATGGAGAGCCATTGCAAATATGAATGTAAATTTAAGGAAACAAATGACAAGCCTCAAGATACTCGAATATTCAACATAGAATGATACTACATCATTTATGAAAATATGTCAAATCTTGCTACAAGTGAGTACCCATACAATATGAAGAATAAAAGACCAAAATGGTGCAAAATGGTACATCATCTATGAGGAATTTTCACACAGTACAATAAAATGTCATATGAATTCCAAAAATCAGTAGAACTATCAGAAGGTATATTATACTAAGTCGGATGATCAAAGAGGAAATGGATATGGATACAAAGGAAGAGGAGGATATGGTTGTCGTGGATGCTATGAAGGAAGAGGAATTCAACATAGCGGTAAATGAAAATTCCCTAGATATTACTGCTTCATATGCTTTAACAAAATCCCTAGTTTCCCATTAAGAGATAGAACATACTTGAAATTTTGTGCAAAATGTGAGGTCAGCGATCACTCATTAGAAGACTACCCCATTATTCTTGAAAAAATTATGAGCAAGAAAAATGTAAACCTATTGCAATATGTCTCGAGGAATGAGTGCTAAATACAAAGAATCTACAAGTAGTTATGTGGTCTGGACCTAAGAATGGCATAACTCAAAATAACATAAGTAATAAAAAAACTTACCCATAACCAAGTAAAAAAGTAAAAACCTACAAGAAATTTGTCAGCGTAATAAACAAATTTATGCATGAAGAATATTGACTGGAAGAAAAGGTCATGATAGATGAATTTCTCACAATATTAAAAGAATAACAATATATTAGTTGACTTCTAATATTAATGGAGATAATTTTAAAGATGTAAAAAGAGGGGAATCGACCAGTTAGAAACTTATTCCATCTAGATAAAAAAGAAATGGATACAGAAGGCTTCAACCCTCAAGTCAACCTAGAAATCCACGGAATTCATATTTTGGGAGTTGTAGTCGACTTTGGGTTCCAAATAAATTATTATACCAAAAGAAACACATATTCATATTGGAATACCCACTATTGTCAAATGAAGGAACCATTTGAAGCTAGCTGATCAACGGACGTTTGTTGAACCAATTGGTGTACTAAAAGGAAAAGAAACAAACATAATAGGCATTATAACACAAGTAGACTTTGAAATAATTGATGTGCCAGAAGCATCGATGGCACACCCATCCCTAGTAAAAATACTATGGGGAATGAATATGAAAGCCACTATATATATGGAAAAAGATAGAATTAAAGTAAAAGGAGACAATTGAAGAGTAATCATTCCTTTGGATCCTAAATAAGGAAAAACGTGGTCAAAACCTTATGACAAAGATGCAGATGTATGAAGACTATATCAACTAATACATACTAATGGGTATTCATCCAATCTAAATAATCAAGGAGAATTACAATTAGGAACACCTTTCTCGATAAGACAATATTATTATACAGAGTTGTATGATTGGCAAATGGAAAACTATGAGACCAAAATTAGATATTGTTGGATGATATATGCTATACCAAGGAATAAATTTAAGATGTTATTTTTTGTGTATTCGATCCCAAAAGTTGAAGAACACCACAATCGATCTTCACCCACTCTGATACCGACTGACCTAGAAACCATGAATACACCTAAACTACGATTTAAAGAAAGGAATTCCCCTATGGACCACATTGATAAAGTTTTTAAAAATATTGGATATCAAGTATGCCTACAAATATTAATCCAAGCAATCAAAGGCCAAGTAGCTCAATGGTGGAGTGTACATGATCCCTAAATTCAAACTTGGATGAAATCCATGACATACGTTGTTGAGATGTTTGGTGGAAAGAAGCTTACAACATATAAAAAGATTACCAAGTATAAACCAGGATATGATCCCACAAATCATATTGAAGAATGTGAGAAAGAATGGAGAAGAATTGGATACAAGGATGAAAGAGTATGGCCACATTTATCCCTTGGAACTCTTACATATTTACCAAATAAATGGTATAAAATAGAAGAAGCAGGAGGTGACACTTTCATATGGGAATACATAAAACAAATTTTTGTGAAGGATTTCTCCTTTCTACCAATCAAAATTGAAATAGAAGAAGTAGTAAGAGCAATTCAAAAATTCATTAAAGAACCAATTTAAAGAATTAACACAAATAAAGAGGGAAAATAAGTTGACATAAAATCGACCCTGACTTGTAACATAAGAGAATACCATAAGGGATTCAACATAACTAGGTTAGAATATGAGAATGGAAGTTTTCAAGGGAATATATTTAGATGGAAAAAGGATCACCCGAAAGTACATAATGATCTAAGGACCATATTTAGAATCAAGTAGGAAAACCATGAAGGCAAGGATAAAATTGTTAGATTTTTATCATTTAAGCTAGCAATACATTAGAATATTTAACTGAGAGAATAACAAGAATAGAAATCAAACAAAATAGATAATGAACATAGTGTTTATCCTCAGGGAAACCATAAATGGTGAAAACCCCGCAACTTCCTCAAAGATAGAATCAACCCCAAAAGTAAAGCCCCAAAACAGTAAGATGATCTCTCGACAGCAGTAACCTCTTTCTTCCTTGCCCCAGTGTCTTCTTCTTCCTCAGCTATGCACTACAACTAAGTGTGAGTGAGAGTGTGATAAATAGAGAGGCTAGATCTCTATTTATACTAATTCTTGACTTGACTAAACCCAACTATGGCCGACTTCACTAGGTGAGTCTAATAACCCTAGTGCCCCGAAACTGCAGGGACTTTAACCCTTAGACAATAAGAGGGTTACCCACCTTGACTTGACATGAATTGTTTACATTATAGAAAATCCCGATAGGAACATCGGGGTATGACATGACTCAAGTACATCCCAGAATAAACATTGGGTTACAATACATAAGAAATACAAGTGAAATACATTTTGAAGTTACATATACATCAACACTCCCTCTTAACTAGGAAGGTATTCTTTCGACACAATTTTCAACACAAGTCTTCTTCTCTGTATCATATGGATCAACATTGAGTCCTCATCATCTTCAAGTCATCTTCATCTTCTAGTCATCTTCATACTCAAGTCATCTTCATCATCGAATCTGGATCATCACTGGACATCATCACTGGATCTGGATCATCACTGCTGGATCATCATCATTGAATCATCACGGGTACTATCTCTTGATTCTTCTCATCACAGGAAGTTCTACAGATCCATCCCTTTTTCATGCTGGATGTACATCTACAGATCCAGTCCTTTTTCATACTGAATGTATCATCACACAGAGCTAGTCCTTTTTCATACTAGATGTGGCATCCACTCAAAGCTATTCCTTTTTCATACTAGATGAGTCTTCACAGAGCCAGTCCTTTTTCATACTGGGTGTGGCATCCACACAGAGCTAGTCCTTTTTCATAATAGATGAGTCTTCACAGAGCTAGTCCTTTTTCATACTGGGTGTGGAATCCACACATAGCTAGTCCTTTTTCATACTAGATGTGTCTTCACAGAGCCAGCCCTTTTTCATGCTGGATGTGGAATCCACACAGAGCTAGTCCTTTTTCATACTAGATGTGTATTCACAGAGCCAGCCCTTTTTCATGCTGGATGTGGAACCCACACAGAGCTAGTCCTTTTTCATACTAGATGTGTATTCACAGAGCCAACCCTTTTTCATGATGGATGTGGAATCCACACAGAGCTAGTCCCTTTTCATACTAGATGTGTCTTCATACAGCCAGTCCTTTTTCATGCTGGATGTGGAATCCACATATACATATGACAATGTAAGGAACCAATCCTCTCACCATGTCAAAAGGGAACAACACTTATATCTGACCATGGAAGGAACCAATCCTCTCACCATGTCAGAAGGGCACATCACTTATATATGACCATGGAAGGAACCAATCCTCTCACCATGTTATAAGGGCTCAGTGCAGACACATCACTTCCTCTTGGGAGGAATCTCGATCTGGAGAACACCAAGATTCTCCCTAAAGTACTCAAGCTTCACCCTAGCCAATGGCTTAGTCAACACATCAGCTATATGTTCGTCCGTCACAACATACTGGAGCTTCACTACTCCTCTCTACACCATATCCCTGATATAGTGATACTTGATCTCGATATGCTTCGACTTGTCATGGAACACCGGGTTCTATGACAACTTCACACAACTCTAGTTGTCACAGTATATACAAGTAGCATCTAACTAGAGATCAAATAAATCAGACAATAGATTCCTCAACCATATTGCCTCACAGCTAGCTGAATAGGCTGTAACATATTCTGCTTCAGTTGTACTCAATGCCACACAGGATTGCTTCCTGCTAAACCAAGAGATCACACTTGATCCCATACTGAAGTAACACCCTGAAGTGCTCTTACTATTGATGGCACTGCCTGCCCAATCTGAATCAACATAACCCTCCAGGTTAATCCTCTGATTAGTCTTATACTTGAGCCCATAATAAACTGTACCATTCAGGTACCTTAGAATATGCTTTGCGGCAATCAAGTGAACATGTCTCGGATCTATCAAGAATTGGCTCAAGGTGTTCACAGCAAAGCAAATATCTAGTCTCGTGTTCGTCAGGTACATCAAGGACCCAATCATCTAATGATACATTGTTGCATCAACCAACTCTGATGAAGCATCACTCAATAGCTTTAGGTTCGATGCCATAGGTGTGGTTAAGGCCTTGCAGTCCATCATCCCAAATCTCTTCAGGATCTCTACTGCATACTTCCCTTATCCAAGGAAGATTCCATCCACATTCTGCCACACCTTCATGCCTAGAAAATAATGCATCATACCCAAGTCCTTCATTTTGAAATCAGCAGCAAGCTTCCTCTTCATATCTGCAATCAACCCATCCATACCTGTTACAAATAGATCATCTACATATAGTAGGAGCATCGATGGGTTTCCATATTCAACCTTGTAGTAAAGGTTGGAATCTGCTTTACTCTTGGTAAAGCCCAAACTAGATAGGAAGCTATCAATTCTGCAATACCATGTCCTGGGTGCCTGTTTCAATCCGTACAGGGATTTCTTCAATCTACACACATGAGACTCCCTGTCATGTGTCTCAAAACCGAGTGGTTGCTCCACATACACTTCCTTTTCCACTACACCATTCAAAAAAGCAGTCTTGACATCCATCTGGTGTATCTTCCACTTCATCACTGCAGCCAATGCAAGTACTGATTTGATGGAAGTGTATCTAGCCACAAGTTCAAAAGTTTCTTCATAATCTATTCCTTCTTTCTAGGATAAACCACGAGTAACAAATCTTGCTTTATATTTTTCAATGCTACCATTTGCAGCATGCTTGATCTTGTAGATCCATTTGGTAGTTACGACAGACTTCCCTTTTGGTCTTGGGACTACATCCCAAACATCGTTGTTCATGATCGATTGATACTCTTTGATCATAGTATCATTCCATTCTTTTCGTTCTGTGGCTTCTTCATAATTGGAAGGTTCTTTATCGATGAAATCACAATAAGGCTACATATCTGGAGTAGGATCTGGTCCTCTTTCTTTCTCTGTGATTCTCTTCTGGAGCCCCATATTTTTCCACACCTTGGATAGCTTCCCATACCCAAGCAAGTTTCCTCTTATGAGGATTATTCTCCCGAGGTGGATCTACAGGTTCTTATGGTTCTTCAAATTCTTGATATTCTTCTTGAGTTTCTTTGTTCATGGTTGTATCATGAGTTCCAGGTGCTTCTGCTTCTTCAGGTTCTTCAGCAAGTATCTTTCTGGATTTGTTGTAAGCTGAGTCTTCATCAAATGTTACATCCTTGCTGATGTCAATCTTTTTGAATCCTGGGAAGTATATTCTGTAAGATTTGGAGCTTTCAGAGTATCCCACAAATATACCCTTCTTTCCTGAAGGATCTAATTTTGTTCTCTTTCATTTTGGAATGTGTATGTACACTGGACAGTCGAATATTCTGAGATGGCTGAATTCTGGTTTCTTGCTGGAAAATACTTCTTCAGGTGTCTTGTTCTCAAGTACTGTGTGTGGAGTACGGTTCTGTACATACACCGCTATTTTGGCAGCTTCTGCCCATAGATGCATAGGAAGATCTTGATCATGAAGCATTGCTCTTGCAGATTCCATGATAGTTCTATTCTTCCTTTCTGCAATCCCATTTCGTTGTGGATTATATGGAGTGGACAACTCCCTCTTAATCCCTAATTCTTTGCATAACTCTTTGAATTCATTTGAAGTGAATTCTCTGCCATTATCTGATCGAAAAGTCTTGATCTTATTTTTAGTGTGGTTTTCAATCAAGGCTTTGAATTTCTTTAACTTGCTGAATACTTCATCTTTTTTCTTCATGAAGTAAATCCATGTCTTCCTAGAAAATTCATCAATAAAATAAACATAGTACACATACCCACTTAGAGAACTTGATGACATTGGACCGCATACATTGGAGTGGATGATTTCCAAGATTCCTTTTACTTTGCTCTCGCTACTTGGAAATGTCTTCTTTGTGTTCTTTCCTTTCGCACATCCTTTGTAGACCCAATCATGCTTTGCTTGAATTTTTGGAAGACCTTCAATAGCTTTGTTTGCAAGTGGTAGTGCCCTGTAATGCACATGTGTAAGCCTTCTATGCCAAAGTTCATTTGGTTCTACTGAGTCATGAACCAAATCTTGTTCTGGTTGGCCCTTCAACTTGTATAGACCTCCTTCTTATTCCCCAATCACTATTGCATCATCAAAATTATTTCCCTTTGGCCACATAAGAACTTGGCCATCTACAAAAGCAACCCTCATTCCTTTTGCATCCAATGTAGATATGGGGAGGAGGTTCTTCTTTAGTCCTAGTACAAACAATACATTTTTCATCTTCATAGACTTTCTAGAGTCTATTTTATAGGAGGATTCACCACTACCTTTAATTTTATTGGATACTGGTAGTCATCCCTAGGTTTCACCTTGTGAGGTGACTCGTGTTCAGATAGTTTCACAAATGATTCTTTGAATCCCATCATGTTCTTGGAAGCACCACTATCTATGAGCCAATCATTGCTTTCATGTGAAACAGTTCCTGTGAGAGTGGAGATCAGTACATATTCTTCATCACGTGAAGAATCACTTTCTTGTCTGATTCTCTTTGTGGAAGGCTCATCATCCTCTACAGCATGAGCATGATGTCTTCTCTTGTTTCCCTTATTCTTCTTTAAGTTCCCTTTGTTAGGGCAGAATTTGGATATGTGACCTTTCTCATCACATGTGTAACATCTAACAGTAGCCCAATCTCTTCTATAGTGATGAGACTTACCTTTGGAGTGATGATTGTCCCTTTTGGTTTTCTTGGTGTGGGTTGTGAGAGCTTGATCTTCATTTCCCATCTTTTCTTCTCGAGCTACTATCTGAGCTTCTTCTTGAGAGCATTCTTCCCATATTCTGCTGAACTTAACTAACTTCTTTCTGGCACAGATCCCTTGAATGAAAGAGTCCCATGATCTAGGGATACCATTCAAGGTGTTCATCACAATCTCTGCATTTTCCACTTCTTCATCTACTACTTCCAGTTGTTCCTTGATCTAAGATACCCTTGTAAAGTAAGATTGGATGGTATCAACATTCTAGATCTTTACATTCTTCAGTTGGTTTCGCAGAGTCATCTTCCTGTTTATGTTCTTCCCTTCAAACAATTTGGTTAGGGCATCAAACATAGCTTTAGGTGTCTTTAGGGAGGACACATGTGGTATGAGGTGNTGCAATGATTCTCTTTTCCATAACCAACTTCTTCTTATGTAAGGATTTAGCCTCATCTCCCTCTGGAACTGGAACCTCCTCACTGATATAGGAGTCCAACTCATTTTCTTCCAGGACTAGGGAGATCCTATACTTCCAAGCTCATAATTTATCAACTCCCTCAAGCTTTTCATCAAGCTTGGTATGATGAGACATCTTAAACTGAGAACCTCAAATGGAAATACAAAATATTTAGATCTTACCAAGTCAAGATGTTGGATCTGGATTTTGAGCTGAAATTCTGTAATGCTTGTTCAGGAGAAAATTAGGGTTTTTCTTTTCCGAAGTTCTATCCAACCAATTGCTTTGATTTTGATCGCTAACTTTGATTTTGAGGAGGAGATCAATCCAGGCCCGGGCTCACTAAAAAATTCCACTTCTGTGGAAAGCCCTAGTTTCCGACAGTAGTGTCGGGTCCAAAACTGAAAACCTCAGAATTGGATTCTGCTTCGATAGAAAGATGAGCCCTAGGGAGGAGATTTATTCCAACCTTCTTTTGCTGAACATATGTGGAGAGAGATCCACAAAGTAGGAAGCCCTAGATCCCGCAACTGCATAGTGTCTTCTTCTCAGGTTAGCTCTAATACCATGTTAGATTTTTATCATTTAAGCTAGCAATACATTAGGATTTTAACGGAGAGAATAACAAGCACAACAATCAAACACAAGAGACAATGAACACAATGTTTATCCTTGGGGAAACCATAAATGGTGAAAACCCTGCAACTTCCTCAGAGATAGAATCAGACCAAAAGTAAAGCCCCAAAACAGTAAGATGATCTCCCGATAGCAGTAACCTCTTTCTTCCTTGCCCCAGTGTCTTCTTCTTCCTCAGCTATGCATTACAACTAAGTGTGAGTGAGTGTGTGATAAATAGAGAGGCTAGCTCTCTATTTATACTAATTCCCAACTTGACTAAACCCAACTATGGCCGACTTCACTAGGTGAGTCTAATAACCCTAGTGCCCCGAAACTGCGGGGACTTTAACCCTTAGACAATAGGAGGGTTATCCACCTTGAATTGACATGACTTGTTTACATTATAGAAACTATTGATAGGAACATCGTGGCATGACATGACTCAAGTACATCCCGTAATAAACATCGGGTTACAATACAGAATAAATACAAGTGAAATACATTCCGAAGTTACATATACATCACAAATCGACTTCCCACCACAATATAATGGAATCAAAATAGGAGACATGAATTTGGACGAGTTGAAGCCACCTGAATGAATGAACACTGAAATAAAAGTCAAAGAAGTAAACATATCTAATGATGATTGACTGAAAATGGCAAAGATAGGCCACTTTTAGTCAACAAAATAGACTACGAAAATTGTTGACTTGATCAAAGAATGTCAAGATGTGTTTGTACAAAAATACAAATAACTTAAAGGGATAGTTAAATAAATGGGTGAAATGAAGATAGAACTTATTCCAAATGAACAACTAGTCAAGATAAGGCCTTACAAGTTAGCACATAAATACAAGGAAAGAGTTAAAAAAATAAATACATAATACGTCAGATGAAGACATTATATACCCAATAGATAAATATTATGATAATTTCAATATACATCAAGATCTAGGAGCCTTAGAGAAACTCACAAATCAAATTTGATGCAAAACCAACAAAGAACCATTAAAGGAGAGAAAATTTACACATGCAATGTGAAATGAAACATGTTATTATTTGACTGTTTAACATGAAAATATGTTAGTAACAGGTTTATAATACATATAAAGTGGTTTGTGAGGCTTGGGAAGCCCAAAAATGACTGTACATGTGAAATTGGCCAAATTGGCCTCAATCCCCCCTAGGTGGGCCAAACTTGCTCCAAATCATCCCAAATGGACACGAATTGTTGTGTGTACATGGATGAAGTGAAATGGAGCAATAATGACTCCTTGGAATGTGTAGGTGTGCAAAAATAGGTGAGTGAGAGGCTCTAGGTGGCATTAAATGCACCAAATCAGTCCAAAATTGGACAAAATCCACCTCTAGCACTCCTAGTCAACCACAATGTCCACATTCAATGAATGGAAGTGCACTAGAAATTATGAGGGTGCACATGTGCATGTTTGAGTGATTTGGAGCGCTCATGTGGGTGTGAATGCCCCAATTTAACTGGTTATTGGTCAAACTAAACACCCTAAGTCCAAAACCATAGTGTATTAATCCAAGAATGCAATAAAATTGACTAGGGACTTAGAATAAGTTAATAATGGGTTGGATTACTGTTCTAAAACCCTCCCTTAACCAAAATGTTAGTACAACTCATAAAATGAAGGAGGCCTTGGCAACAAAGGCTCAAGTCACCTCAATTACATAATCAAAAATTTTATTTGTCCATATGAAGTGAGGAAAATAAGGAAAACTACATGGGACAAAACCTTCCCTCAAGAATGGACATGGGGATGAAACCTGCAACAAATAGATGAAATCACCATCCATCACTCACTCCAAGCAAATATCTCAAGTGAGTGAAGGTATCCTCTGTGAAAGTCTTGGTGAAAATGTCGCCAGTTTGCTCGGAGGATGGGAAATACTACAAGGAAATCATCCTGTCATGCACTAAGCCCCAGATGTAGTGCATATGGATCTCAATATGATTTGTTCTTTGCCTCTGAAATGGATCAGTGGATATCTGATGGAACTTTTATTGTCCACCCAAATGTTGGTAGTAGAATCAATTGTGACACTAAATTCCCGAAGGATTCCTTGCAACCAAACACACTGTGCAGCTACATTGACTGCTTCCCTGTACTCGGCCTCTGCTCGAGAAAGAGAGATGGTATGTTGTTTATTACTTGACCATAAAATAGGACCTTCAGCAAGCATGAAAATAAAACCTGAATTCAATTTTCTGTCAGTGGGATCTCCAGCCCAATCCGAATAAAAAAATCCAGCTAGTTGAAGTGAAGCACTAGATGAATAGTGCACCCCGAAATTCTTTGTTTCCTGGACATACTGGAGAATTATTTTGGCTTCCTTCCAATGGAGATAATGTGGCTGGTGCATATGTCTTGCTACAGAACTTACAGCATAAGATAAATCAGCTCTTGTATGTGTAAGATAGAGCAAGCTACCAACTAGCTGCATGTAGAGTGTACAATCTACCCATGGAGAATTGCCAAATTCACATAATTTGATGCTAGAAAGGAAAGGGAACTTAGATTCCTTACAATCAGCCATGTTAAACTTATTTAGCAGGTCTAAAGCATACTTTGGTTGATGGAGTGTGATGCCCCTTTCAGATTGCTCAATTTCCAGTCCCAAAAATTACCTTAGCAATCCTAGATTGATCATGGCAAATTCACTATGTAGAGATGACTTAATTGAACCAATTGAAGTGTTGAAGCTCCATGTAATTAAGAGATCATAAACATAGAGAGAAATAACCTAAAAAATACCATAATGTTTCTGCAAATATACATTTGGATCATATTTTCATCTAATGAACCAATAGAGAGCAAGAAAGCATCCATTTTTGCATACCAAGCCCTGGGGGCTTGCTTGAGTCTATAGAGTCATTTATTAAACCTATGAACAAGTGAATGATCCTATTGGAAACCTTCAGGTTGCTGCATGTATATCTCCTCCTATAGATCACCATGTAATAATGCACTCTTGACATCCATATGGTGCATTTTCCAACCCTTACTAGCTGCAATTGCTAGAACTAGTCTTATGGAATCCATCTTTGTAACCGGTGCAAAGGTATCGGTGTAGTCCACACCATGTACTTGATAGTAGCCATTAGAAACTAATCTGGATTTTTATTTGAAATCTGAACCATCAGCAGCAATTTTGGTTTGAAAGGTCCACTTGCATTGAACAAGCTTCCTCTTGGGAGGAAGGGGAACCGATTCCCATGTCTCATTCTCTTGGAGAGAATAGAATTATTCTTCCATTGTTGTTTGAAAACTTAGGTCATGAAAAGATTTCTAATATTATTGTGGATCAGATCCAATCAGCATATAACAGTGCTCAGAAAGATCACTTTAACTAGCAAAGGAAGCATTGTTAGATTGAGATCTAGTCTTCCTAGGCTCTTGGGGATTGCCAGCTAATTCCCCTGCAGCTTGTATGATTTTTTCATCCCACTTGGGACTTGATGGTGACTCATCTACAACAATGTCATATACAGCCATATTATTATCAGAAATATCATAAAATACAGAGTATAAATCATCACTTACATCATAAAATTGTTGAGGAGAAGAGCATTCCCCCAGCGCAAGCTCAAAATCTGGTATTGGTTCCTCTTCGAATTGCACACTTCTCTCAATGTAAGTAATTAGTGTGGAAGTTTCAAAGAGTTTTTCGCCTTTTGTATCCTCACCATAACCAACCATGATGAATTCCTTGCTTTGTGTCTACAAGGCCTTCCTCTTTTCAGAAGGGATTCGAGTCCATGCTCTTGATCCAAAAATCCTGAAATTTGGGACATTTGGTTTATGGCCAAACCATGCCTCGAAGGGAGTATTTTCTTTTATTGATTTATGGAATTCTCTGTTCTGTATATGTGCAGCACAATTAATAGCCTTATCCCATATCTTGGGACTTATATCCCTTGCTTCAATCATGCATGTGGCCATCTCCTTGAGAGATCTATTTTTCCTCTCTGCCACACCATTTTGTTGTGGTGTGTAGGGATTTGAATATTGCATTTGGATGCCACATTCATCACAAAGGTGCTGCATATTTTTGTTGACATACTACTTCCCATTATTAGTCCTAAGGATCTTTATCTTATGCCCACTTCTATTCTCTACTAATTCCTTCCAAATCTTCAATTGCTCAAAATTTTCAAATTTTAATTTAAGGAAGTACACCCAACAGAATCTCGAGTAGTCATTAATAAATGTGAGTACATACCTTGATCCACCATAGGATGGAGTGGGAAGAGGACCAATCATATATAAATGTACCAACCCAAGTGGTTGTGTGGTTCTCCTTGCCATCCCCTTCTCATATATTCACTCTGGATGCTTCCCAACTACACACCCAATGCAAGCTCCATTTGATGATTTGATTTGAGGAAGTCCTTCCACCATCTCATCTTTGTGCAGTGATTGGAGGTATTTGTAGTTCATGTGTCCAAACCTCTCATTCCATAGCATCTTGGAAGTCTCATTGGAATGTGAGAGGAGATCTCAATCATTGGAAGTAGGGAGGAAATTCAAAAACTTGTACATCCTCTCATGGTGGTCAGCATACCCAACTACAAAAACTTGGTTTGATGAGATTTATACAATATCTACCAATTATGGAGTGAATGTCACTCTATTTGCTTCTCCTATATGGGTCATTTAATAGACTGATAGCAAATTTACTTCCAATTCTAGTACATATAACACATCACTGAAGTAACCATGCTCTAAATCAATTGGACCAATTCCCTTGGTCTAGATTTTAGAGTCATCTCCCATTCGAACTGCTGGGCCAGCATTCGAATGCATGGAGGAGAAGATATCTCTAGTGGAAATCATGTGTCTAGAATCCCCTAAATCAATGATGAAGGATGATTGATTAGAGTTACCTTCTACCAAGGCATGGCATTTCTCCTTGTTGTCTTAACTAGAGGTGCCATCTTTCTTCCTTGCGCCATCTAGGACAGGGATGTTGTTTTTCTCCAGCAGTTGCACCATATGGTCAATGGTTTTCTTCATGCATGAGCTCTCTATATTCCATCCCTTGTGGCAATAGGTGCATTTGGTTTTCTCTTTCCCTTTCTTATCCTTCTCCTTGGGAGGATTCGAACCCCCATCACTGGATTTGGGTTTTTCTAATTTCCTTTTCTCTGGCAGCTTCGAATTCTTTTCCTTCTACTTTCCCTTGGAGGCATTCGAAACTCCCATGGACAAGGCTTGATCCTTAGCCTTGATGGTGCCCATTTGGACTATATTGACTTGCTCCTGGGTGAGGGACTCCATGAATCTAGCTAGACTTGGAATTTTCCAATTTCAAAGTGTCAACTTGCCAAAATGAAATGTGCTGATAAAGACTGAGAATTATGGCCAAACTTCGAAAGGATGGACAATATCAACTGATCCTCTTTCTTCTCAATACCACATTGCTTTAGTTGAAGCACAAGAGACTTAAACTTGGTGAAGAAGTCCTATATAGTGTCAAAGTGCATTGGGCTTGGGCTGATGAGCTTGTTCTCAAGCTGGTGTCCTCTAAGTTCATCAATTTTCCCGAAGAGTGTCTCTATTTTTACCTATACTTCATTTGGTGTTGTTAAACTGTATATGTGGAACAAAATATCTCTTGATATGCTCAAGCATAACAATACATATGCTTCATCCTATCTATTGAGGTACATGTCTTTCTCTACAACAGAGTTTGGCTCCACCTCTGTGCCCATGGTCACTCTGTAGAGACCCTTGGATCTCAATTGAATAACCATCTCTTCCTTCCAATCAAATAATTTGAAAGGTGTTAGCAATATGTGGGTTGCTTCAATTTCTTCCTGTGCTAATGGTGATGAAATTTCTGAATGTCCTGCAAAAACCACTCAATTTTATCTGGAATTTCTCTAAAAACTGCAGCTCAAAATGCTCAGGATTGATTTGCAACTCACTAAAATCCATTCAGCTCTAATACCAGGTAAGAATTTCGATCTACAGCAAGATCTAGGAACCTTAGAGAAACTCACAAATCAAATTTGATGCAAAACCAACAAAAAACCATTAAAGGAGAGAAAATTTACACATGCAATGTGAACTGAAATAGGTTATTATTTGACTGTCTAACATGAAAATATGTTAGTAACATGTTTATATTACATTTGAAGTGGTTTTTGAGGATTTGGAATCCCAAAATGACTGTACATGTGAAATTGGCCAAATTAGCCTCAATCCCCCCTAGGTGGGCCAAACTTGCTCCAAATTAGCTCAAATGGACACGAATTGTTGTGTGGACATGCTGAAGTGACATGGAGCAATCATGACTCCTTGGCATGTGTGGGTATGAAAAAATAGGTGAGTGAGAGGCTCTAGGTGGCATTAAATGCACCAAATCAATCCAAAATTGGACAAAATCCACCTCTAGCGCTCCTAGTCAACCACAGTGTCCACATTCAATGAATGAGAGCACACCAGCAATGATGAGGGCACATGTGTGGAGGTTTGAATAATTCAGAGTGCTCGTGTGGGTGTGAATGGCCCAATTTAACAAGTTATTGGTCCAACTAAGCACCCTAAGTCCAAAACCATAGTGTATTAATGCAAGAATGTAATAAAATTGACTAGGGACTTAGACTAAGGTACTAAGGGGTTGGATTACTGTTCTAACAAATATTAATGGGACAATCTAATGGTTGTGAAGCCAAACTAACAATATCTGACAAGATTAAAATTATATATCGACTTAAAGAATGCTCTTGTAGTTTTCTCAAGAATAGTGGTGAAAGAATTCTCTCTCTCTCTCTCTCTCTCTCTCTCTCTCTCTCTCTCTCTCTCTCTCTCT